>JAODJX010000136.1:20593837-20607510 GCA_026776945.1 Isichthys henryi
TTAGGCCGCTGATATATATTCAGCATTCTGTCCCCCAGCTCCCCGGTCACGTCCCACTTCATAAAGGTGTTCCGTTCTTTACCTTCGTCAGGATTTTTAAACTGCATGGCCATATTAGAGATGTTCTACCGACTGTCAGGGTCGGTGCTCTCTTTCATCATCGGGATGATGATAGACTTCAGGTTTTCCCATTCATCTTCAGAGAAACTCAGCAGATGCGGGTCGTCTTTCGGGGGGTCTGCGCCGTCTACGGCGACCTGAAACATGTGTAGTTCTTCCTCATCATAGTCAAAGAGCCAGATCACTTTATCCCCATTGGGCATCTCCCAGGTAGCCCTTAGGTCTTCCGACGCTCGCATCGTAGGTACCCGTCTACGTGCCGTACGAATCTTCCTGGGAGCGTACACCATCCTCCTCCTCCTGAACCTTTGACCGTGCCTCAGAATCTTTCATTTCGGGCGTGCTGGACATGTCTGTATCTATAATCTCTGTATAACCTCTTACTGTTAGGCCTACTGCTCGAAGCTTGTTATATTACCCACGACCCGCTGGGGGGCGTGGCACTCCCGACATGCATCTGTATATTTCATTTGTAGTTATGCGCCGACACTGACAAACTCGACCCAGGGTGATCTACGGCGGGAGAAAATAACAGGTGCATGGGGAAAACTAAACAGGATATGGGTAAAACTACTGGACCCCCCAACTTCAAAAAGTAAATAACTTGTTATATACTGAAAGACAAAATGTCAATTTGATGTGCGGCTTTTCTATTCTGTCTCTTTGCCATCAGACAGGTGCACAAACATGGGAGCACTGCGGTGGTGGGGGTCACACACACTACCCCCGCTCCCCCCTCCCCTCCCCGTCACTTTTCACAGACACACATCCAAACCGCTGCAGGAGGGGCGTTCATTCGAGGATAGCGTCGGACACACCTCCTCTCATTCTACGCTCTCTCACTTTCACAGGGTTTCTTTCATACTCGTACAACACTCACTCCAACACAGAATGTCCAAGTTCTTTGCAGACACAACCATCCTACAGAGGGCCAGCCGCAGAGGGGGTCAGCCAACAGAGGGGCAGCTCACAGAGGGGCAGCCGCGGATTGTCAGCCGTGGAGACCCAGCCGCAGACGCAACCAGCCTACAGAGAGTCGGCCTACAGAGAGGCAGCCTACTGATGGGGCAATCTACAGAGGGGGAGCGTACAGAGACCCAGCCGCAGAGGGGACCAGCCGCAGAGGACTGTATTATCCGCAACATTTCCAGGCTCCGGACTGGAATCATTCAGCTTCCGACAGTACCGCGTCAACGGCAGATCCCGGCAGCAGACCCCAGCAGCAGACCTGGCAGATGGTCACACTCGATCATTTTGAGCCAGCACCCTCATATCACAGGCTGTAGCATTTCAGACACAATCACACTCGTATCCATAAGCACACAATTGGATAAAATCAAATTCAATAAATGTAAACCATAACTAATTTCATACCCCCACACGCAACATCTGGAAAAATTATCAACTATGAACAATAGTCGTGACGCCCCGCCCCCTTTTGACCCTTTGATCTTCGTGACCTTTGACCTGACCTGTCAATTTGATGTGAGCGGTATGATTCACTCTCTCTGCCCCCATCTATCTTCCTTTCTCATGCTCAGCACAGGATCCCCACAAGGCTGCATACCAAGCCCACTACTTTACTCTCCATAAAAATACAACCAAAAAAGTACCCTAGTTAGTTTGACACGTTTGGTATTGGAACTTTTGGTACTGCTACTCAGTGGAAAAGGGAAAGTAGCATACCAAAAGTACGGTACTAGGTGTGGTGGAAAAGCACCCTTTGATCAAACTCAAACCAAACCAGCTCCATATGGTTTAGGCCGCAGGGCCAGACCTTCTGTTGCAGCACTCCATCTTTTTCTTGATCACTGGATAATACTTACTACATAACCATAAAGTGTGCGTAGGGTCATTATCTTGCCGAAAATTTTCAGTAGGTGTCCAGAAAGTTACTGTAAATGTTAAGAGTGGCGATTTCTGAAAGCTGATGCACTAATAAATAATCCATCTTCTAACTACTTCTGGTGTGTCACAGTAGGCCTGAGCAGTACAAATGATGCCAGTCCATTACAGAGCACATAGACTCACTCATAATCATACTCTATGGGCAATTTAGAAACCCCGGTTAGCAATAACTGCATGTTCTTGGATTGTAGTAGGAAACTGTAATACCCGAGGAATCCCCCAAAATGCAAAGAAACCATACAAACTCCACACACACACGGAACTAGAATAATAAATTAATAATATGCAAATAATATATACAGTACATTAATCTATTTCACAGAAAATCATATGAAATATGATATATATGACTAAATCAGTTATACGGACAGCATACTAGATAAACTGGAATATAATGAGATCAGTAGTGTTTGCCTCATTGTGATTTTGTTTCATTTCTGGGCTTTTTGCTTTTAGCTACTACTCTGATGATATAAGTACCAAGACAGTCAAATGTCCCAAGTCTTTCCTACGAAAATGAAATATAAGCAGTGCTTCTCAAAGGGCTTTCTGTTGGGTGCAATGCTTCCAGCCCTGAAAGGAACAGCTGATAGAGTCATGTGATGACGAAACCCGATTTGCACAAAACGCTTTATATGACCATGTTATTATCTTTGTTTTGAAAATGTTTGCCCTAATTTCTTGGATTAAAATTAAAGTTACAGCTCATATTACCGCAGATTTTAATTCAGATACAACTTCTTTAGATTTCCCTTCTAAACTTATGCTGATTTTAGTTATTAGCTTGAGGGTAGATGAGTTGTGTGATCATTGAAGCCTTTCTGAACACCAGAACTGATAATCCAGGGGTAATGTACCAAGATGTTATTTTTTCTATTGTGGACATACATCTTAAGGTGGTATATCTTTACCCACTGAACCACTGCTGACTGGCATGTATATATGTGTGTGTGTGTATTGTACATTCTCTGTAAACTGTACACTCTATAGTTGGTGAAATTCCCAGGTGGTGGTTTCTGAGATACTGGAACCACTATGCCTGGCACAAACAATGACTCCACATTCAAAATCAATTGGAACAGACATTAGTCATTCTAATGCTTAGTCAAACAGAAACTGTACTTTATAACTTTGTCTATGTGTGATAGTGCTACAATATATACGGACTCAGTGTTTGGAGAAGCAGGCTTCTTGCATTAGCAGGCAGGTGTACTTTATAAGTTGGCCACTGACCAATTTTGGCCCAAAATATTTCAGGTAGAATTGAATGCACATATGAAGCTATCAATATACCATACGTAACTTCCAATAGATTGATTATCCAAGTGTACCTTATGCAGGCATCAGAGGGAAAAGTACACATTAAATTACAGGTTAGACATACAAAAAATAAATCATATTTTCGACACTATACTATCAATTTGGTCAATTTTTAGATAGTTATTAATGCACCATCTTGCAAATAACAGAATCAGAGAATACAACTGTTTGTTTCAGTAGCCAATGGGAAGACAAACAACAAAGGGAGACTACATGACCTCAGATATCTGAGAAAGAGGAAAGCTGTGTATGGGCTAATATGTCAGAGGTTAATTTAATAAAGGGGCTGCAGAATACAGATATGTGAAGGTTTTAGGTCAAGTCACTATGTAGTGATTACTCATGGCGTTTTGTCAAGTTTCATTTACTACTGTAATACTACTGTACAAATTTCCTTTTCTGTTCAGCTCTAAATGTAATGTGTTTGCTGCTGTTTTACGTTTAAAACAAACATATATAGCTGTGCCATAGAATTTATATGCAAAACACTTGCAAGTTAATAAGCCCCAGTAAAATGTTAATGAAAGTGAGTTTTAATATGACATAAATAAGTAATTGTATGTAAATGTATATAAGTATGTCAAATAAGGAAAAGTATCAAGCAGGGCACTAGTTCAAGTAAAGTTCCAAACATACACATAGACCTATTACATGTTCCTTAGAGAGGCAGTCACTTCTGCACATTCCATCTGGCAGGCAATGTAAGACAATAAGCTTTGTGATTACTTAGGTTCCTCAGCAAACAGCACTAGGGTGCTTTCTGTCTCTGTAACCTTTCCTAGATTGTTCCTCTGTATATTTTTTACCAATATGTGCATTATAGTGTATACTGGCCATTAACTGCTATTTGTTTATAAAATCTCCTAAAGTTCAAATACATGTTGGGTGATCAGTCCGTTGTTTTTAGGTGAAAGGCACCACATGTCTGCATTGACTTTGAAGATTTACAAGCAAGAGGTTTAAAACGACTTTCTAGTACAACATCACAGGATAGAGAAAAGCACACAACGGAAAAAACGCAAGCTGCAATAAGACTACGAGATAAGACTGGAGCCACAGTCATATGACTCGCAGGAGTGGGGGCGGTGTGGTTTGCGCGAATGGGGGCACTTGTAGTCAGCCGCAAAAGTAGTTGGCGATTTAAGTAAAAAAAAAAAAAAGTAAGTAAGAAAGAAAGAAAGACGTTTCGTACTAAACAAACACTACATTTATATTTGCGGAAAGCACAAAGGCATCAGGGATTTCTCATTTATGCATATGCAAAATCAGCTTCGTGAGAATATTTAGATTTTTATGAAGGAATCGTCAGACTTATGGACATAATGGAAACTCCGCAGACAAATGGAAGTGTGTTTCCTGACCGTAATCTCCCAGATTTAAGAGTTGATGGCAAATATTACTGGGGAAAAAACGAATCGGAGAGCGAAATCAGCATGAGGGTTCCTGTTGTGACCTGTGTATCATCGGTGTGCGCACCTTCTTCGTGCAATGTGCGCCTCTGTCTACCTGGAATCATGGATTCAGAGGGGAGAGTAGACGGGTCCAGGCTACGCACGTACATATTCAAAAACGGTAGGTCAGGAGCCAATGCGTCTTTTAATGCTTTGTGACATTAAGTTGTTTCCTGGCTAGCTACAGCACATTTACCGAAAACACTGCAACAGTTCTGTGGGAATTCATTTTAAAACGGTTCAAGGAAAGGCCTAATTGCTTTTCGCTAACCCCATGACACGTAAGCTATTTAAAAAGAAGACACTGCTCACGATTAATTTTGTTAATGTGTTCAACGCACTGCTTTGATAGTTTACTTTTGATAAGAATTTATCTAAAGTATATGCAGCTAAGCCGGCTTAGTTAATAATGACATACTTTTATAAATAATACCATTTTCAAGTAACACAATGGATATTACAGTTTAACATGGAAAAACTAAAAGATCTGCTTTTTCGTATAGTTGCATGAAATAAAATGATTCGTAATTTATTGTTACCATTTTGTAGGCCAGATGAATATAACCATGTTTTACGAAGATTTGGGCTATGAAGGTTCTAATAGCGATTGGACTGATATGTGATTTGTGCGTTTGCATCTATGGATACATAAAAGATAATGTACTGTGTGCAGTATGCCATTTAGAAATAATTCTGTAAATGATATAATTAATAAACTTGTTAAAGAAACTTTTACAAGCCTGTCAGCACAAGTAAGCCCACCCATCTCTCAGCTGCTTAACCAGTATTGGGATGGGTGGAGGAGGGGTCTGGGGCCTGTCCCAGGCATCCTAACGCATAAGGCAGGGTACGCCCTGCATGAGATGTCAGTCAGAGGGCACGAAGTGAACGTGTATGACACACTGAGAACAGGCTGGGGTCAGATTCCAAACCCCAGCCGTGGATGCCTCCGGCAGCAGTGCCACTCCGTGTGCCACCCTGCTGCCTGGTACAAATTAATACTGTTGCCCCTCCAGATTTGCAGATTTGACGTTCATGTTTTTTTTTGTTGTTGTTGTTTGTTATTTGTTAAGCCCGGGCAATATCGACCAAAATTCATATCTTGGTATATTTTGGCTCAGTCACAATATATTTTTTATATCCCGGTATTTTCTTTTACACAATGTTCAGTTTAATTCAACGTTAAAAGTATACAGTATGTGATATTCTAAGAATGTTCATTATAACGGACTGTTTATAACTGGAACATGGTTTTTTTTCAAACAATTACTGTAGTAAATATGTCATTATTATGTAAATAAAAGATGTCCTCTGTCACGATCGGTGAGCGCCGGTAATGCGCACGGGCGATCGTTCGGGCAGGCGAGCGGGCAAGAAGCAGGCAAGGCAAAGCGGAATACGGGGAAACGGAGATTTATTACGGGACTAGGGAAACAGAACGCAGGAAACATCTGACACTGACTGACATCAATGATGGACCAGGAACTCAGGCAAGACACGGACTGAAATAGACAGGACTGGGTGAAAATAAGTGGACACAGCTGGGTACGATCGGGGAAGCGCACGTGGATAATCAGGGGGCGTGGCACACACGAGGATCTGAGGAGCCGGGCATGACAGTCCACAGTTATTAATTAATTATTAATATGGCCAGGGATGGACATAACTGGTACGCAACGTACATTATGTGCATTTGCGCCGATATGACAAGAAATTACCATGCATTTTAACCTCTATACTGCAAATGAAGTATGAAATAAATGTTTGAATATTAAATGCACAATAATTTCTTGTCATATCAGTGCAAATGCACATAAAATACGTACGCATTTACGCTGTTACAACAATCGATTGCTGCATGCATTAGAGAGGTTACATGGCACTTTGGGCGGAGCTTAGTAGGGTACCGTTTATGACATCATAGGTGGGAGGGGGCGTATCCCTTTATTCTGATTGGTCTAGGGGTATTTCCATATATGATGTCAGATGTGCTTGACCATTAGGGCCATGTGTTGTGTATATACTAATAAGGGGAACGTGGTTTGGGAGATTGTGGGGCTGTTAAACATTATCCCTCTGGAATCAACGGCATCGTCGGTGATGTCGCGTATCTTTCTCATGTAATTAAATTCATAACTCACTGAATTCGTATTGTAGAAATATGAAAAAAAAATGCTGACTAAGTCCGTAATCTGTCTTCTTTTCAAAACGTCAATTGTCGGAAGTTTTAAAGTTTTAAAATTAGGTTTTATTGGCAAAAGAGTAAACCATGTCACCTTTCTTTGTTTTACCTGCATCGGAGGCGTGTAGTACCACCCTCACCTGAAGATCACTATTCACATTCTAAATATCCGCATTTCCGCATATTGAAATCTCATTCGCATGTTAATTACATGAACAGCGCAATGGTGAAACGTGATCCAGTTACATCCCCATCAGCGCCATAAAAGGAGTGGGGAGGATGTGGCCAGGTGTAAATGGATCATGCAAACACATGGAAGTTGCTACATATTCAATTAAAGGAGGCCAGAAACAGTGACATGAGTTTCATTTTTCTTATTTATTTATTTATTTATTTATTTATTCATCCATCCATCCATCCATCCAACTGAATGTTGCAACTACACCATTTAGTCATCTTCATGTAGCCAAGACTTTGGTGATCAGATATCTGGGATCAAAACACACTGCCACCATTGCTTACTATGTACAACCCCAATTCAGAAAAAGTTGGGACGGTATGTAAAATGAAAATCAAACTGAAAACAGTACTTTGTTAAATTATTTTTGACCTGTATTACATTGAAAACAATACAATACCACATTATTTAATGTGTTCCTCATGAATTTTATTGTTTTTCTTCAAATAAACATGTATTCTTTTTCAATTTTGGTTCCAATTTCGAAAAAAAGTTGGGACAGTAAACCATTTACCACTTTGTAATGTTACCATTCCTTTTCACAACACTTAAAAGACATTTAGGGACTGAAGACACCAATTGATGAAGTGTTTCAGGTGTAATATGAATTTTTCTGATTTGGGGTTATACTTTTATAATGTTTCTGCAAGGATTCCAAACTGCATTTTGCAATGTCTATACTTTGATGTCAAATTACAAACGTCACATAAATCTGACATATTTACAAAGTATATTAAAATAAAGATGAGTGTAATGTCAAAACAAATATATAAGTAATAATTTATTTGCCATGAATTAAGTTTATAATATTGAATGAAATGTGTGACCATGCCCCAGTCAGTGAAAGTGTGTTCCCTACCCGTAGACCTCAGAGGGTTAATAGAATACAAATACATTACATATATTTATTAATGTGTTATTTTTTATTACGTTTTAAGGAATAGTAATAAAAAACGTAGCCGCAGCCACGTGCTGTTAGGAGTAGGCACATGCGTCCCGACACTTTCCGTTTTAAAATAAAAAAGCATTTAGGCATTTAAAAGCACTTAAACTCCTTATATTTAACCAACATGTTTAAAGAAGAAAAACTTTAGTAGTATTTACCAATGTTTTATTTCGGTATAAGTTTGAAGAAAGCATTTAACCAGCAAACATTAAGGAGGAATTACCTATAGGTCTGCACTCGACAGTGACAGTAGTAAAAATGTAATGTTGCCCCGGCATGCACTCGATGAGCCTGCAGTGCATGCGCATAGAGACATATCCCAGCATGCTCGCTCTCTCTCCCCATGTAACGCATGCACGCAGAGCCATAAACCATTCTTTTAAAGAGCCAACTCGCTGCGTCAAGCAGCTGTCAAATTGGAAACAAAGTGGCTACCAGCTGTCAAATTCTTGCCGACCTCATACAGCCAGAACCTCCAAGGTGTTCACCTGATCCAGCAACGCCACCTCCCAGCAACTTAGCACAGCTAAACCAAACATGGACACCATGCAAACTGCCAAGGCAGCGCAAGCCCGTGTAGCATATTCTCGCATAATGATTGCATCTATAAAACTCGAGAGAGAATTTTTAAGAAACTGCTGCCATTTTTTCTAACAGTGATGACATCGTTAGTACAACCTCCCCTTCTAGCAGTAACAGTCAATGAAGCGAAGACTGTACTTAACCATGTTGGAAAACGTATTAATTCCCATCACTCCTGTAAGCCAGCACTCAAGACGACATACGCGTCCACAGAGTGTACAATGGCAAGCAGACAGACAACATCGCCCAGCCCAACATCTTCTGAAGCAGCCACTCCGCGGGACCCATCCTGGCTTCCACCGATAACTGAATATAATTTTGGACTGATACTGAACAACAAAAACAACTTACCAGAGTCTTCTCCTCAACTCGTCCCTCAGTGGCACCCATCCTGGCCTCCACTGATATAGCCAGTGACTGTAAAATCAATGAATTTACTTTGGTATGTGGATTCTTTGTGTGTTATTCTGTTGTGGTTCAGTGGCTCAATATGATAATCTAGCATTTTTTAATGTTTTCAGGTGGAGTTTCTCCTTCAGAACGTGGCCAAGTGTGGCGTTTCCTGTTTGGCGTGTACCCCTGTAGTTCCACCATGTCAGAGCGCTCTTTGCTGCATGAACAGTTAGCTGTGAGATATCACGTTATGAAGAGGAAATGGCAACAGCTACTTCCAGCTGCTGTGTGCATGCGTCTCAATGGCACAGACGGTATTCCAGAAGCTTCTCTATGTTTTATGTCTCTACTAGTGTGCCTAGTAGGCTGTACCAGGGAACCGTCTTCCCCCAGTTATTCACTCATGCATGCTGTATAATGGAGCCATTTGTGCAAAGAGTCAGGTTAGGGAGAAATTCCTTTATAGATCAGAATAGTGATACTTTATTCATCCCCATGGGAAACAGTCTTTGGAGGTCACAGCAAAAGGTCAGCCAGCACCCATAACCTCTGGTACAGTTGCAATTAAGAACATTGGTCAAGGACTCAGTGGAGGTCACAAGATTTAAACCAGCAACCTTCCTACAAGCAGTGCCACTGTAGTGGATTGGTGGGGTGGCAGGATTACTCTAATTAGACTTTTTGGGCAATATAAGGGGGTATGGGGTTTCATTGCTATAGACATTGAGATTGAGAAGCCTGTGCATGAAGGTGTCCGATCATATGCTGGTCACCATACTTACCTCGGTGTTCCTCCTTTTAGCTGAGCTGGTGGCAGCCGTGGGGTACTTTGAAAAGAGGAAAGAGAAGGTGAAGCAGCAGTGTGAAAATCAGAGCCAAGAGCTCAGGGAAATACTCTCCTTTCTGGAGCTACAGGCACAGGTAAAACTGGCAACTGTAAACTTGACCCCTTTCTTATGCTGCTCTGGTTTTTTCTATGCCCACTGTTTGCCTTTTCTTTTAATGTCAGTAGTGTAAAGGTACATTCACTGACAAAAAAAAGTCAAGCACCCAGAAGTAATGGTCTCATTTGGATGTAATTTGCTACACATGCAGACCAGTGAAGGGTATGTAAATGATTCGATTTGGAAGGAGCTGGTATGTCTAGTCACCAAACACAGAGGATGCCTCGTAGACGCATTAGACAGCATTACCAGCACTTGACAGAGTTTGATATGGGTTGCATTGTGGGTTTGTATTAGAAATGGGCAAAACTGCCCCAGGATAGGTGTGCCAAGCTTGTGGCATCATATTCAAAAAGACTTGAGGCTGTAATTGCTGCCAAAGGTGCATCAACAAAATATTGAGCAAAGGCTGTGAATACTTATGTACATGTGCTTTCTCAGTTTTTTTATTTTTAATAAATTTGCAAAAATCTCGAGTAAACTTTTTTCACATTGTCATTATGGGGTGTTGTATGTAGAATTTTGAGGAGAAAATTAATTTAATCCATTTTGGAATAAGGCTGTAACATAACAAAAAAGTGATGCGCTGTGAATACTTTCCGGATGCACTGTACCTATAGGAAAGCTTCTCGTAACTGCCTCTCTTGCTTACTGGCTCAGGTGATGCTGGAGCGTGTCTCCTTTGATTTGGAGGAGCTGCAAGAAGCTGTACGCATCATTGACAAAGATGTTCCTCGGACAGACAGGGATCTTGATTACTACTTGTAAGTGTAATCAATTCCCTCTTCTAACATAAAGTGATCAATAAAAGCCACATAAACTTACTAAAAATGCAACAGAAATGTCAGTAGCACTTTACTTCAGGCCATGTTTTTAGCAATTTATAAACACATTCATAATGTATTATAAACATTGCTATAAATATTTATGAAGGCATAACACATTGTAGCTATGTTTATAATGAATTATGACTGCCTTATAAAGGCGTCATCTATAATGCACTATAGATACCTTTATAATGAAGTACAAAGCATCCTTAACACTTATTCCGACCATTGTAATCCATGATAAAGGTACAGATGTAGCCACTTGAATTATCCCGTTTCCATGATGGGCCTTGGCTGAACCTTGGCTGTTCCATGACTGGTCCCTGCTGGGTCCTGGGTGGGACCTTGACTGTAATGAGATCCCCCACAATAATGTAATGAACAAGGGGGCCGGCATGATCCGCCCCTTAACTCTCTGCACGTAAAGTACTTGCAATGATTTATCCATCCACAAGGGAGAACAGTGATTATAAAAGCTGGAGTGACTTACCTGAAATCAGGTAAGATACCTGAAATCAGGTATAGTAACTCCACTGCAAAAAATGAAAATCTAAGCAAGTATAATTCTCTTATATTTAGACAAATTTCATTAATAAACTGTCTACACTGCAATAAATGGCCTGTGAAATTTAAGAAATTGTTTCTGTCGTGAGGCAAAGATGGCCTAAAACTAGCAATATGTGTTTTTAGTCAGTTTATTGATGAAATTAGAATTTTGCATTTTACTTCCCCTTTTGGAGATGAGGTAGACCCAAAATGCAGTGTAATACAATAATTACAGGCCTAAACAAAGTAAAAAGACTGATATTGTTGAGCAATGAGGGACAGTGTGGTATATGACAATGAAACAGATTTGAAGCCCATCAAACTTGTTTGGCACATGATGAAATACTTCATCTGCAAGGAGCCCAAGCCAGGTACAAAGCAGCAGTGTATCCAAGCAATAGAGTTATTTTAGGAGAATAGAGTGACCTAAGATGTGTGCAACAGGCTAATTACAGGCCTAAACAAAGTAATAAGGTTGATTGTGGAGAGTAAAGGTGGACAGAGTGGAAAATGAAAAATAAAAAAACATATGGTTCTGTACTGTGCTTGAATAAAACAGACACATTTCTTAGTGTGTTCTGTCTTTCTGTCTGGCTAACAGTCTGAAAGGCTGCTGATGGTTCCACATTCACGGGGGGTGGGGGAGGGCCAGTTACAATGACGTGTGAATGTGTCATTAACTTCTGTGCTTGGCCACAATGAAGAGAGATATGTTTGCAGGGGATCAAGGTTGTTTTCTTAACTTAAGAACACCAAACCAACGGTCAAGCAGGATGGTGGTAGTATCATGCTGTTTTGCTGACTGTACTTTACATCAGTACATTACACAAAGAGGATGGAATAAAGAAGCAGCACCAGACACCAGGATCATCGTGCCAGACACAAAAAGAGGAACAGAAAATAAACACAGCATAAAAAATATTTACTGTAACCCTTTGGAGGCCTTTCACCCACTTTCAAAGTAGTCTGACATGCCTTGACATTTTGCAGTTTTTCTGAATTGCTAAAAGACATTTCTTAAAAGCTTCTCTCCTTTAACCAGACCACTAAGCACAGACCCTAAAATTCAAGCTAAACTCACACAACCTTACACTGGTCTTGCAAATCAATCTTCTCAAAACTATATTATCTTTGCTCAAAAGCAAACACTGCTTTCAGATCATGCATCAAGCCAGTAAACACTACTGAACAGTCATTGCACACTACAGCAAAACATTTAAGACACTACCAGTCAAAACTCTTGTTGGCATGTATATTAGAAATTGCAAGACTATAGTAAAAAAAAAAAAAAGTACGGTCATCGACCAAAACTATTTGTATACTGTACAGTTATGACTGATAACTAATATGTAACATTTGCCATACTCAGTACTCCAGAAAAGTTACTGTAAAGGACAAAGCCAAAAAGTAAACAAATGAGGCATATTACGGTAAAATGTTGTGCAATTAACAAGCCAGAGTCACGGAAGAATATTCATTCTGCCTCATCACCATGTCTCAGGGATGGGTCTAGCGATGCTATCCCTTGTTGGGCGATGCAGAAAGAATCCTCTGTGTGGCCCAATTGTACATTGATGTCGAAATTCAGCTCCTATTCACCTATGTCACATATTCCATGTTCTAGTCACTCTGACTTCTTCAAATATTTAGAAATGTGTGTGAACAGTTTTGAGTCATCGTGTTTAAATGACTACTGTGTGCTGGCTGCACTTAAATTTTGCGGCCTGTGTTTTCTATTTTGCATCAAAGTTCACCAAGGCGTAAAATGTGTTTTGTTGAATAAAAACGTGTTTTGAATTTTGCAAAAAAGATGACAGATTTGCAAGTTGTGTCTAACTAGGTGAGCAAGGTTTAAAGTTTTGCCAAACAAGTGACTGATTCAATAAATGACCTTTTAAGTGGCACATTTTTTCTGGCAGTTTTGTTCCCAAAATGATTTTTAATATTTCAACTGTAAAATATTTTACTATCTAAAAAACATTTATCCCAACTTGCAACAAATGCTCTTATTCAGCACCAGTAATCTGAGATCATTTAGAATGTGATTATTTTATTTTTTTGTTAAAATCTACTTTAAACATACACTTTTCAAAAACCTATTTTCAGTGGTTATGACACTGTCACGATCCATACAACGCATGAAGCGCACGGACAGGCAAGCCGGCAAGGAATAGGCAGGAAGCCAGAATACGGGGGGAAACTGGGGATTTAATAGC
>JAODJX010000136.1:20626252-20640456 GCA_026776945.1 Isichthys henryi
TGTTGTTTGTCGTTTGTGTTGGGGGGCGGTGTGCCTGTGCGGGGGGGGGGCTGGGGTTGGGGGGGGGGGGGGGGGGGGGGCGCGCCCCCCCCCCCCCAAATACTAGAATGAAAACCGTTACAGGGCTTATTTCTACTATGTGCACATATTATGGCTGTAATTGCTTTTCTTGTGTTTTTCCTGAAAATACGGTAAAATTTATTCCACTAATTTCTTCTTTGTCTAAAAACCAAATCAGATACTCATGACCTGTAAATTTAGTTTTATTTCACCAATGTACTCTTTTGTTAATATGCATGCGGCACAATGGTCAGGACACAGTTTTACTTACAAAAGCAAGTAATTACTTACAATATCACCATTAATTCAGATCACAAAATGCTTCATTTTTAGATGCACTTTATGATGCTAATAGAAACAATAATACAACAAACAATAATAGAGGCCATAATGTGGAGCAAAAAGCAACAATTTTTCATGACTCTGGTAACTCTCATAGGAGAGCTTTCATCTATCAGTTAGGTAGCTAAATGTTAGCATGCTAACTCTGTCTGAGTCACCCATATCTAGGGAACTATTAAAATTATTCTGTAATAAACAAATAATTCCTGTGTACTTGTACTTGCAATTGGCAAAAAGAGATATGTTTCTGTGATTTTATACTAGATGAATGTTTGACAGTTGGATGATACACTGTCGATTACTGTAGGTTAGGTTTCAATGTCACTAGAAATAACTTACTATTTTTTTCCTTGGCATAGGATGTCTAAGGGTCCAGCTGTTGGCATTGACCTGGGAACCACTTACTCCTGCGTGGGCATCTTCCAACATGGCAAGGTGGAAATCATTGCCAACGACCAGGGCAACAGGACCACACCCAGTTATGTGGCCTTCACCGACACTGAAAGGCTGATCGGCGATGCTGCCAAGAACCAAGTGGCCATGAACCCCAACAACACAGTGTTTGGTAAGTATCTCAACAAAAAAATCTACCTTTCAGTGAAGTAGCTTCATCTGACACTGAAAAAATGAGAAAATCCCTCCTTTCTTTAAAATACATTTATTCAAAACAAATCCTTCGTTAAGTAATAATTATTTTCAATAAAAACACGTGCCACAATTATTGGCACCTGTGCATTTAATACTCTGTACAACATCCCTTTACCAGTATTAGAGCACTGAGTCTTCTCCTATAACATTTAATAAGGTTGGAGAATACCAAGCAGGGCATCTGAGACCATTCCTCTTTACAGAATCTCTCCAGATCATCCAGGGTCCTAGGCTCTCTCTTGTGCACTCTCCTCTTTAGCTCAGCCCACAGGTTTTCAGTGGGGTTTATGTCAGGGGAGTAAGATGGCCATGGCAGAAGCTTGATTCTGGGATCACCTAATCATTTTTTTTTTATTTGGACATATGCTTAGGATAATTGTCCTGCTGGAAGATCCAGTGACGGCTCAATTTAGGTTTCCTGGTGCAGGCAGCAAAATCTAGATTTCAAATATCCTGGCATTTCATGGAGCCCATAATGCCATGTACCATAACAAGGTTTTCAGGGTTTTTGGAGGAAAAACAGCATCACAACATCACAGAACCTCCACCATATTTCAATAGGGATAAGGTTGGTTTTTCTACAGCCATCCTTCTTTTTACACCAAACCCACCTTTTTACCAAAAAGCTCCATTTTTGTTTCATCAGACCATTGAGTTTTGGTTCCAGTCAAAGTTGTAATAGTCTTTCACAAACTCCAGGTGTTTACGTTTGTGGTTAACTGACAAAAAAGCTTTTTTTCTGGCATACCATCCAAATAATACGTTAGAATGAATGTGGTGTCTGATGGTTTTTTCGGAGATGAGGTAACCCCAAGATATTACTTTGTCTTGTAATTCACCACCAGTGATCCTTGGGGATTTTTTGCCTCTCTTAGAATCTTCCTTACTGTTTGTGGAGGAAAAATAAACTTTGGTCCTCTTCCAGGCAGGTTTGTAACGGTTCCAGTTGTTGTCCACATTTTTATTTCCCTAACGGTAGAAATGGGCATTTTCAGGCGAGTAGCTATTTTTCATGCCTATTCCCTGACTTATGAAGGTCAACACACTTCTCCCTCATTAGTTTCATACGTTCTCTTATCTTTGCCATGTTGAAGGATGACTAAGGGAATTTAGCCTCTGTGTCACGTCATGTTTGTACCCCAGTTAATCAGGAAGTCATGGATGACAGCTTGAAGGTTCCTTTTCACTCCAATCAACTCAAAGATGTACAATTTACAGGGGAAACATGCTTCAATTACATTGTGTTCACTACAATTCCAAGAGGTGTCGATAATTGTGGCATGTGAATTTTTGTTAAAAAATAATTATTTCTTGATGAAGAATTTGTTTTTCTTTGAATAAATTTATTTCAAAGAAAGGTTGGATTTTTCTATTTTTTTTCAGTATGAGATTTCGCTACTTCACTGTAAGGTAGATTTTTTTCTAACCCTTTTTACAAATTTTTACAAGGGGTGCCAATAATTGTGGAGAGAGCTGTATCTATAATGTATTATACAAGACTGCTTTAAGTAACGTGTTACCCATTATTTATAGTATTTTCTCATGATAAGAGAATAATTACAAGACAAACATAGCCTAATGTTTAGCATATTACAGTTACTGCGTGTCACATTTTTATTTAATCAAGGCTGAAATAGCTTGCCTTGCTTTAGAAAATACTAACATTATTGTTTGTCATCTAAGAACATTAGGCTTCAGCTTTATAGGCAAACTCTAAGTGAGCCTGGTGCCACTGTACTTTTCTTTTAGCGTTTTGTTCAGCATTTGCTCTGGTATCCCTCTGTTTTTCAAGGCAGTGATGAAGGGATCCATGGTGCAGCTTAATGAATAAAACACATGGTTTTCCACATGATTACATCCATCCATCCATTTTCTGTGCCTGTTTGTCCAACGTGGGATCATGGCAGTTAGGAGCCTATCCTATACAGGGAACAAGACAGGGAATAAGCCAGGACAGGGGCACCAACCCATTACAGGACACACACACACACAGTCACACCTGTAGACAGTTTGGCAACTTTGATTCACCTAAACAAGTTTTTGGACCGCGGGGGGAAACCGGGTTACCCAGGAGAAACCTCACAATGGCATGAGTAGAGCATGCAAACTACACACATGTATTGCCAGGGAAGAGACTCGAAAGCTGAAAACAGTGCTAACCACTGTATTGCCCCAATAAATCATTCTGCTCACACGAAAAAACAATGTTTATTTTCTCCATTATTACAAGAAAACAATGTCTCTTGAGAAAAAATAATAATGTTTCATAGCCTCTCTCGGCTTCCGTAGTTATATATTTCATAGTTACATGCAGTAATCAGGCTGAATGAAGCACTAAAAGACTCCAGTGCCTCACACACCACACCACCATATACAACTTATCCATTGTACTTTGTAAATATTTAATGATAATTCCGTATTTAATGCATATTGTTAAATGTCACATGTGTAGTCCTGCCTTGTGTTTTGTTTGCACCACTCAGGAAGCTGCTGTCTCCTGTACAATGACAATAAAGAAATGAATCTTGAATATGTAATAAAACACATTATTGTCTTTACAAAGTATTTATTCTTATAACTTTATCCCACTGTTTGCCAAGACCATTTAAATTTCTATTCATCCAACTTGCCTCACCCTAGATGCCAAGCGTCTAATTGGTCGGCGCTACGATGATCCTGTTGTACAATCAGATATGAAGCATTGGCCGTTCAAGGTGGTTAATGATGGTGGGAAGCCAAAGATGGAGGTGGAGTACAAGGGTGAGACGAAGACATTCTTTCCTGAGGAAATTTCCTCCATGGTTCTTACAAAAATGAAGGAGATATCTGAAGCCTATTTGGGCAAGGTATGCCAGTGAAGCTTCTATGATTACAGAAATCACTATAGGACTCGTATATTAAGACAAATTTAATATAACATTTAAACAGGCAATACATTTCATAATTCTTTTTTTTCTACAAATCAATGGATTAACATTGTTCAGGCACATAAAGATCACAAAGAAAGAAAAGTTAGCTGATAAAAGTAAAAAAATCTTTTTAGTTTAATGATTAACTATCACATTGAACTGGAAATATAGAAATCCTGTAATTCAGAGTTCAAATGCATTGTAAATCACAGCTACTTATTTTAAAAGAAAAATAACTTAATTACTTAGCAAATTGTCTGTGCACTTATACATAGTCTATTATTTCGCTAAAATGTTAGCTAAGACAACATAAAATAACACATTGCAACGTTCTTTTCCACTGTCAGTCTATAACAAATGCAGTTGTTACCGTACCTGCATACTTCAATGACTCACAACGACAAGCCACCAAAGATGCTGGAACCATTGCTGGGCTGAATGTCCTACGAATCATTAATGAACCCACTGCAGCGGCCATTGCCTATGGCCTGGACAAGAAGGTACATTTATCTTGATATGAAGCATAGACCTCTAGATGATATCCATGGTCCTCTTCAAATGCAAAATGTTTTCCATAGGTTGGTGCAGAACGCAATGTTCTGATTTTTGACCTTGGTGGGGGAACGTTTGATGTGTCCATCCTGACTATTGAAGACGGGATCTTTGAAGTCAAATCTACTGCTGGGGACACTCACCTAGGCGGGGAAGACTTTGACAACCGAATGGTCAACCACTTCATTGGGGAGTTCAAGCGTAAGTTTAAGAAGGACATCACCAGCAACAAGAGGGCAGTCCGTCGCCTGCGGACAGCGTGTGAGCGGGCCAAGAGAACCCTGTCCTCCAGTACCCAGGCAAGTATTGAAATTGACTCTCTCTACGAGGGAGCCGATTTCTATACCTCCATCACCAGAGCAAGGTTCGAGGAGCTCAACGCGGACCTTTTCCGTGGTACCCTGGAACCTGTGGAGAAAGCTCTAAGGGATGCCAAAATGGACAAGGCTCAGATCCATGACATTGTCCTAGTGGGCGGCTCCACTCGAATCCCCAAAATCCAGAAGCTGCTGCAAGATTTCTTCAACGGCCGTGACCTAAACAAGAGCATCAACCCAGATGAGGCTGTGGCATATGGTGCTGGTATGTCTTATATCTATTATTATTTACCTATAGTCAATAGTGAATGTCAAAAAATGCAGTGTAATACTGTAACATGCATCAACTCACTCATGACATATACAGTTACATTACTTTACTGTTGTTCCCAGCTGTACAGGCTGCAATCCTGGCAGGTGATAAGTCAGAGAACGTCCAGGATCTTCTGCTTCTGGATGTGACACCTCTCTCTCTGGGCATCGAAACGGCTGGAGGGGTCATGACTGTGCTTATCAAGAGAAATACCACCATCCCAACCAAGCAGACACAGACCTTCACCACGTACTCTGACAACCAGCCTGGAGTACTTATTCAGGTCTGTGGTTTGTCTTAAGTCTAAAATATGTCTGCAGACAGAGAATCATGTGGCTGTATCTCAATATTTGAAGCATGTACAGTATACAGGGTCAAGAGTTTCAGTTAGTGTTTAACAAAGCTGTTAACAATAGCAAGCTGCTTGACCCAAGTGATTTTAAATGTGACGCATTTGGGGATTTTCGCCTGTTACATTGTTTCTGCTATGATGGACAAAAAAAGAAAAATCATCCAGTCAGTAGCAGTTTTCAGGGTGAAAGCAAATTGGTGATTAAAGCCACCTTAAAGGTTACAAGAGCAAAAATGTTATGGATGACGTCATAAGGAAAGTTTCCAGAACCTTGTTGAGTTCATGGCTCAAAGATCTGTAAGAACGGCATCCTACCTGATACTGCGAATGTACTTGTAGTGTACTTAAGCTGGTGGTCACTAAGTATGTCTTTAAAATAATTTGTACATGACCAGTAGTTATCTTGAGTGTGCCATATTCTTTTAGATATGTCTTAAATACATTTAGTGCAAAGCTACATAATCAATTGATATTATTTTTGTGTTTTGGTCCTTCAGTTGATATTCTGGTATCCCTCTGGTTTTTGTTCAGGTATATGAGGGTGAGCGAGCAATGACCAAAGACAACAACATTCTGGGAAAATTCGAGCTGACAGGGATCCCCCCTGCACCCAGAGGTGTCCCCCAAATAGAGGTGACCTTTGACATCGATGCAAATGGCATTCTCAATGTGTCAGCAGCAGACAAGAGCACAGGCAAAGAGAACAAGATAACCATCACCAATGACAAAGGTACATAACATGAGTGTAGATGAAACTGGTAAAACAGGCATTACGTGGAAGCTTTTTGAATGAGAGAAATTTGATAAAGTATGATCCTGAATACTGTGAATTATTAAATTCTGTAACGATTTAAAAATATATCTGACCAACTTGCATGATTAAATTAGTATAATTAGTATAATTATTCAAATTTGTACAAATACAATAATACATAGTAATATTCTTATTATTTAAAGAGATGTATTTTTTCTGGTTTTCTGGGTAACAACATATGGCCCGCGGCCCAGAACCGTTTGATCTGGCCCACAAGAGATTTTGAAAATCAACATAATTCTACTGAAAGATCCTACAAAAAACTCCTTTATAGGATGTGTCATGACAAATCTCTTTTCGCGTCCGAAATCCTTCCCCTTCACGTATCGATCATTGGGCCGATGACGCAATCGTGATGATGCCGTTTCAGGATACCCCGTACGTTTAAAGTTCACAGTTACCGTTCCAGCAAGACTTCACATCAATAGAATAGGATTACGAATCTTTCGCAAAAGTGTGTTTTTATTATTATCAAGAAATCGTTTACATTTAGCTTGATACTATAACCGACATATTTAATATATTATTTATTTAGCTCCATAGCTTCGTTTTATTAGTTATTACTATATAAAATACGTTCATACGGAAGTCTGTAGAGTACATGCATAAACTTTTTTTTTTTTTCGTTATCTCGAGATCACGACTTATTTTTTTCTTGTGATCTCGACATAACCCGTGTCACTGTCCCATGATCACGAAGTTTTGTATTATCCTCATGGACGACTGCATCAGATTTTACTTTGATCGTGGACTGTCCTAATCAGAATCATAATCCGAAGACTTTATTAATTGCTTATATTGCGACTGCACAATCACATATAAACACGAAGAGAAGAACAATACAAGTATAAAAATAAGAATGAAGTATAAAACAAATTACGGTAGGCTACTGTTAAAAATTCTATTAAATAAAATATTTATTTAAAAAATAAAATAAGATAGAAAATGTCTGTACAGGAATCTAAAGTACCTTTGTCCAAAAGTTACAGGAAAAGTAAAAGTGTGTATTGCACAGTAAAGTAAAAGTATATTGCACCAATATCATGACTGGTTATATTGCATTTATATGTAAAACCAAGTTAGACTTAAAACTGTGGGAAATATCGAATCATGGATACGAGGAAATAACACTGTCGGTCGGTGCTAGAAAATGGTCATATTAGTGTTCGTCATTTGAGACGGAGGATCAGAAAAGCGCTGTTATACCGTCGGAGAAATTATAGTGAGACTGAACGAGTAGTCAGTTTCATTAAATAGGCCTAAGTCGTGATCTCGAGATAACGAAAAAAAATGTTTATGCATGCAGATATGTTTTTATTAATACAACAATCAAATAACATTTAGCTTGATAGTATAACCAACATGTCTTGTTAGATTTTCGATGAATATTCAGATCGATATGTTTTCTTCACCGGAATGATTTTATTCCCTGGACAAATTCACGTATTTAGCTCCTCTAACCATCGAATATGCAGTTATAATCGACAATACATAGGCTATGGCTTTCGACATGAATAAAAGAAAGTTATTTTGTGGACGAAATGCATTTTGTCAACGAAATAAATAAATTTTGTGTAGAAAATCCATTTCGTCTTTTGCCGAGTCGGGAAAGGCACATGGGTAGGCGCGGCGGGGGGAGTAGTATCTCCCGGTGACCAGAAGGTGGAGCGCCTGCTTTGATTTTGCAGATCGCGGTAATTACGTTTAACTTACATTAAAATGTAATAAAAGTACAAATAACTCTCATACATTTACTGTTGTATGTACTCATTAGTGTCACTATTTTTTACTACATTTTTATATTTGCATCACTAAGCATAACTTCTCTGTAATTGTTTGGTTACGTTTGTGAGAAAACCATTGATTATTTATATAAGTTCGGAAGTCTCATGAAACATTCAGGTCTGTTAATGTACATGATTTATAATCAATGCAATTGTTAATTTAACACATGTCCACTGGTAGAAAAGAAACCTGTACTACTGAAACAAAAAAAATGTAAAGACAATAAATAAAACAAATACTAAGGTGTTAATAATGTTTTACTAATCTAGCGAACATTATTTTTAAGTGGCCCACATGAGTTTGGACAATTTCCAGTGTGGCCCATTCACTAAAATTAGTTTTACACCCGTGGGTTAGAAGCACAATGATGTTAAACATTGTTTCTTTCAGTATATTGCCGTAAATGAGTAGTTGAGTACTGCTGCCAGTAGCGTGTTCTGAAAAGTATAGAAACACTACATAGACTGTAGTTGTTTATATTGTAATAAACACCGTCTTCCTTTAGAAGCCCTAGATTCTGAAGAACTTTAATGACCTGCTTAGTAGCTGTGTGAAAATGGCCTGTGTCTCTCATCAGGTCGACTGACAAAGGAGGATATCGAACGCATGGTGCAGGAGGCGGAGCAATACCGTGCTGAAGATGAAGTACAGCGAGAAAAAGTCACGACCAAGAACTCGTTGGAGTCCCTCGCCTTCAACATGAAGAGCACAGTGGAAGACGAGAAGCTGAAGGACAAGATCAGTGCAGAAGACAAGAAGATGATCATAGACAAGTGCAATGAAGTGATTTCCTGGCTGGACAAGAATCAGGTAATCTTAGAGGTCCAGCACAAACGCAGGTCTTTGATAGTCACGCGGTGATTAACAGACGTCATCTCATTCTGATGATGATAAATATTTTTTGTATTATTTTTAGTAAATTACAAACTATTTTAACTGCTCTTTCTCCCCCTGTACTTCACAGACAGCAGAAAAGGATGAATATGAGCATCAACAAAAAGAGCTGGAAAAAGTGTGTAATCCTATCATCACAAAGCTTTACCAGGGGGCTGGTGGCATGCCCGGGGGGATGCCCGGGGGGATGCCCGGGGGATTCCCCGGCGGCGCCAGTAGCTCTTCTTCAGGTCCCACTATCGAGGAGGTCGACTAACTGTATTTCAGTCTCTTCCTCAGTACTTGCGGTGCCTCTGATTTCTCAAAACTACCCTGCTGTCTTTCTGATTTGTGAGCCACCTCAGATAAGCAAAAAGCATTATGTGATCAAATGAGGCTGTTGCTTTTATGACATTTAATAGTCAAATCAAATAAAAATGGTAATATACAAAATGTATAACACAATGGATTAGGAAAATATATTCTGATAATTTGTCTTCAGATGTTCATCACACACTGCAGCTTATATTGTCATTTCCTTATGAGGTTTTCATATGGCTGCCTATTCCTCATTTCCAGACACCTGCACAAAACAATGTTCTTATATGAAAACATTTTGTCTTATACAAACTTATTCTGTCTTATCATATTACACAGTGTGATAACACTGGTGTGGTGTGCAAAAAAAAAATCCTTTAACACTGTTAGAATGAAAAAATAAAGTGAGTTATATAAGGAACCCAAAAATTAAAGGCAAAATTTTTAATACCTCTTTTCAAACAATGTCATTATAATTGTATAGTATTGGAAAACTGATTCATTCAGACATTTTCAACAAAGTCATGTGCCTAAAAATTTACTGACTGAACGTAAAACATAATGAAAGGACTGAGTATCAAAGTACACATCATATATGCTAATTACCTTTCATGAATCATTACATATTGTTTGTTCCATCTTCATAAAGCCAATATGTAATGCTATTAATAATAAGAAGAATGATAATTAAGAAATATATTTCTCAAGACAGCGATGGGCTGGCCCCCCATCCTGGGTTGTTCCCTGCATCGTGCCCATTGCTTCCGGGATAGGCTCCGGACCCCCCCGACCCAGAGGGATAAGCAGTTTGGAAAATGGATGGATAAATGGATATTTCTGAAGAATCGAGAGAGAAAATCCCAATCTCAGTTCTTAGTGAAAAAAAAAAAGTTTTACCCAGAATCATGCTGCTCTACTTCTCCTCTGCATACAATTTTTTGATCATGTAAGAGGAAAGGACAATATTCCAAAACAGAGGCATGTGTAATAGGTGAGGACCAGCACAAATGGTGGATGTGTGGACACAAAAATCTTGGTGTTACAAGTGTTCAACTGCAAGTGAAATGCATTAAGGCCAATTCATACTTCACTTTGTCGCATGAGCTTTCGGCTAATGCGCATGGAGGCTGTAAGTGCCTTTTTCACCGAACACAGAAGGTGCTCGTCCCTGCTACATATTCCATGGTCAACTGTAAGTGGAATTATTGCAAAGTTGAAGCATTTAGGAACAACATAAACTCAGCCATGGTGACAACGTGAAGTAATGGGGGTTGCAGAGTGCAGTGGCACGTACTGTGTAAAAGTTGCCAATGCTCTGTTGACTCAGTAACTATAGAGTTCCAAACTTTCTCTGGCATTAATTCCAGTACCAGGAGCTGGGATCTTCATGGAATGGGCTTCCATGGCCGAGCAGCTTTATGCAAGCCTCACATCACCAAGCACAATGCCAAGTGTCAGATGAAGTGGTGTAAAGCACGCCGCCACTGGACTCTTGTGAAGTGGAAATGTGTTTTATGGAGTGACAAATCATGCTTCTGCAGGATCACACACATGCACACACACAGGTTTGTAATTATACTCTATCTTTGTGGGGACTCTCCATTCATTTCTATGGGGAGAACTCTAATCCCGACATGATGACCTTAAGCCCTACCCAGCCCTATAATCTTAACCATAAGTAACCAAAAAAATACGAGACTCGATGTGATTCAAATAACAAGGGAAAGGAAGGCCACCATTTCAACTTGTACGGCTCAGAGATTTAGAACCTTAGGAATAACAACCTGGGCCTTGATTTAAAGATCCGGACTAGAGCAAGCTGGTACCCCATAGTCTTGGAGGGGGATGCACACTTAGGAACTGATAAGGGTGGGTGAAACAAAGAGTGCTGATATTTTAGGAATCTAACATCCCCTCCCCCTCCCTTCTCACACACAATACTTGAAAGAGAGAAGGACTTGTTTTAAGATATGCTTGTTGTGTATGTCTTGTCTGTTTAGTATTTGTCAATATACATGTTTATGTTCCTTTAAATTATGTTACTAGTTCGCAAAGGTATCTCACAAATTATATCTTCCTCACGCAATCCAGTATACATACACACACACACACACACACACATCTATATGAATGATAGGATGCCACCTGTGCAATAAGTCCATTCGAGAAAATTCCGCGCTACCAAATATTCCATGGTGAGCTGTTAGTGGTATTGTAACAAAGTGGAAGCAATTGGGAACAACAGCAACTCAAAGAGCAGCTCAGCCACATAGTGGTAGGTCACATAAAATCACAGAGTGGGGACAGCGCATGCTGATGCGCACAGTGTACAGAAGTCGCCAACTGTCTGCAGAGTCAATAGCTACAGATTTCCAGAATTTGTGTGACCTTCAGATTAACTCAAGACAGTGCGTAGAGAACATCATGGAATGGGTTTCCATGGCCGAGCAGCTGCACCCAAGCCTTACATCACCAAGTCCAATGCAAAGCGTCAGATGCAGTGGTTTAAAGCACACCGACAATGAACTCTAGAGCAGTGGAGATGTGTTCTCTGGAGTGATGAGTCATGCTTCTCTGTCTGGAAATCTGATGGACAAGTCTGGGTTTGGTGGTTTCCAGGAGAACGGTACTTACCTGACTGCATTGTGCGAAGCGTAAAGTTTGGTGGAAGGGGGATTATGGTGTGAGGTTGTTTTTCAGGGGTTGGGCTAGGTCTCTCAGTTCCAGAGAAAGGAACTCTTAATGCTGCGGCATTCAAAGTCATTTTGGACAATTTCATGCTTTCAACTTTGTGGGAACAATTTGGAGGTGGCTCCTTCCTGTTACAACATGACTGCGCACCAGTGCACAAAGCAAGGTCCATAAGGACATGGATGAGCGAGCCTGGTATGGAGGAACTTGACTGGCCTGCACAGACCTCTGACCTCAACCCGATAGAACAACATTGGGATGAATTAGAATTAGCAGAGACTGCGAGCCAGACCTTCTTGTCCAACATCAGTGCTGACCTCATGAATACTCTCCTGGAAGAATGGTCAAAAATTCCCTACTAAAACAAACTCCTAAACATTTACATTTACAGCATTTAGCAGACACTCTTTTCCAGAGTGACTTACAACAGGGCTTTGTAGTCTATAAGCTAGACCTAAAATCAACAACTGTCATTAAATCCAAGTTACCGCTAAGTACGTTGTATAAAAACCTTGTTAGGGAAAAACAGTGCACAGACAAACATGGTTAGTGGGATTTTTTTTTTAATGGAGAGAGTGGACGGTAAGAGGGATATTAGTCTCCTAGGTACTCCTTGAAGAGGTGTGTCTTCAGACAACGTTCTTATGGCAAGAGGAAGTTCGTTCCACCACTGCGGAGCCAACATTGCAAAAAGTTTTGATGCATGTCATCCTCTTTTAAGTGTTGGTGATTCGAGACGAGCAGCGCTTGATGCTCTGAGAAGTCTAGAAGCAACACGACTCTTGATCAGTGTTGCCAAGTAAGGAGGAGCTGTTCCAGTCTTGGCCTTAAAGGCAAGTGTTAGGAATTTGAACCTGATGCAGGCAGACACAGGGAGTCACTGCAGGTTCCGTAGAAGAGGTGTGGTGTGCAGGAATCTGGAAACTAATCTAGAATCTAGAGAACCTTGTGAACAGCCTTCCCAGAAGAGTTGAAGCTGTTATAGCTGCAAAGGGCGGACCAACTCCATATTAAAGCCTATGTATTAAGAATGGGATGCCATTAAAATTCATGTGTGTGTAAAGGCAGGTGTCCCAATTCTTTTGGCAAGATAGTGTATATATATGTATGTATGTATATAGTCATGTAGGTGCAAATATCCACTTATTCTCACGTGTGTCTTAGAGGAATTAATCATTTAAAGAAACGTAACCCTGTGTCATTAATGGTATTACTTTGCCTCTTACAAGACCTGACGTAGGAGAGCACTTTCCTCATTTATGCATCTGAACCAGAGGGGAAACAGTGTATTGGGGAGGCGTATGTATATAGTAGTTGAGAAATGTTTAAACTAGGGACTGGGGAGACAGGGAGGTTAGTTAAGAATTTAGGTGGGGAGAGATGGAAAGCCTCAATAAATATTAAAAGTGGGCACTATAAAAGGCCTACCCTTTGCAGTCTGTATTTAAATCCATCCATCCATCTATTTTCCAAACCGCTTATCCTACTGGGTCGCGGGGGGTCCGGACCCTATCCCGGAATCAATGGGCACGAGGCAGGGAACAACCCAGGATGGGGGGCCAGTCCATTGCAGAGCACACTCATACACCATTCACTCACACATGCACACCAATGGGCAATTTAGCAAATCCAATGAGTCTCAGCATGTTTTTGGACTGTGGGAGGAAACCGGAGTACCCGGAGGAAACCCTACGACAACATGGGGAGAACATGCAAACTCCACACACATGTGACCCAGGTGGAGACTCGAACCTGGGTCCCAGAGGTGTGAGGCAACAGTGCTAACCACTTCTGTATTTAAATGCTAGGAGTATTAGAAACAAAATTCATGATTTAGAGGCTTTAATTTCATCAGACACTTATGACATTACAGGAATAACTGAAACATGGATGAGTGACAATGATGGAAAAGAATATAATATGGATGGTTATACGTTGTTCTGTAGAGACCAGATAGGCAAGAAGGGAGGTGGTGTTGCAGTACTGTATACGTAAAAGAAAACTTGCAGACAAGGGAGCTCACTGATAAAAATAAAAGTGCAGAAGCTGTATGGATAAAACTAGATGCTAAAAACTCAAATGGCCTAATTGTCGGGGTTTGTTACAGAGCACCTAATGTAGCTGCAGAGGAATGCAGAATGTTATATGACGACATCAGGATTATGAGTAATAAAAATGATGTGGTGGTTATGGGTGATTTTAATTTACCTGGGATACAGTGGGACACAGT
>JAODJX010000136.1:20640556-20652865 GCA_026776945.1 Isichthys henryi
GCTTCCTTTTCAACTACTAAATATTTGTGTTCAGCAGGAGTAAAATGCAATCATGCGCTCAGCTTGATTGGGCTGAATCTGTGAGAGAACGGTACCGAGACCGTAGTCAGAAGCATCAGTGGACACAATGGTAGGAAGATCCGGGTTGAACAGTGCTAAGGCAGGGCTATACACTGTCTATACACATTTTGACTTTCACTGTGTCAAAACTGCGCTGTGCATCCTCAGACCAGCAGAACTCAGTATATTCACGAATGCAATTATGTAAGGTTTCTACTGTAGCGAGGTTGGGGATGAACTTGTTGTACCAAAATAATAGGCCCAAGAATGATCTTAACATTCCCGCATCAGTAGGAGCTGGAGCTTGTAGAGCAGCAGGAATGTGATCTCCATCAGGCTGAATCCCCTGAGCGGTCACAGTATGTCCAAGAAAGCGCATAGTAGATCTGTTAAAATGGCGCTTTTTTGGTGTATTCAGCTGTAACCCCCCACCTTTCAAGCGTTGTAGTACAGCTTTCAGTGTGTCATCATGGTTAGTTTGAGTACGACCCCATAAGATCACATCATCCAAATAATTTGCAACATTTGGCAGGCCTTTAAGGATCGTTGCTAGCATCTTCTGGCAGGCAGATGGAGCAGAAGCGAGACCATATGGAACACAGCAGAACCTGAACAATCCCTCATGGGTGATGAAGCTGGTCAAGTCACGGCTGTCCTCATGGAGTGGCAACTGGAAGTTTCACTTTCCAAGTCAATAGTAGAGAAAACAGTAGCTCCATGAAGGAGGCCTAGCATTTCATCAATGTGTGGAAGAGGAAAGGAGTCCACAACCACAGCCTTCTTGGGCTCACGTAAGTTCAAACACATATGCATTTTCCCCGATTTCTTCTAAATAACCACTATTAGAGAACCCCATGGTGAAGCATCTATTCTCTAAATCACACCTGTGTCAAGCAGGTGCTGTATTTCCGCACTGATAGCATTTCTGACAGAGAGGGGTAAACGGTGCAATTTCTGGTGCACAGGAGCCACATCAGGCGATATTTTGACTTTATGCCTAAATCGTGATGCGCAGCCAAGAACAGTCGAGACCAGTGGAGCAGTGGTCATCACCAGAGCCGAAGTCATGATAGAGGGCTGAACAGTTCTGCCCTTGAAGCATAGACTCAGGACATTGATCAGATCCATGCCAAGCAGAGCAGTACCAGATTCCACAATGAAGAAAGACGTCGGACAAGTAGAATCATTCCAGGACACAGTAACAGGTAAGCAGCCAAGAAGTGGAATAGGAGCACGAGAGTAAGTCACTAACTTAACTGTTGCAGGCAGCAGCTGTTCTCCCTTAAAGTGCTTGTTGTACAGGCTGTGTGTCAGAATGGACACTGAGGAACCAGAATCCACAGTGAGCTCCACAGGCACAGAAGCAGTGGCAGTTTTAACATTGACTGTGCATTTAATCTTTGCTGGAGCTGTGCGTTCACTCAAATAAAGAATCTGAACTTCAGGCAATTCAATTTCGCACGCAAAGTGAGTTGGGGTTGAAAGACACACTCTTGCGAAATGTCCAGTTTTGTTGCAGGTCTTACACTTTGCTGAAGCAGCAGAACACGACTGAGCATTTGCAAGGTGTTGGTCTGATCCACAGCGATAGCAAGTTCGGCTGGATGCAGGACGAGCAGGAGCAGGGGAGGCAACAAAAGGACGAGAGAGTGACACAGACGATGTTTTAGAAAATGGAAGCGGCATTTTATGTTGCCGGCGTACTGCAGCCACAGCATGAACCGGTGCTGAGCAGTCACCAGCAAGGAACAACTTCAATTTGCATGTTTAACTTCAGGATGCTGTGTTAAACACATTTGACTGTGAGATACTGCCTGACAGGGATGTACATGAATCTCCGGAAGGTATGCTGCTTTCTATAGAATTTACTTTAGAACTTACTTTATCTTTGAAGCATTGTGGTCTTGTAGCTTTGACATGGTTTGGTAATACTTAATGTGTATAATTTAACATAAGTTAGAAACAAAAGATGAGGCAGAGATCATGAGGATGAGTAACAAAGGACCAGATCCAGATGTTTCTGTTGTAATGTTAATGTAACTGAAACTTATTTTTCTGTTGTTTTTCATAGATTGAACAGTGTAACACAGAGGGTGCTTGGATTGGCAAAAACTTAGGAGACTGGATTGTGAACTGTGGAGCACCACACATCTATAGCACTCATTTTCAAAATCGGCAACAGGTTTTTGAACACGTCGTGAGGCACTACATTTTTCTCAGGTACTTTTCAATCAAATACACAGGCTTGACTTGCCTTGTATTGCATTATTAAAGGGAAAATATGGGAGAAGTACATTTTCCTTATTGATCACTGGAAATAACTGACATTCTACACAGAAGTTCAGTAGGACAGTGATGAATAACCTCAGATCTTGTGTCTTACCCCTAAATGAAATTTATTTCCATTTTCCTTGTCCACTTTGGCTTTTGACACAATGTTGTTTCAATGTCAACACACTTTAGCCACTCCCACTAGTTTCTGATTGGTGTGGACACCCAGAATAACCCATCAGTTCATCTTCCGAAAGGTAGTTTCAGGCTATAACTCCAACAAAAACTGAGCTGCAAGCAATAGGTAAGCAGAGCCAGGCTAAGAGGCAACCTCAAGGAAAATTCAGATCTCAAACTTGGGATCTCATAAAAAAAGTAATTTTGGTGCCTTTTATATAGCAATACTTCGAGTTGATTAAAAACCTGTGACCTCCTGCGTATTTGTATTCATCCTCTAGCCAAAATGTAAAGTTTTAATTTGGTATAACTAAATGTTTATATATATGCCATTGTGTGGACTAATGCTATCCATTGTCCACCCTTCTGTGTTAAGCTAATGACAGCAATTGCCCCTATTACTCTTAGGCCAAACAACATGATTAGCCAATTTACAGATGGAGTGAACTCGTGGTGATGTATGGGACACAATTAAGAGGTGCTGGAGAGTTTTCGAGGAGGTTTTCTCACACAAGGTGAAACCACTGATGAGAGCTCAATACAAGGCCTTGTATTGTGTTCAGTGGAGTGAGGCGGACACAAAGAGAAGGGATGTAGAGGAGGACACCGTGTTTGTCTTTCACAGCCTTCTGAACACAATTGAAGGTGTGTGTACTTCCTTGTCTTATCCCTTAATTTTATGTTGCCATTTATATCTCAGTCAGGTACCTGAGAAATCATTCATTGTGTTTAATGTGTCCATGCACTAGTATGCTATACTACTCTAGTAGTGTAAAAGATAGAAATAGATATGCGGTATGTGGTTTCACTGTGTGCCTGTTTCTAGAAAGAAAAGCTCCTCTTTCCTACGAGGACTTGCTGATGCGGTTCCCCCTCTTGGCTTTCACAACCAAATGCAGGTCATGTTTTATGACCAGGAGGGAGCCAGCAAACGGCTTTTATATGCCTCCACATGTTTACTGACCCTTTACCTGCCTAGAGGTGTCTTGAATGAGGACAATCTCACGGACACCCTCATTGAGGCTGTTAGAGCTTCAATGGGCTTTAGTACGCATGCCGGAATACACACATGCGCACACACACAAATCTTATAGAAAGTTTGATTGAAAAATATGTTTTTGTGCTTAAACATTGATCAGTGTTGAACTGAAATTATTCATAAGGAAAGAGGGGTGGCTCTAGACCATTTCAACTAGGTGCCCCAAACTGGGGCCACTTGTTCTGTTAGGGGGAGCAGATGCACTTGACCTTAATGTCCTCTAAGCATTACTTACAATTGCCAGCATTGCCAATTAATTGCCAGCATTAAGAAGCAGAAGACAATTTTGAAAACTGGTAACTTATTTAGGTAATGCTTTGCAGTCACTTTTTACAGTTTTATAAATATGAAACACTATGCTTTCTATTTAGACTGTCTTTCCAACACAAGCTTGGTTATTTTTTTCTCTGGTTAATTTTTACTTACAAGTAACATATTAAGGGGCATGTATGTTCTCACAGGGGCACTGCCTTTTGCATTGTTTAAATTCCCTTACTAATGCATATATACCCAGATGGCACACATACATTGCCGTGACGTTAGTTTAACATCTCTCACGTGAAACTCATCCTTTCTCACACATAATAATGGGTGCGATCAACTTGGGCTTAAGTGTGTCTGCAGCTGACATGATGTGGAGCTGACGGCTGCAGGGGTGGAGTATAAACTGACTGCAGCCAAGTCGAACAGCTTCTGCTCCTTGTAGTGTGCGAGACCTGACTGCAATGGCAGCACTGGTGTACTATAAATATAAATATTTAATATGTACTCTGATCATTCAACAGTTTTTGGGGGATGGGGTGCGATGTAAGAGATTTTCATATAATTTTCAAACAACAAAGATGTCATTATTTAAGATAAGACTAACATGGTTAAGGGTACAGTTTCACAACTAAACATTACTTTACAACTAAAAAATAACTGATCCATATGATAAAATTATTTTTTCTGACACATAACTACAATCATTATTAGGTTTTTTAAATCTGAATGCACAGCAAACTGGCCGCAGAAACGCGCGGATTCATAATGAAAAATAAGGAAGGTGACGTTGTGTGTGTGTGGAGGGGGGGTATTTATATAGAGAGGGTTCCCCTATTTCCAATGCCCCTGGAATGTATATACCTCTCTAATGTGCTAGAGTTTCACTTTTAAGTTTCAATTTGTTTTACATATGTATCTTAAGACAGGGTCAGGACAAACCACTAGTCTCTGTAGTGATTTCCATCTGCATGTGGGCAGAGGAGCTCCCATACCATCCTGTAATGCAGCCTATAATTGTGCTCCTGCAGAAGATTGAGATGATGTTGGCATTCATGCCGAACTTCTTTGGTCTCCTCAGGAAGTAGAGCTTTCCTGACCACAGTGTCAGTGAGGTCCTCTGTGATGTTCATGTCAAGGATCCTTTCGATCTCAGCATCGCTGATGTAGATGGACTGGTGTGTCCCTTCTTGCTGTATCCTATAGCCCACTATCATTTCCTTTGTTTTACTGACGCTGAGTGACAGGTTTTTGTTCTGGCACCAGGACATCCTAACTTCCCAAAATTCAGTCTAGAAGATTCTGAGAGTCTGCTGGTTCCTAAGCCAGGCCACCCGACAAAAGAGAGAGGAGTTGTTTCAGCTGTTTTGTTTCTTCCACTACTTTTACATCGATATGTTGTACGGGTATCGCTAAAACGTTTGCACACAAATATCGAGCGATCAAAAGTAATGCACCCTTTGCGTCGTAAAAACTACTGAAGCGTTAGTTTTAAACATTTCAACGAGCGCCATCTGGGAAAAAAACAGTAGGACTGGCTGCAGGTAACATGCAGTATTATTGATTCTCTTCATTTTAAGTGAATGTTATGTGTTCACATACATATTAATATGAAAACGTTCACAAACAGTTTGTGCTGAATGACTGGAATAATGAAAGCAATGCTAGAAAAATGTGTCATTTGTAAATAAAAATATGTGATCACCTGCACCATCAAAAACACCCGATCATTTAGAAATTATATGCTATATTGTAATATTCATTTTATATAGTTAATTACTCGTCTTTTATACCAAAGAATGACTATACCAAGGAAATAAGAAAAATAAGTTAACGATTTAGCGATTCAATTCGTATTTTAAATACTTGTTAATGTCTGTCATACGTGTTAGCAACAAAGATAGAACAGGAAAGCAACAGTAAAAGAAAAAAAATAAATAAATACATTTAAAAAAAGATAAATGGCTGAAATGCTTCCCCTTCATATTAACACTGAGAGGAGCTGTACCTGTGCCAAGCTAAAATGTAGGCTACTCCTCTCGAAGTTTGCCAGTTCAGGCAGAAAGCTTCAAGAAGCACGATCGTCTGTAAAAGATCAAAAAGAAGCACTTATAGGTAAGGTTTAAATATCTGTATTTTATAGATTGACATACAGTATTCTGTGGAGTTATATAAAGTTATATAAAGTAAATATAAAGTTGTTTACACAGGAAAAGTGAAACAGTATTTTTCCGCTTTTATGATGTGCTGTATAACAGATATGTGCTAATTAGTACGTAGGGTTAACCACCGTTATCTATATCAAAGTTGTACACACATTGCAGACATAGCCTATGTTTTTAATGTTTTTTGACACGGCTACTGTGCAACGAATGTATCAGTATTTAGGTATACTGATAATTCCTATTTTATATTTTGCAGTTAGATTGGGGAGGTTGCCCCTAAGATACTTTAACATACCGGGATTATTTTTTTTAATTATTATTATTAGTTTACTATCGGGACAGAGTAGCAGAGTGCATTTTACTAGTTCTAAAAATATTATCTATAGGAAACATATTATCAAGCTTTAGACATCTTAGACTTACGTAACATATTTATGCATTGATTTTGCTCGCGTTCATCTTTGTTCAGCTGTTTTTCTTCACTTGGATCTATATCCTACAAGCGGATTATCACTTTTATCCCCAGCTCTAAAGATGTGAAACAGCTGTGCTACTCAATGAGCCTCAGAAAATGAATATAATGATCCTAGTTACGTTGCCTCAACTAGTATAAGGAATCAGTTTTGTTTATTATTGCTTTTTATGTCTGTTGAGAAGTAAAACCAACAAATACAAGGTATTATTTTAGGCTTTAATGGATAACTTGGTTGCTGAAAATAATAGTTTAAATTAAGATGCATTTCTTGCTGTTTGACTGTATTGGCTGTTTTTAGCTTTGAGTTAAAGTTTCACTATTATTGTGTTTCATTTAATGATCTATTTCTTTACTTTTTTTAAATAAAAGTCATGGGAGACCCAGTAAACATCACAGATGAATCCCAGAGGGGGAATTCGTCTTACATCAGCAGAGGGAACGTACAAGTTGTGGCGACAGCTGTATACTGTGTGGCATTTATCCTTGGCACTCTTGGAAATGGGCTGGTCATTTATGTGACAGGATTCAAGATGAAACGGACAGTCAACATCATATGGTTTCTTAACCTTGCGGTGGCTGACTTTCTCTTTACTGCTTTCCTGCTCTTTGATATTGTCTACATTTCCAGAGGCTTCGCCTGGCCCTTCGGAAACGTCCTCTGCAAGCTCAATACCCTGGTTGGAGTGCTGAACATGTTCACTAGTGTCTTCCTGCTGATGGTCATCAGTCTTGACCGCTGCTTGTTAACATGGTTGGCTGTATGGGCACAGAACAAACGCACCATATGCAAAGCCAAAGTCATCTGTATAACTATATGGTTAATTTCCCTCGGTTGCAGTATTCCATACAGTGCTTATAAACAAGTGTTTCAGTACAAAAACTCTACTGTTTGTGGTGCCCCAAGAATCAGTGCAACAGTTCATAGAGATCTCATTATTTTCAGAAGTGTCGTAGGGTTCTTCATCCCCTTTGTTATTATCCTAGGGTCATACTTAGCTATCGGTAAGCGTATCATATCCCTTCAGAGAAAGAAGAAATTGAAACCCTTCCGGATCATTCTGGCAGTAATTCTGGCATTTTTCCTCTGCTGGCTGCCATTTCACGTATTCCAGTATTTGGACTTGAAGTGCAATTCTGACGGCAATTTCAGTGGGACCCTTTGTAAGGCCGTGTCTGTTGGAGTGCCCTTATCCACTAGTGTGGCATTTCTGAACAGCTGCCTGAACCCCTTCCTGTATGTCTTTTTGTGTGAGAACTTTCAACAGAAGTTCCGTCAGTCCATTCTGTCCGCTCTAGAGAGCGCCTTTTTAGAGGAACATCTCTTTATAAACATTGGCAAATCCAAACACACACAAGCAAAACCCCTGAACCAAGACCAAATGAATGAAACTGGGGCCTTTCTAATGACTCAGAATAACTGAGAGTTAAACTTATTTACATTGGCAGACAAAGTGGGCCAAAAAAGGAACTCTTTAAAAATAATTATTTCCTTATTGACTTTACCATATGTGCATTGTGCAATCTTCAATAGGGTAAAATTGACATTTTAGACAATAATACAACGTAGCAAACTAATTTTAAAAATGAAAGAAAATTGATGTGTTATATGTTGTATGGTAATGGGTTCATGAGAATGACCCATATTGTGCTTAAGAACGAATCCATATACTTTTTCCCTATTCAAAACAATTTTTGTAAACTATCAAATACGACTAACCAATAGATATGGTCTAAACATGATGTAACATTGCATTTGGCCATGTAGAGGTGTGTGACTTAATACAGCACTCCAGAGCACATACTGAAAAAACAATTAAAATCACTTAAGACAGTGGCCGAATGCGTGCAATGGTAATTTACATGTGACACACCGATATTTTGACGTTTCTCTTCCCAAAGTGCGTATCTAGCCTAAGGCTCTGTCCAAATTCAGGGGTGCATCCTTCGAAGGACGTGGTCTATGAAGACGAGGCGTTTCTCAATATGGGTACTTGACTGTACTTGTATACCCATTTTATGCCATCTTCCATTGCCGAAGACAAGTTCCAATTCTCCAACAGAAGTACAGAGGACTGTAGAAATCCTTGGATGTCGTTCAAATATCAAGAATGCATTGGTGCACCCTTGCCAGATGAGACCGGTTCTATGATTCATTGTGCCCCAGATTTAATACACAGGTACTATTTTTATATTCTTGGTATTGAGAAATACCCATAGCCTTTGTAGGCTGTGTTCTTCAAAGGTTGAACACTATTTGCGCCACCAGCTGTTTCTGCCTTTACCCTTGAGTCTTAGCCAGGACACACCCACTTTACCTCTGCACAATGAATCTTGGGATATGTTGGCTACAAAAGATCCTTCGTGGAAATGGGCCAAGAAGCCTTGTTACACTGCTGTGACACATTCAGTCTTCGAGCACAGCTTTAGAAGGATACAGCCCCTGAATTTGGTGTATTCATTGTATTTAAACCCCAGACTTAAGTTGATCAGAAAATACGCTTAAGTGTAAAAAGCATGCAGCTACAAGCCTTTTTTACTTCAGCACATCGGAGACCCCCCATAAAGCTTCTATTACCCTCTTAAAATGTGTTGGTAACAATCCTAATTTCTTTATGAACATAATAAAATGAATACCAGACTTAGTACTAAATTCACTAAATTCCTCTGATATTGTGATATGTAATTTCATCTCTGTACCTATGGAAAAATTCAATGTAGCTTTTGACACCTTTTCATGACTATATATGGTGGAACCTTGGAACTCAAACGCCTCTTAATTGGATCAACTTGGACATTAAACAGGTCTGTTTAATTTTTTTCGACTTGTACCTAGACCTGCTAAAACTTGTATCCAATCCAATCCAACTTTATTTATAAAGCACTTTAAACAAACCAGCACAGGACCAAAGTCCTGTATAGTAAATAAGTTAAGAAAATAGATTAAATGAAACAGCATCATAAAAATAAGAACAAAATAAAACACATGATACATAACAGTCCTATGTTAAAACAATATAAAACAACATATAATTAACTAAAACAATCTAAATTAAAAAGAGCTAAAACAAACATCTCACAAGGTGACAAAGACCAGGGTATAGAGATGGGTTTTAAAAAGTGATTTAAAAACAGAAGAGGCCTGTCTAATAATAAGACAAATCATTCCACAGTTTGGGAGCTGCTACAGCAAAAGCACGGTCTCCTGCAAGTTTACGCTTAGTCCTGGGGACATTCAGGATCAGCTGATCGGCTGACCTGAGGGAGCGGGTGGGTGTATAAGGCAGTAGCAGCTCAGAGAGATAGGATGGGGCAAGGTAATGGAGGGCTTTAAAAGCAAATAAAAGAACTTTAAAATGAATCCTAAAAGAAATGGGCAGCCAGTGGAGTGAAGCTAAAAATGGGCTCAAACTTCCGAGTGCCAGTTAAAAGACGAGCTTACATGGGTCGAGACGCGTTCAACTCTGCCAATTCGGAACTTAAATGGGTCGGTAAAGAAAAATCTAACTGCAACTCAACTGAGAACTCGAAACAGGACAAAACAAAACAGGCCCACTAAAGCTACATATCGAAGCGTGTCTCTGATCAAAGGCAAATGGACCAGTTGAGATGCCAATACCTAGGAGTTGCTCCATCTTACTGTACCTCTCCACCGAGGTGAACGTGCGAAAGCTGTCTTTGGTGTGAATTTTTTTATTTTTTTTTGTGCTTTATGTACAGTACACTTAATGATACAGTAATCCTGGCCCCTAAGCAAGTGAGCAGTGATAGCAGAAAACCAAAGAGGAAAGTATTGAGAGTGACTGTAGAACTTAAAAAAGAAATTATAGCAAGACTCGAAGATGGTGCATGTGTGCTTTGGAACGTGTTTTATGGTTACCGCTTTTGTAAGTGTGCTTTTTCATGTGTGTATTAGCTTTATATTGACTGTCAATGCTTTTTATTATTAATAAGGTAGGTAGATAAGTTTAAATAATGGATTAAATTCATTTACATTATTTGTTATGGGGAAATGTAACTTGAACCTCAACCAAATCACGATTTAGTTTGTGTTCCAAGCTACCACTGTATTTGTTTTTAATTTGCGTTGTGTATTATAATACTAAATAAATAATATATGGTGTTATTTTAAGTTTGAGTCCACTTTGTGATTTTTGTTTACACAATTGTCTACTATCTGGCAGTGAATGAGGGTTGCAGTTTGCTTTTGTATTGTATTCTACCAAGAACGCCATACGCCATATCAGTGAATATCAGTGGACTTCTACCAGTGTCTCACATATATACCCCAAGAAGAGTTCAAACTGTTTATTCATATATATAAGGAAATACTCATGGAATAATTTATTTATTTATTTGCTGATTTCAGAAATGCACTCAGAATGTTGACAATTTTTAGGCTTTCATACTGATATATTGAACACATTTAAACTTGTTGAAATAGGATCCTGCTCTCTCTCTAATATGGAAAAACGATATCAAGGTAAGTGGAGTCTCTGGATGCTCGTTGACTTCTGCTGGACCCTTAAGAGTGATGTTCCTGAGGCCTAGTACAACAGAAAATCATATACTTCTACATTTTAGATGAGTTACTACCACCATGCACATATGCAGTAATTATACTGTATGTAAAACATAAGTTTAAGATCTAGAAGTTGGCATTGTACTTGTTGTCATTAACTTTACATGACATGGCTGTTTGTTTAAGTCAGGACCTTTGAACAGCCACCCCCAGAAAGCCCATTCATTTCAGACAATGGTCATTGCTATTTCAGGTTAGCTTAACTGGCTGCAAAGATAAGGTGAAAAACATAGGTCATAAAATTGTCATGACAACACAACAGAGTTAAAGAAAATCAAACTTACTTTGGCTGAGCCTGGTATATGGGTTCTAGTTATAGGGCACTCCCATGTCAGGGTTTTCTGCCTGCCAGTCCTTTCCTCTTCGGCTGGTGAGGCTCCAAGTACTCAGTAGCTGAGGTGACTAAGAGGAACTTAAGTGACAATGAGTATCATGAAAGACAAATTTAAAGCCAGATGAAGAGACCATCCAACTAAGGCTGAGCAGGAAGAACCAAAACTCAGGCTAAGGCAAGGAAACATTAACCAGAGTGAGTGTACATATGCTTGTTGCAGGTGTGGGTAAAAATACATGACAATTGACTGGAGAAGGAAATGGGTAACTGACCACACCTATAGCACGATCATGTGCTGTGTGTAACAATACAACCATTTCTAATATTTGCCAATTGGTTGTGGGTGGCCACTCCAGCTGTGACTGTGACATTTAACTCCAGAATGTATACAGAAAAGTAAAAAATTGAACAGATTTCCTGGGACACTGGGTTCTGTCTGCAGAAATGCATTACAATGTAAAGCCATTAGAGTATCTCAAACAATTTTATAGTGAAAATACTAACTAAATAACTAGGACACATTGTAGTAAAGAAATAACAGATTGGAGAAATCTGCTCAGAGCATTGCAAATTTCTGTCACATAAACACATTTTAATCCATGTTATAACATCTGTAAAATCAGTACTGTTTACGTGACACGCCTGTTTGTGGTCAGATCAGTATTTGTGGATTAAAGGAGCCGCTTTGTCCTCTTCATACAGAAGTTGTCTCTTTTTCAACCAGTTGCACACACCCCAAGTGAAAATATCCACACTGCCTCTGGCCAGCTGCACACACACACCCCAAGTGAAAATATCCACACTGCCTCTGGCCAGCTGCACACACACACCCCAAGTGAAAATATCCACACTGCCTCTGGCCAGCTGCACACACACACCCCAAGTGAAAATATCCACACTGCCTCTGGCCAGCTGCACACACACACCCCAAGTGAAAATATCCACACT
>JAODJX010000136.1:20671024-20681819 GCA_026776945.1 Isichthys henryi
GGATGCTGTTCAGCCAAATGGCTACTTCAGTATTAGTTTAAATACTAGAACTCGTGGCCATAAGTGGAAATTAGCAGAACATTTTAAACTGAATTTGAGAAAACACTTCTTTACACAGCATGTAGTTAGAGTATGGAATAGTCTTCCAGTTCATGTAGTGCAAGCTAAAACCCTGGATTCCTTTAAATCAGAGCTAGATAAGATTTTAACAACTCTGAGCTACTAGTTAAGTTCTCCCCAAATGAGCTTGATTGGCCCAATGGCCTCCTCTCGTTTGTAAATTTCTTATGTTTTGCCCAGAACTTGGGGCAGTGCCTGCCTCACTGCAATGTGCCCAATTAATTTCCTGGCAGCTCATGCAAGACTTCCCAGCAGAACTGTGCCTGGCAGCCACGCTTTCCACACCACCAGCAGGTGAGGTGAGCATCTACCCTCCCCTGATGCTGGGCTTGTTCAGGTGGGGACTCTCCTTAGTCCAGTGAGCAGGCAGCACAAACTGCCTGGTGGGGTGATGTGGCTGTTGCAAAGATCACCTCTACTCATTCTGCTTCAAAGAGAGCTGCTGCACACGGGTTGGAGCAAGGAGGTGAACCTGCTGTTGTAACCGCTCTGGGACATGAGCAGAAAGGAAGGCTGGTAGCGCTAGATCCTCCTGCACTGAATCTGCTCTCCACTAAATTTTTGCAGCCTGACTAGTGCTGCCTGGGTGGCTGGGACATTGAGGATATTGCATGCAGTGGGAACTTTGGTCCACCTTTCCAGCTTGGGTTGTCTGCGGGTGCTCACTCCATCTGCCGTTAGCTGGTCCCTCACAGTAGCACAAAACCTGCTCCTCCCCTCTATATCCAACTGGAGCACTGCTATTTCTACTTTCATGCTTGAGTCTTTGGATGTTCTCTGAGGTAATTTCTTCAGCTATCCTGCTCCAGTCAACACTGTAGCACTGATGCGCCAAAGATGTCATAAAGCAAACAACACCTGCACTTACCAAAACACCCTCATTTTTAGCCTTTAAAAAGACTGTGATTTAAGCAGAAATAATTAAAGTAATTTAAGAGAAAGAGAAGACCTTTCTACACATACACAAACAAGGAAAAAATACAGAAGGGGACAGACATTTTGACCACGCATCAACACAGTTGTGACATACTCAGATATTGAAAGATACACAGGAAACAGTAAACAAACATGTAATTACGTTGGGACAGGAAAATCACAATAACAACTACAGTTTTACACAAAAAGGGAAACTAATGCTACTCTCTAACCAAAGGGATGTGGCAACCATGGAGAGATTGCGAATACCTTAGGTGTGATAGGTGGGGAGCCACAAGCTAGTCCCACGTCACCCAAAAGAGACAGTGAACTATTTACATGCAGTACTCATTCAGCTGTAGTGCTGCCCTTAGCGCTACAATATAGACAAATTAGAAGTGCACATTCGGACTGGCGTCCATGTTCAAATACTACCAATATATCTTATAATGGCATTATGATTGGAAAATGATTTAAGATTAATATAAACTTTTATATTTTTATACTTTAATCATTTTCAGACTTTGATTATTTAGCAATAACGATTTTTTTTTACATTCATGACCAACTTCCGGAACCAAGGACGGGCCCTTAAACACTCATATTTAAAAGGCAACAATATACCTTATAATAGCCTGGCAATAAAGCATATTCATATAGCACTAAAATCAGGATAAACAAAGTAATTTACAAAAATAACACAAAAAATGGCAACAATTTTACAATATCACCATAGAGGAAATTCCTTCATCGCAACAGCCCTACAAAGCATTACATTTTGTTCTTAAAGGATAAAGCATGTTTTGTTATCATTCCAAAATATGTCGTACATGAAAGGAATGATATGAGATTCTCACGTCCGGTATAGGTAGCAATGAAAATACAAATCAAATCCATAACAATATTCAATCAATAAAATAAGGTACAAAAAAATTAAGAATAGAACTAAAATAATATGTGAAATCAACACATGTAAAGTGAACTGGCTCATAAGATGTCTAAGAAATTAACTAAAAAGTAAAATTAGATTACGATTATAAGAGCATATTTCGTCCCTGATAACCTATCTTTCAAAATTGTTTGCCTGACTTTTCTTATGAAATATAACTATTCATCCATCACCATAACCGCTTAATCCTAACCGGGGTCGCAGCGGGGAACCGAAGCCTATCCCGGAAAATATGGGCACAGGCAGGAACCATCCCTGGGCAGTCACCAACACACCGCAGGGCACACACACTCACAGGACCAATTTAGAGTCGCCAATATGTTGTGCACACTTTTGGACTGAGGGAGGAAACTGGAACCCCGGCAGAAACCCACGCGAACACGGGGAGAGCATGTGAACTCCACACAGAGAAGACCTATGACCAACCCAGAGACAAAACCCAGGACCATATCACTTTGAGGTAGCAGCGCTAACCACTGCACGACTGTGCCGGAAATATAACTACTTACCGCCAAAAGGATGCCATTATTTTTCTCCCAACTGTTGTAATGAGAATACATTTTTGTTGCTTGACCTGAAGGTCTGTTGCTCATTATTGTATATGATAATTGAGACGCATGGCTAAGTATAACAACTGGCTTAGATTATTACTTTGTAAGTGATTACAGCAACCCAGACCAGAGTTACTCGAAAATGGTATTGACAGGTTTAAAGTTAAAAACTGCATAGCTGTTAAAGGCATTCATTGTTCCAAACTGGCCTCCACATAGAAAAGGAAGCATTGCCATTACTCCATCAACTGCAAACTACTAGCTGCCATACAACTAAAATGGGCCATCATTTATTAATATTCGACAATCATATCTGATAGACGCAGGGGGCTGGTCCAAATACTTTGAATAATATGAGCAGGTTACTCCCCCACATTAAGAATTGCTTATAAAATATGTGCCAGATGTCGTAATATTTTTTTAACTGCATCACCATTGAAAAGACAGCACAACTAGACTGATATGTACTTGGCTACAATTTTCCTCTAAAGATAACAATGTATATTCAGACAGTTTTCCTTCATTTCTGAGATATTTAAAAAATATATAACGACACAATTTATTTTACCTACATGTTTAATTTGATTTCAATGATATTTCCAAAAGCGTATCAATTTAAATTTAAGACATTCTTTATATCTTAAAAATATGACATATTATAGCAACTGATGCAATGTGACATTTAAAGAACTATAGTACGCCAACAAATATTCACTCTTTCCAGAAAAAGGGTGTTCTTTACTGTGTTACAGAGTTAGAGTTAAACATTAAATTTTCATTTCGCAAATCTATCATTCAGTTTCTGGGTATCTGTTACTGAAACAAATTATTTATGAAAACAGTTTTAATCTAGTAAAAAATACGGGGAGATTCTCTAATGTTCAGTCTGAAACTGTTTAGGTTAGGGTAACTGTGTTGGAAAAAGGTAAAGCAAGCATCTTTTTACTGTTCTTGGTTTCATGGAATGCCCAGTGGAATAGTGAAGGACAAATAATCAGCAACTTCTCCCCATTGTGCTCTGAAATGCTGGAATATTGTTATCCAAGTTGTGAGTACAGCCACCCAGAGTAACAAGCCCAAGGCAGATCGTTTCACATCTGTGAATGAAGGCCAAAACCTAAATTAGTATTAAAGAAACATACAATGATGAAATGATGATTTAATAAGTGTATATTACTACAAGTTCTCATGTACACATTGCAGTGATTGCATACTTACATGTTTTGATCTGAGACTGTTCAGTGTATGCTGACTTTACAAAAGCTTCTCTGAAAAACCACACAACATTAACCAGCCACAAGAACGGAAGAAATGCAAATCCACCTGGGAATAAAATAGGTTAATGTCATGAATGCTAGAATCTAATCAAGGAACAACCTTTGGCACAACCTTTCTATCAAAAAACATCTAGCATGGAAATGTAAGGTTTCTTCTCTGAGATTTTCATTCGAGTCCTTTACCCTCTTCTACTACCGCAATCTAACTAAATACTCTAATGATTATAATAATAATGTCAAAAGGTTTTGTCATTACTTCTGTGATTAATGTTTTTTAAAAATCATAACAAAACAAAATATTCCTATACAACCAATATAACCAGCTGTAATTGTGTCCAAACTGACAAGGTCCCCAGGTCCTATAACTATTTGATGAAATATCAGAATCAAATAACGTTCGTTTAACCCACAAGATATATATTATTTCTACTATATAAATATTTATAAGACCATTTTTAATGAACTGAAACTCCACAGAATTAGGGTCATTGGGACCAGGACTGAAAACCACTGGTTTAGATACCAAACTTCTTCTAATTACACTACAAACTTATAAACACTTACCCAAATAGTACTTTCTGCACAGGTTTAGTTTCTCCTCATTGGGAACTCGTTCGAGATTCATGATGATACCTCCAGACCTAAAAACATTTTGCATATTACACATTGGATAATTATATGATCGTCATCATTTTGTAGATTTTGAGAGAACCAGTTATTTCTGACAAGCGTTTCTTTTCGGAAAATACGATTTATACAGTCATCGTTTTATATAAATCCGCATAAGCTAAAGCCCGTTCCACTTCACCTAAGTCATTAACGCTGTTAAATCCATCTACCTTGTTGTTAACAAGTAGTTACAAGATTACTCATTTGGAGACGTGGTATTTCTAGCTAGTACGTCGCTTTACATATAACAGCAGAGGTTTCTAAAGTAACTACGTGCCTGTTACTGTATTTCTTAGCGAATTTCGATACTTTACCTTAAGGATAATTCCAAAACAAAAACGCAAATATTCTACTTCCGCTTTCAAAAATAACGCCTCGCACTTCCGAAATATAGATTTATATCCGGCTCCCTCCATAAGCATCTTGGGTACTGTAGTTTGACCAGCTGGCAAATAAGTAATATATTGAAATAAATCAAAATCATTTCGAGTAATTAATATTGTTTTCCATTTCAGTCTGAAGAACATTTTATAGCTTACATATTAATTCTTGTCCACATATAACAGCAAATGGTGTGTATGTTTATTTACTTATTGCTGGATTATTTATATATAATACAGATAGGGTGGGTATTGTTAAAACGAGACACTTTCTGGAAAAATCATCTGTGTCTTGAATCCAAACTTGATATCATTCCAAATACATTAATATCCCTTGAACAGCGTATAGAATAGAAAATAAAGTACAATATTATTAAACACACACGTTAACTGCAAAGTTTTGCCTGGTGTCCCATTTTCACAATACTCACCCTATTATTTTAGTGCCGGTAACGCTGCAATTTGGACTCCATAAAAATGGAAAAATGTAATCACTAGTGCAACAAAAATGCAATTATTTATCAGATGCAAAATCACAGGAAAATTATGCTAGCAAAACTACAGACGGTTAAATAAATTAGTTATTTCAACACACAGTTCTCTGACGCGACTATCTTCGTTCAATAAAGAGTAATCTTTCACTTAAATCACAACAAAAAAGCATGAGTATCTTGTTCAGTACATCACGTAATATTTTGCTAAATTACTTCGTTTACATGGTTTATAATAATACATTTAAAGGACTTACAGTTATTTTTTATTGCACGCATGAAATGTAGTTTACATGACTGTAGCTGCAAGCCTGTACACCATTGAAAGGACAGAAGGAGATGAATGAAATGCATCAAGTTATTGTAAAGCAAGCTGGAATTTGTAGTTTTAAACGGTTGTAATGTCGGAAGAAACGTAGTCGAATATATGTGAAGCGGTACAGAAACGCAGTAGTTGACATGTTTTTTTTCTATCCATTCGAAGAAACGTAAAGATTTATTCAGAAAATGTTGTCCCTTGTTTTGGTTATTTGGTCATGGTTTTGCTATATATATTGTAAGTGGGTTAAATTAACGCCACTGTAGTTAAAGACTCGTTTTCCCATGGTGCTTGTGACTCCCCCTCCCTATCTCGCGCCTTCCCCTCTAGTCTCTCTCAAACTCCATCGGTGTTGTTGTCGAAGCTAATGATGGCGGCGGCGGGATGCGGATCGGCAACCGCGTCTGCTGTTGGAGGCCCAAGCGGTATGGCCGCAGCTCGGGGGCGCTTTCCGGGTCGGCCGTGGTCATCTCGCAGCCGTCTGCGTTCGGAGAGGCGCTCGCAGCTCGGTCGGTTAAGGATCGATACCGGGGAGACGGGCACTGGAGGCCCAAGGCCCGCCAGCAGTGGACTGGCAGCGAGCGATGACCCTTCTCATTTACGCTTACTGGGGATAGAGGCGAAACACAAGCGCCTGGGAGAGGCCGGCTACAGCTCAAGTGGCAGCGAAGAGGTGAGTTTACAGAGGCCGTGTCTGAAGTGTCGTAGATAAAATCATGCGACATTAATAAACTTGCATGTCTTAATTAATTGCATACATTTACGCGCTTGGAGAAGTGAGAAAGCCGCTGTACAGATAACTAGGCTGCCTAGCTACAAAAGGGGATAGCTAACAGTTATTAGCTATGAGCTGTTTTGTCATCAACTGGATAGTGGTAGCAAGTTTTCATTTTCTTGAGCTGCCACATGGTACCAAATGCAATTCTTTTTACAATTAAATGAACAGATTGTTTGTTGTTTATGTAGACTACATAGGCGAAATGGTGCTGGTTGTGGATATTAGCTTGCTAGTGCTAATTGTGCAGGGGAGGGGGAGGGGGGCTAGCCAGTTAGCTTCAATGAAATAGAAATTCTGGTTAACAGGATGCATCAAAATGGGCGCTTTAACGCGAGGTTCAAAACCATAAGCGTCTATTCTACAGTTTGGTTTTTTGTCCACAATTTACATTATGTCTAAATGGATCCGCCAGTAAAGAGACTGAGTCGTTAGAGAACCGTGATTGCAGACTAGTTAATGGAGGGAAAATCTAAATTCCAGTTCTATCTAATTTATAGTAAATGAAGTATGTTAAAGGAAGAGGGTGAGCTTCATTTCTACATACAGAGAAGCGAAATGCCTTGGATATTACTGTTTTATCGGCAGAGTTCGGTACTTCGGAGCGGACTTTTAAATGGAACCGCCATTGTTCCAGGTACAACTCCGCTAAAACAATAAAAGCATCACTTAGGAAACGTGCGTTTTGCGTTAAAAGTGGACATATGTGCACGTTTGATGTCTTGCCGAGTTTGAATTGTTTCACAGTTCAGCCATAAATGATGTCAGTGCACTTTGCAAGTTGAATGGCTGTTTGACAGCAGAAGTTCAACCTGACATACGAGTGGTGTGTAGAAATGGTACTCTTCTCTCAGCATAAAGACACATTTAAAGAGATGCATGTCTAATTCTCTTCATATATATAAAATATTTTGTTTTATTACTAGCTTAAACAGTGAAAAGGTAACGGTTACAGAAAGATCCTACAGTACATTCTTAGAATTGACATTTTGGCTGGCATGGTTTTTTATTTATTTAAGCTGAGCTTCATAGCTGAATATTAGTAAACCACTACTTTGTATGTGCTATTAAATCTTTCGTGTATCACATTATTTAATTTACATTAAAAGGTGTTTGTACCAATGCAAAGCGTGATAATATAGCTTAGCACTTTTGTGTCCTTAATTGTGAAAGGCTTATTGTTGACGCTGTGAACTGATACAACTACACATTAAAGATGGCATGTTAATAAGCCCCCTAAAGTGAATGGGATTATACATAGGTGGCATGTAGAATTGTGATGCACTTGAATCACCCATCCAGTCTGTCTGTGAATCTGAATTATCTGTTTATCGAGGGGGGGTACTTTTTTAATTTGGTAATGAACTTATTTGCAGGTCATAAGGTCAGTGAATTTTTCAGTAAAAATTCATTTTTAGGGAAATGTGATTCAAGTGTAAATGCTCCATAGTGAAAGAATTATGTTACATATATGTGTGAATTTAATTCAGTTAAAATATGCATTGATTTAAACCACTAACGAACAGAGGAATAGTTTATACCATGGGAGGAGATACCACAGATACACCACATGAATTCAGCATGTTTTGCAAGCACTTTGATAAGTATGCGTAGATGGATTTTAGTTTTTTTAATTACCAAACAAAATAATTGAGGTGGCTTAAAATGATGAGTATTATGGGATATTGAAAAGCCAGCTATGAATGTTCCTGTGCTATCTGCATGATTTCACATTTTAGCTATATGCAAAGTTTCAAAGTTTCAGATGATTGTCCTTTGTTCTTCAGTTTAATACCTTTTCTGGATGCCCAAATACTTAAGAGCTCAGTCAGCACGTTCATGCATTTAATTTCATTTCTGTTTTGGCTGGTCTAAATTTTTAAACTGAAATTTTTAATCACATGACACTTAATATTTAGCTGTAATTTGTAGTGTAAGAATAAATTTTTATTGGTGCCTGGATGTAAGTTTCTAGCCAAAGCTTATATATATATTTTTTTTAACTTTTTTTCCCCATCACCAGTTTTAATTAGATTGCAGTTCTCATCCAGTTTCAGTACAATACTTTAAGGACTAGAACTGAATTGACTTGATGTTACGTGAGACCATGCATGGTATAATAAAGACCTCTGAGATGTGTGTTATGCTTGTCTATCTTTAAGGGAGATGATTTCCCTGGTTTTGAAGCGAAAAAAGCAGGCTACAGGACCGCGCTTCGTTTTGGACAACGTTCCTGCAAAAGTAAGTATTCTTCTCGCCATGTCTCTTTGTTGCTTAGTTTGTGTGAGTTATAATGATAATAATGGAGGACCTAGTCAAAGCTTTGTAAATTTGGTGTGCTGTTTTTTTTGTCTTACTTCTAATTTACATTGAAATGGATCTTGATCACAAAATTTATTTATGTGTTTTACTTATTCATATCATAAGCTGAATTAAACAATTCCTGTATTACCTATATTGTACCCATTCTGTTTAGAAATTGCTTACTCCTTTGCACTTGTTTCTCTAAATTTTTTGGTGTGAAACATTTTTATTTTGCATGTTATTACATTTAGTGTCCTCAGTGCTCAATGTTACTTGCATTGCTTAAAGGAGGAAATTGCATTTGTAGGGATGATAATGACAGCTATAATAATAGGCTGTTGGACACACGTAAGTGGAATCATACCCAAACACAGAGTAGTACATTGTGAGTCATTTGGTAGGCTTACAGTGAAATGGAAATGCACAGCAAAAGATGTGAATTTTCATTTATGAAGGTGGTCAGCCATTTTAGCAATAAACTGAAAGGACATCCTTTTAATGGATTATTGAAGATTTTTCCAGGCAGTGTTTTGCCTAAAGAATAAAGAAATACAGTATTTACATTCATAGGTCTGGGTGATGTGATGATATCAGTAATCAGCAATAGCAGACAAGTAACATGGTTTTGATATTTGACCGTGACTAACTGGCAATTATTTCTTTTGTTGGAGCGGTTAAGGAACCGCTGCTTCAGATGGGTTTACACTTTTTGTGACGTCTTTTAATAATTAAATGTGACCCACTGATTTACCTATTTCTACAGATAAATGGTGATCAGCCCTGCTAATATGACACAGATCTTATTTTTAGGTACTGCATAGCCCTAAAGTACTAACTTGGTTACAGTGTTTTACACCTGCTGTATGCCTTGCATTCATGTTTAGCCAGTGGCGCAAATAGTCAGCCCTCGTGCATTCGCGCTTTGTGAATCGCAAATTCACAGATCCTCAAATTTTTTATACTGTTTTTATATTAAATATTTTTAATGTGTGTATGTATTTTCGTTCTCTCTCTTTTTCATGGTTAGCGCGTAATATTTCTACAACTTATTTCTGTATGTCTTTACATAATTTTTAATTGATTGAATACCTGCACCCTGTACGTACAGTACATGTTTCCTTTACGTATTTTATTGAATTGTACCGTGGTTACGTATATCACTTCTGTCAATAAGTTTACAGTCCCATTCGTTTACTCATTTTACCTGACTGTGAATGCAAAAGTAAACGGCAGCCAATGCCGTGTTCTATGAATTAGTAGGGGTAACTTTAGTGTACTGTACTGTACTGTAAATGTGCTATGTGACAAATATCCGTTAGGCTATACTGTACTGTAAATGTGCTATGTGACAAATATCCGTTAGGCTATACTGTACTCTATTTTTACATCAAACTTTTTATTTTTTTTAAAGGTAACGTAGTAAGCTTTTATATGAAATTAAAGTGTTTTGGGAGCATGACTGGCGTCATATTTAGGGTTTAAACTATAGAAATAAGCATATATTGCCATTTTTAGTGACTACCACACATCCGTGAATCCTACTCCTTCGCAATGGGTTCTGGAACCTAACCTCGCAAATGTCTGAGCTCTGACTGTATGACTATTGTCATTGTAGAAAAGCCCTTTAATTTTCTTTTATGGACGTGTTTCTTTTGTTTATGAGCTCTGAACCTCTGCTGAAGTTAAAGGAAGTGTTTACCCATGATGTAGATCAGTTGCTCCATAAAATCGTAAAACGCTCTTCCTTAAACCACCCTGTCTTTTAGCCTTCCCTCTATAGGGAAATTGTGTTTGCATCCAATAATCTTAACATTTGCTTACCATGGTCACTAGGCTAAGCATGCTTGGATTGTGTATTTTCCTTCATATATATATATTGTGTGTGTGTGTGTGTGTGTGTGTGTGTGTGTGTATATATATATGTATATATATATATGTATATATATTTTTTTAATTTGCTCAGCCCTGCTCCGGGTACTCCGGTTTCCCCCCGCAGTCCAAAAACATGCTGAGGCTAATTGGAGTTGCTAAATTGCCCGTAGGTG
>JAODJX010000136.1:20714825-20729954 GCA_026776945.1 Isichthys henryi
AACAACCCAGGATGGGGGGCCAGCCCATCGCAGGGCACACTCACACACCATTCACTCACACACCATACACTCACACACCATTCGAACTAATTTCAAACTTACCTAAAAGTAATTGATATGCTATGGTAGTGAGTTTGTGAGAATGACCCATTTGACCCTCCTTTGTGTTAAATCTAAATTAATTTAGGGATCAATCTGTAAATATTTCTGATTAAGTATTAATGTTAGGTGCATTTAAGTGCTATTAATTACAGAAAACTCAATGATTTAGTTTTTTTTTTTAAATCTTTTTTTTTTTTTTGATCGATTCAGTCCTAATAATAAAGTATTGATTGTTTATTATGTCCAGTGTTTTACACCATTTCAAATGTATCCACAATAATTTACACTATAGCCTGTTTTCTGTACTTGCAGCTGCTGGAAGAAGTTTTCAGCTGGTTTAATGGCCAAGATTCCAAAGTATGGAATCCATGTTCCAAAGAATTTCCGGCGTAAGTATCAGCTTTTGGATCTCGAAGTTCTCCATTTCTATCTTCTATTTCCGTTCCCCTCCATTTATCTGATCTACATGTCTAAAAACTAGGGCTAGGCGATAAACTGTTAATTTGTCATATAAAATTTGAACGATAGGAAAATGAGAAACTTTAGTAAACTTAGGCTGTGTACCATCAAGTATTGTTCCTATCACCTCACAAAGGTCACCTTTGAAGAGGCTGAGTGTTGGGATGTCACTTTAGTGTAGTATTGTGGTGAGCCTTAAGACACTGTATCCACATACATTTACTCTTGCTTATGGCTTCCGTCGGGTGTGTATGCTGTCTGCTAGTTTGTGGAAAATAACTAGTTTCTTGCTTCTTCTCGACCTGCTAGTGGAATGCTGTCCAACGCGGTGCTGCCTCCATCCACTGAGCATGTGTATGCCCAGTGGCGAGAGAGGGAGGAGCAGAAGGCTATGGTGCTGTCTTGCACCCAGAATGTGGACGACGGGGATCTTGAGGACAACACTGAAGAGAGGATCCACTTCTCCACTCCAGTGACAAGCAAACCAGTCACCAGCTATTTCCGAAATATGCGCAACCACAGATTAAAACTGAAAGGTAACTCTTTTCTATCTGACCCTGAATTATTCAGCTGTCTGGGTATTTTTAGTGTCATACCTCATGCATGCATAAGAAATTCTACCAAATGAATTGGTTCTTTGTGCTCATGGGAGGATTTTCCTGTAAAATACAGGAAAGAAGGGCCGACCCTCCAAAGCAGACTTGGACACTGGCTGGTCTAAAGAAGATGAACGCCAGTGTTCCCTTTGCCAGAAATATGGTGATGCAAAATCCAATGTGAGTATAACCACAAATGCCTCTTGAACCGATGCCTCAGTGTAATTCCTTTAGATGATGTCCACTGAACTTCAATTTGATCTGTGTCCCTGAGTTCATGTATAGTGAACTTGAACAGGTCATGTTTCATCTATGAGTGTACAAACATCAATAAAAAAAAAATGCGTCAAGCAATTTTTAGTATTTCTTTAGCATTTCTTTCCCATGTAATTTTTTCTCTCCAAAGAAAACCATGAAGCTCCAGCATTATGAAAATGCCATTAGAATAATGGTTGAATTTTGATCCTATCCATGCATTTTCCAAACCGCTTATCCTACTGGGTCGCGGGGGGTCCAGAGCCTATTCCGGAAGCAATGGGCACAAGGCAGGGAACAACCCAGGATGGGGGGCCAGCCCATCACAGGGCACATTCACTCACACAGGCACACCTATGGGCAATTTAGTGACTCCAATTAGCCTCAGCATGTCTTTGGACTCTGGGGGGGAACCGGGGTACCCGGAGGAAACCCCACGACGACATGAGGAGAACATGCAAACTCCACACACGTGACCGAGGCGGAGACTCGAACCTGGGTTCCAAAGTTGTGAGGCAACAGTGCTAACCACTGCACCACCATGCCGCCCCCATTAGCATTCATAAATTTTGTAAATAAAGTCATTGTCACTGAGTTTTGAGTTTAATCATCTAATTTTCAGTGCAAAGTCAATGATTTTTAATGGAGTAGTTTGGTAGTTAGCTTGTTCAGAATGGTCAAATCTCTTGAAGGAATCATGCTGGCATGACAGGGAAATATATCGTTTATTCCAAAGAGAAAGGAGAGTGGAATTTACATACAAGTAGCTCTCTGATTAAAATAAGAAAGATTGGTCTTACGGCCAACCGTCAACACACATTCAATGTCTCAATGCACCACTGCTCTTTGGCTGTTTCAGAATGGACAGTGTAAGTTCATTAGCTACTGAAGAGCCGGAAGGATACATTAAACTTATTTAATAATCTTCCCACTGCACAGGAGGCAGGCAGGCTGCTGTACCTGGGCCAGAATGAGTGGGCTCATGTCAATTGCTCCATGTGGTCAGCAGAGGTGTTTGAAGAGGACAACGGCTCTTTAATGCATGTACACAGTGCTGTTGCTCGTGGTCGCCTCATGGTAAGTTTGACTAGTTCTGTCCAGTTTGCCCAGACTGTTTAATCCGACCCCCTTGCCATTTGAAACATTTAATATACACACTCAGTACCAGTCAAAGCCAAGGAACCCACAAGTACCCTGTGTCTCTGGGATTTGCTACTGAAGTCCAGAGAAGACATGTCAAGGCCAACAATCAGAAATCGAAGAATGTTCACTTTTCTGATTATTGTTCTAATCCCCCATCCCTTTTCAGGTATTTTTGGAAAAATATGTAACGCAAACACAAAAAACTTGTTTTCCAGCAGATGTGCTCCTAGCTTTTGTCTGCTACTGTTTGTGTATAATTTCATGTAAAATGTAGTGCTCTCCCCTGTCATTTATCAACCTATCCCTGTGTTAATTGTACTTCAATTCCACCACTCTCATAAATTTAAATGTTATGCTGCTTGTCATTTTATTCATTGCTTGTCTTCTCTTTCCAGCGCTGTGAGCGATGTAACCAGACTGGGGCAACTGTAGGTTGTTGTCTGACCTCTTGCCAAAGCAACTACCACTTCATGTGTGCCCGTACCCGAAACTGTGTCTTTCAGGATGATAAGAAGGTATTCTGCTACAAGCACCGGGATCTTATCAGCGGAAAGGTAACGCTCTATGGCTCTACGGATGAAATGTGTCACAAATTCTTCACACATCAGAAGGGGGTAAAATGCATTTTCTCTCATCTCCCTCATTGAAGATAATTACTGGACAAGGTTTTGAAGTTCATCGAAGGGTATATGTGGATTTTGAAGGGATCAGCCTTCGTAGGAAATTCCTGACTGGTTTAGAGCCAGAATTAATCAATATATTGATAGGTGAGTTGAATACCTTACCTGAAATAATTTGAGTGAAAATTCTCGTTCCTTTCCTTATAAGTGTTTTTTTGTTGTCTTTTTAAGGCTCATTGCAAATTGAAAAGCTGGGTGTATTAACTGAACTTTCAGCATGCCAAGGAAAGCTATTTCCTGTGGGGTATCAGTAAGTTGAATCTCTTACATCTTTGAGTATTCCAAAGACTTGGCTAACTTTTGCAGTATTAAATAAAATTTGGTATCCTTGGTAAGTAGAACCTAAAACACTCAAATTCCTTTCTGCTCATACTTTCTGTGAGATGCTCACGGTGGTTCTGGAGCACGGTGGACCCACGTCGCAGATGCAGATACACATGTCGGATCAAGGAGGTTAGACCTCCCATCCAGGAGAAGCCTGTTGAAGAGACACCAGACCAGGGAGAAAACCACACAATTGCCCACAGCCCCTGTTCTCAAACAGGTAAGTTATTTAGGTGTCCAATGTGTTCTGCAATTGCTTATTGTCTAAGCCTGTCTTTAAATTGTGTTCTGAATATTCTATGCGTGAACTTTTGGCAAAATTAGTTTGATGGAATTATGAGTGCTTAATTTTGAAGATACTTTTGAAAACACTGCAGTATAAGGTAACATTAAATGTGACCCATGCTGGCAAAATGAGTCGGAATGAGGAAATTTTCAAAATGGAGTTATTTTTTTAGATTCTCCTTTTTAAAACCTTCAAAATGATGTATGGTTTGTTGGAATCGGACAAAAAATGACCGAGTTACATCCGTTAGAAGTTGTTTACATCAACAGGGCTTTATAAAATCGAGTTCTATTGGTTCAGAGTGATGTCATTGGAAATTCTATGCAAATTTTTAGAAAGTAGGCGAGCCTCGCTTCACGGTGATACCAAACTATCGGTGGGGGGATTCCCAGTCATGCCGCGAGTGAGTGGAGAAAAACACGGATTTTCTAAGGAAATTTAAGGTAAAGGACTAATTTCTGAAGACAAAGCCTGTACAAAACATTCAAATTATGATGGTTCAAGGTATTTATTTGCTATTTTGATTATTGTGATCGATAGATGAGTTAATGGACTCATTTTTGGGAAAAATCTCAATTTTGACGAAAATTAACTGACATTTTTGACTCTAGCTCATAATTTAGCCTGTGCGCATTCCGACTGATTTTGCCAGCATGGGTCACAAATGTTGGTGACAACAGTTTGATTAGGTTCTAAGAAATGACACTTAGCCAATGGTGTTATAAGAGGTTTCTGTAAACCTGGGGAAAGTTTCCAGTGGTGAACTTCCTTTGCTTGTGTGAATCAAATCTCTAGCCTACTTAAATTTTTTAAATTATCTGAAAATGAGGTATAAAGACTGACTTATGAATGTGTACATATAGAGCTGTTTTGGTGCATTTCAGACACTGGAGTTTGAGTGTGTTGGTGTGTATGTCAGCGAAGCACACAGATGGGCAAATAAATTTTTCCATTTACTGTGCTGTGCTGCCATTTTTCTCACAATTTTCTACAGAAACTAAATTCATGGATCCCCAAAAGTGTTCAAATCACTCTCCAACAGAAGAACCTTCCTTCCCACCCCCCTTAACAAAAGCAGACCCAGGAGCGAGACCCAAAGTCCTTGGTTATCCTCAAACCAGGAAACCTGCAGGTGGAATGTCTCGACCCCTCCCTTCTCCAGGTAGCCACTGCATGTATAAATGGGCTTGCAAAAAACACAGTAATTGAAGGTATTTCTTTGGCATTTTTAATTTTGGGAAAACTTGAGAAACTGTAATTTGAAATACTAATGTAAATGGGCAGTGGTGGCCTAATGGTTAGGGATCCGCACTTGTAATTGAAAGATTGCTTATTTGAATCTCCGACCAGCAAGGCACCACTGAGGTACCTTGAATAAATCACTGCTCCCCGAACACTGAATTAGCTGCCCCTGCTATGTCACAGTGTCACATATGCAGAGGACACGTTTTGTTCTTGTGCACTCTGTGCTGTTAACAATGATCACTGATCACAAAAAATTCTAAATTCTAATTCCCTTTTTTCAAATTAATGATTTGGGAAATATGCCTATTTGTAATATAGTCCATTGGCACAGACATTACTATTATTTTCATTGTTATGAAGATGATGATGATGATGATAATTTGACAGTTATCTCACTGGCATTCTTTCCTCTTTAGGGGCAACACTGTCGAAGTCTCACCATATCCTCACCATCAGTGATTTGGATGAGACCTGTCGTCCACGTCGCCATAGCCCCAGCTCCAATGCCACTGGGACCCGCAATCGCATCTCGTCCCCACCCTTGGGTACATCCTCAGGAGCGATTGCGCTTCGTGAAGCTGGGTCTCTGCACCCCAAGAACTCTCCAACAACCTCCCCAGATTTCTCTGTTGGTGCTACTGAAAATCAACTTCCCTGTCCTTCAACCCGTGTCGGGGGTCGCAGCACTCCCTTAGCGCATGGTACCAGGATGGTAGCGCCCCATTCTACCTCAGGACTTTACCCTCAAACCCAGTGGCAAGACGGTGTCAGCTCTCCTGCTTTGAATATGCCTGGCAGTTTGCCATCTTCACAAACCATTCAGCCCTCCTCAAGACAAAGGTTATCTTGTGATTTAAAAAGGACAGATTCAGCAGAAAGGCCCCAGGATTTTACTGTATCATCAGAGCCACAGAACATAGTTTCTGCCAACATTTTACCTGGAAAAGGCACTTCTCTAGTTTCGAATCAGAGTTTCTCATACAGTCCATTTGATGCTGAATCTGATGTGGGCGTAACCACAGACCTGGAATTTGAAGAGACCTTACTTAATGAAGGTGTTGCAATGAACTGTGGAGCCCAGATTGTGGTTTGTGGGGATGGAGAGGAGAACCCGGATGAATTTCGAGATGGTGAGGTAGACATAGCTAAAAGGACTACTCACGGCAGAGCTTCTTCTGAATCGAACTTGCCATCCAGGGAGGACTGGGGTAACACGTCCTCTGACGATGATATGGAGAATTACTACAATTTCTCCCGTACAGTAGTGACTCACACTGTCCACAAGGAAGTTTCACAAGCTCCAACATCCTCTTCCTCAGGTGCCATTTCCCAGCTAGATGGTGTGGATGATGGGTCAGAAAGTGATGCTAGCATGGTCACCAGTGATGGTACTCAGAACTTAAAGAGCTCTACCCAAACTCAAATTCAAAATCCCAACCAGTTACTTCATTCACTGCATCAGGAGGACAGGCAAACTAATGGATTATGCAACCTGACTGTGGCCTCTACATACCCTGGTTGTGGTACGTCGGCCAAAGCCAGTACCTCTTCTTCCTTAGAAGTACCGTATGGCTACACACGCTGTGGATCCCCCAAAGCAGAAGATTCCAGTAAACAGGAGGGTGCCATTACAGAGCATACTTTGTTGCATTATACAGCAGCTGACTCACTTGCACCCCATAAAGCTTTTATGCAAACAAATGAAGTAAGAAAATGTCCCACTATAGACTTGCCCTTTGGTCCTCAACAGTCAATTAGCATTATACCTGCCAAAAATTATGATAATATGACTGGTGCAGAGCTCTCTAAGAGTTTACAGGTTCAAAGAGACTCCGATTCTGAACTTTCTCTTGTGCAAGAGCGTCCTGACCTTCCTTTACCAGATATTTGCCTGACTGATCTGGTAACAGTCCAAGATTCAGTGGACACGGAGTCAAACAAGGATCGGCAAGGAGTTTTCTTGGATCCCAGCAGCGGGCATTTTGTTTCAGCTGAGGATGGCTCTGCGATTGACTTGAACCCTTTAACTGAAGGCATAGATAAAAAAGGTTCATTAGAAGGCACAGATAATGACAGCCTCAGTACGATGGTGCGTCCTCTTCAGTGCACACCTGTTCTTCAAAGAGCTGTTACTGATAGCTCTCAGGCTTCACCAGGTCCATTACGACACCCAATCTCAGTGCAGCTCCCGATGCCGCCTTTCAGACCTGCACCCCTTGCCCACATCCGTGCTACAGTTGAGCCTCTGCATTCTACCAGGATGACAGTTCTGCCATCTGTGGAGAATTTTCGGACTACTTTATCACCCAATGAAGCCTGTCGTCCGGTTCCTGTTACAGTGACTTATGTTTCCTCTGGTTTTCCTACTCAGAATGAAACCGTTGTATCTTTGACACCAAGCTCTGGTCTCCCTCTTGGGTCCTATAATTCGTTGCCTGTCCCCATATATCCGGCACATACTTTACCAACAGGTGGTACAGCCGTTTCTTCTCACACCATCACTAAAACTGAAGGTCTGTCTTTTCAATTGAGGGATGCCCCCCAGTGCCAGCCAGTACGTCCCACATCTCATCCTGCCCCTATCTCTACACCCACCCCCATTTTAATAAATGGTTGCAGTTCCACACCTTTACAGAAGGATGCCTTTTCTGGGCGCACTATATCGATAAACTTTTCCACCCCCAGACCAGCACTGGAGCCCCAGCAACAAGTACTACATCAGTCTTTACCGGGTCATGCAATACTCACAGTTCGTGAGGTGGGTGGCCCCAATGTTGACTCTACCCCGCATGTCTTACTTGTCAATCGCCTTGGTCAAATTTTTGTCAAAAATCCGGAAAACAACACTTTTCAGCTACCTAATCCCAGCTCCCCTTCCTTTGCTTGTGTGAATCAAATCGCTAGCCTCCTTCAAAGCAATGCCCTGTCTGCCACTCTGGCAGCTGCAGGAAACATGTCAGGTGTTGCAGGACCGACAGTCCAAACTCAAGCCCCCAAGATGGTGACCCCTGTGACATCACTATCAGTGATGCACCCAGGAGCCTCTGTCCACCCTGTAGCCCACAGTGGTAATGGGATGGTTGCAGCTCCTGAGGCCTTTCTGGGAAGGAAATCAAAAGTAACAATGGATAATACAGCCTCTGGGATAAAAAAGTCCAAGAGCAGGAAAGCTACTCCTAACCCCAAGAAAAATAAGTTAAATATGGCCACTGTCCCCAGCCCTGAGCTGTCCACTCTTCAAGATAAACCCTCACTAAATGCCCAAGCCATAATTAACAAAGCCATGGCTAGCTGCTACAGTCCTACTGGTGCCAGCATTCTAAGCCCTTCTCATTTACGCACCTTGAACAGAGTACCAGCGCCAAACTCTGTGGTGCTACCCCCTGACCTCCTTATTGAACCAGAACCGGCAGCCACACCCATCAGCACGAGCTCTCGCCCCCGTTCTCAAGTCCGTATTAAAAGGGTATCATCTCTATCAGACCGTATCATAGCCAAGAAGTCGAAGGTTGACGTCATGGAGGTGGAACCTTCTACTACGCTGGAAGAACAACGCAAGACTAACAGTTCTGTGGCAAGGTGGGTGGCGAAAAATTGTTGACAGAGTTTAGAGAAGTTTTGGTTGGCTGGTTCTGTCGTCCTGATAAATTAACATGGTGTTCTCGTCAGGTCCGGTGGTGTCCGCATAAAAACTCCCACTGTGAAAGGTGTTTTGGACCTAGATGATCTGAAGGATGAACGCCAAGGCAGCTTTGAGAACCCAAGGTAAACTTTAATGACCATTACATTGTGAATTAATTTGTTTTAAGTAGGAATGAATCGATGAAAAGAATTAGCCAGATAAAACAAAATGGCTATGGACAGTGCAAATATAACTGAACCTTCTAGGTACAAATTTGAAAACATTTGAAGCAATTCAAATTGTATTATTGGTTAAATAAGTGGTGATTAGCTAAAATATAGGAAGTAAAGAAATATATAGATCACTTGGATAATGCAATTACTAATGGTGTTAGTGGGCTGAGAAATGTTTTACTTAATGTTTTTTTTTTTTTTTTTTTTTTTTTAAATGTCACAGGCCAGGACCATGGGATCGCTTATCTTCAGCATCTAAGGGCGGGGATGTCAGCTACAGCAAGCCACTTATGTGGGACAGCGCTGGGCGCTATGCCCTTGCTGACTGGAATAAGCACTCAGGTGGCTCCTCCATATTCATTCCATGCTTGTTTTAATGTTAGTCACTTAATGCTGACTTGGCACTGTTTGGTTCCCTTAATCTTTCTGGTCATTGTTATCCATTGTGTATGGTGTTTTTGTTAGCCCTCTTGATGTATTTTGTGATACTTCTGTTAAACAGGTGGAATCTCAAGCTCAGATGATGAGATGCCACCGCCTGAGTTGGATGACGAGTGCCCTGTCAACAAAGATCAGCCTCATCTGCGCTTTGAGATCACTAGCGAAGATGGCTTCAGCGTAGAAGCAGACAGTATAGAGGGTATGGTGCTGTCATCTCCCAAGCCTTCTGTGTAATTTAATAAATGCATGAATTTAAAAAATTGTAATGCGCAAACTTAATGCATATACACACTGACGTGCCATTGGTTATTTGACTGACATTCAGGTAAGTGTAGCTGATTGTACCTTAGTTCCTTGCAATGAAGTAATAAATATCAAGTCTTTGTTAAGCTGTAGAAAAAATACCTTGTGTATTGACCCGTTGCTCTCTCCCTTCATTTATTAGTGGCTTGGAAAGCTGTGATCGATGGAGTGCAGGAGGCCCGAGCTGGAGCGCGTCTCAAGCAGCTGTCCTTCGTCGGCATGGGTGGGGCACGCATGCTGGGTGTCCTCCATGACGCAGCGGTCTTCCTTGTGGAGCAGCTCCAGGGGGCCAAGCGCTGTCAACGCCATACCTTTCGCTTCCACAAGCAGGACACCCAAGAGGAAGAGCTTCCTGTCAATCCCACTGGCTGTGCCCGCTCTGAGGTTTATCTTAGGTGAGGCGGCATTTAATTTAGCACAGTACACCATCATAAATACATGCTTATGTTGTTTTTCACCAGAAATGTTATCTTTGCACATAAAATTAACAGTGTATCTTGTGTATCAAGACGCTATCAGTTAATTGAGTTCCGGAATCTTTATGGATGTTTTTTTGGTCCCTGATTCTTCACAGGAAGTCCACCTTCGACATGTTTAACTTCCTGGCTTCCCAGCACAGACAGTTGCCTGACAATGGCCCTTATGATGATGATGAGGAGGAAGTTCCACTGAAATCCACTAGGTAATAGGCAGCCGCTGCCGGAGCCGGCTCTGTTCTGAAATGTGTTTTGACTGTGTGCACATTATTATCACATTTTACATTTTATCTCATGCCTAATTTTTCTGTGGGTGGGTTGAACTTTAATTTGCATACTCCTAAAATTCCCATTTCAATGTTGAGTAGACTAAGCTGTATTTTCATAGTATTGGTTCGCCTTATCTCAACAAAATGAATTGCTTTCCTATTTGTAGAGACCACAGTGGGTGGACAGGAAACAGGCAACATAAACATTTTAAGCTGGAAGTTCCCCTTTTAATCAGAGATTTAACCCATTAATTAACTAGAAGAAATGCCAGAACACTAACTCCTGCTTGTATTTTAGACGATTTTGTTATTTAGAAAGCAAACACTGTGACCAAGTTAAATCAGGGTGAGAGTGTTTCTCTCTTTCTCCTCCTGTGTGCTGATAGCATGTTGATGAGCCTGTTGTGAACTCTGTTTTTTTCCTAAAGGCGTGCAACCAGTATGGAGCTTCCTATGGCCATGCGCTTCCGACATCTGGAGAGAACGTCAAAGGAAGCAGTGGGAGTGTACAGGTTGGCATCTTCTAAATTCCTCAGGGCTGCACACTGCAGGGGGCGGCATGGTGGTGCCCCCATCCTGGGTTGTTCCCTGCCTCGTGCCCATTGCTTCCGGGATAGGCTCCGTACCCCGAGACCCAGTAGGATAAGCGGTTTGGAAAATGGATGGATGGATGATTGTCTGAGGAATAGGCGTGTGATGTTAAGGCAGTGCACATGAAGCTTTTCAGGCAAGTTCAGTAACAGTTTTTGTGAAGTCATTGGAAAGAGAGCCATGTTGCAGAAATTTCCACATCTTGTCAGCCCAAGGCTGAATATAATCCAGTAGAATTTAATCTGTGTTGGCACAGAGACTTCATCATGTAAAGAGTTTCACCCCGAGTTCTGTGTAAAATGCTGGCTCACCACGCAGCAGACAAAAAGGAGACCTGGATAGTCTGGCATTCTTGTGTAAAGGACACACGCCGCTTTAACTGTTGTTTTAGAGTTGGAATGAACATCAGTTAGCATTTCACCAAGATGAATATGAAGGCAGGAGGATCAAACTAGTGAAGAGCTAGAGTAACACTAAGGGTGGACAGCAAGGGAAAGTGATTATTAAAATTATTATAAAGCTAATGTTTTGGTCTGGAGCCTTGTCTTTTCATGATTTGTGAAGACTCACCTTATTCAAAACTGCTGGTATGTACACGTAAATTTAATTGCTATGTTTTATTGCGTCTGTAATGTCATCCGTGTGCTCTGGGCCTCTATCGGCCTCTTTCAGGTCTGCCATCCACGGCCGCGGACTGTTTTGCAAGAGGAATATCGATGCTGGGGAAATGGTTATCGAGTATTCTGGAATTGTCATCCGTTCTGTCCTTACAGACAAAAGGGAGAAATATTATGATGGCAAGGTGAGATGGTTGTCTAATAAAATCAAAGCATTAATGGGCTAATTTCTTAAGGTATCGTGAAACTTATAACTGTGAATTTTATAGATGCTTGGTCTCCGTTTTAGACATTAGATTTTTATGAAAGTAAAGTGTTTTAAAATTTTTGATTGTACTAGAGTTACACACTGTATCTTTCTTCCTTTGAGTGGAATGAAAAGGTTCTCTTCATGAAATATCAAATAACCCAATGGTCTGTCTTTGGGTCTTTTCGCATATAGTCCTCTTTAAAGCAACCAAACTCAGACATCTAGAAGTGGTCCAATAGAAAGGCCCTTTGAAAGGGGACTCAGCCCTCTTTCTGTTTTACTTCAGCTCAGATGGGGCCTCAATCCTTTTCCCGTTCATACTTCAAGTTCTTATGAAGCTCTCACACCTTTACTGCTTTGGATTCTGGGTAGTTTTCACTTCAAACAAGATGGCTGCTGCAATACTTGTCATCATGTGGTGGGTCTTGAGAATAGCCCACCGACAGGGAAAAGCAAAATGGAACAATTAATTCTGAACACAAAAAACGACTCGGGAGACTGAAAAGGAGCAAGCATGGAGAAGAAGAATTTTGCTGAGACGCAACAAACTGATCAGGCAACTTTCCTCTGTGTTGTAGATAGTTGATGTTTTATGTTTTCTTTGTTCCAAATGTCAAGAAGCGCCGTAGGATCCTCCTCTGACCAAACTATTCCGCGTCCCACATTTGCAGCCATTATTTTTGCTTGTTTCCCGGGACTGTACCACGTGATCTGCCTACGGCAAAGCTAAAGAATAAAAATTGTGGAAGCAAGCCAGGACCACTTTGCGTTCATAATGCACAAGTTAAACGAACCGTGACGCGGACTAAAAGCGAACCGGACTGAGACTACCTCCCGAAGTGGTCTCAGTTCAGTTAGTTTCAAAGGGGTCCGAGTTCATTTGCCGTGTTCACATATATGCAAAAAATACCGAATAATCAAACTGAGTTCGCTTTAAAGGATGAAACGGACCAAAACACCCTTTTACATTTTTGTTTCTAAGGTAAATTAGTTGCTAAAATATGTGTGTTAGTTTGTTAGCTAGCTAAATATTTAGTATTATATTCTTAGCTTTAGCTTACATTTACATTACTTTGCAGATATTTGTATTTTAAAGACATATGCAACTGAGAAAGCGGGGTCAGCCAGTTCCTGGAGCAATTGGGGTTAACAGCCTTGTACAGGGGCCCAATAGTGGAATCACTGTACAGACTACAGGATGTGAGCTGGCAACCTTCCCATCACAACCCACAGAGCCAAACACACACAGCCCCAAGCCTAATTAGCTTCATGTTGCTGACCGAACCTTAGTTATTTTCTGAATTTCAGTGATTACGATGATACCTTCTAGATTTTATTACATGAATAAATATCAATGATTTATAGACATTTTTTCTCTGGAAAGGGTCTAACTACCATTCTGAATCATTGCCCCATCCACCCATTGCTTAAATAATTCTGTTACCTCACTGTATTTTCACTGTATTTTCTACAGGGCATTGGCTGCTATATGTTCCGCATTGACGATTTTGATGTGGTGGATGCCACCATGCATGGGAACGCAGCGCGTTTCATCAACCACTCCTGTGAGCCCAACTGCTACTCGCGTGTGATCAACGTGGAGGGCCAGAAGCACATCGTGATCTTCGCCTTGCGCAAGATCTACCGGGGGGAGGAGCTCACCTACGACTACAAGTTCCCCATCGAGGACGCCAGCAACAAGCTGAACTGCAACTGTGGAGCCAGACGCTGCCGTCGCTTCCTTAATTAGGAACACGGAAATATGGGAGTGAAGGTCCTCCAAGTGGTGCCATTGGCTGAAAGAAAGCTTGCTGAGCTATGCAGGGAGAGAGGGGCTGGGTCCAGCATGATGAGGAGGAGCTAACGATAGCTGGAAGGCATAGGAGAAGAGAGGGGTACTTCTCTCCTATCGCCAGTTAAACTGAGCCATCATTTTGCTTCCTCTCTGCCTCTTTGTTTGACAATCCCACATGCCAAAACAAATAAGTATAATGCACCCCGGGAAAGTGCTGTGTACAGCTGGTAAGGTAAGCTACTTTCAGAACAGGAAATCAAAAACTAAATGATTTAGTCTCTTAAACTGGTATCAGCAGCTGCTACTACTGCAGTTTTCTATGGCGCAGAAACGTCCCTCACGTGCAGATCATTGTATTGGGTAGCAGAAGCCAGTTGTGCATGTTCCCCTTCTGACATCTTATCAGGGGAATTCTGTAGTCTTTTATCCCACCACTCATTTTAGATTTTTAAGTCATTCCTTAGTGTTGTGTATTCAGTGAATCTGTATGAATGCACAGAGAGTATACAATCCATGAAGCGTTTTACTTTCCTATAAAACAATGTTGCAAAGCTTTAAATCTGAATCTATACTATTTTCAGGGCAGATGTTTGCTGCATCTTAGGAAATATTTTTTCCCCTGACTACTTTGGCTTTTTACTGACATGTCTCTGTATGATGGCTTCAGTCAAACTGCCGGTGAACATCTCTAAACTAATACTGTTTTTTTCTTTTCTTTTTGTAAGCTCAACTTTCCAATCTCTAACATCTCCAAAATTCATCTAGATTTGATTATCTGTCTGTCTTGGAACATGTAATTTTTAACTGAATAATTATGAACGCCTTTTAAAATTCTATTTATGTGCGAAACACTACCTACCCTTATTATGGACCATTTTGTATTTGGTTTTTCACTTTCTTAATTGTAAGTGCAATAATCTAATTCTGGTTTTGCCACCCACACTCCAATTCTAGACTTTTTGAAACTGCTGCCTTTGTACATTATTTAAAGGAAAAACGGAGGTCTTGTGTGTTTAAATTTAGCTGTGTTAATTTCCTTGTTTTCCGTTAACAAACCCATAGTAACTGGGAGGTAGAGTGAATTCTTTGCTGTCCATAATGTAAAAACGATGCTACTTACATTATCCATAAGACAGATTCTTTATCTTTTAAGATAATTGTGGTTGAACGTATCTGGAATGTTTATGGTAACTTGGCTTTCTGTATTTCAGTTCATATTTGCTTTATACTTTAGCATAAAGCAAAAGTTATTAGTTCCCCAGTATTTTAATTTGCTCAGCAATCAGCCGTAAACAGCCTGCTAAGGAGCGAGTCTGCCTCCCCCCATCATCTTTCAGCAAAATTCACTGCCTCTGCGTAGCTTTCACCACACAGTGAGGAGGGGCGGGGGGGGGGGGGGGGGGGGGGGGGGGGGGGGGGGGGGGGGGGGGGGGGGGGGGGGG
>JAODJX010000136.1:20748997-20763582 GCA_026776945.1 Isichthys henryi
GGTCCGTGCCAAATCAACCAATGTCCAGAAAAGTTCCATGGGCATCATTCCTGATTTTGATGAAAACTTGGTATTTTCCCTCACAAGGATACTGTTGGGTTCATGGGATTTTGCCCAACCAGTCTACAGTTTGTGGACTTGGAAAAGGCATACAATGCCCATGTCCTTTGGCAGGTCCCGTGGGGGTGCAGGACTCGCTGTTACAACCGATTTGGTCCCTGTACAACTGGAATGTGAGTTCGCTTAGCATTGCCAGTAAGTCAGACTCATTGAAGGGAGAGCTGAGCCAGAAGACAAAGCTATCTACTTACTGTACAATCTACATTCTTACCCTTACCTATGACCACAAGCTCTGGGCAGTGACTGAAAGAATAAGATTGTGGCTACATGCAGCAGAAATGCCTTTTTTTCAGAGTATCTGGGCTCAGCCTTTGTGATCAGACGTTTGGGAGGGGTTCAAAGTAGAGCCACTGCTGCTCCACATCGACAGGAGCCAGCTGAGGTGGTTCGGGCATGTGTAGGACACCTCCTTGAGGAGGTGCTATGGGCATGTCCCATTAAATCTCAAGCCCTACCAAGACTTTGCCATTTGGACATCACACAAGACATAACATAATAACCATAATAACGAAATAAACCATGTATGGGCATAAAGCACCACAGATAGTTGAGCTATTGCACCGAGGTTGCTATAGACCCTCAGGTCAGCTGTTCTGTCTGTTTGTCCATGATGTGATGGACCTGAAAAGTATTTACTCAATAAAAGGACTTCAGTGAACAAATAAAAATATCTCATTATTTGAAGTTGGGTGGTGGTGTGTGGTTTAATGGATTAGCATGCTGTGACTGTGATTGGAACATCGCTGATTTAAATACCAGTGTCAGTAGAATTATTTCACTGAGGGCCTATGAGCAAGGCCCTTAACTCACCAGGTGCTCTAGGGACTGGGTGATCCTGCTTCCTAAAAATAGTTATGCTGTTTTGGATAAAAGCATCTGGTAAATAAATTAAAGGTAAGGTATGAGGCATCATGATCATGTATTACAAAAGCGAAGAAGACAATACACTCTTCCTCCACTTAATGTAGTGACTTGTACTTATTAATGACAAAATATTACTGTTTAATTAACTATTTCCTGGTATAAATATTATATTGAAATCATCATTGCATGGATTTCTACATCAGTAATGCATCATTCATCTGTAGTTTCAGGTCTTGTTTTTTATTTAATTTTCTGGGAGATGGAATCTCCAGCCTGCCTCAGTGTGTGTGTGTAATTTTATTAACTTTTATAAACTATTTATTTAGCTGAAAGGGACATTAATATTTTATTTCACTTAGAAATTGAGAACAAAAATGTTCACAAAACATTAATCTGTAGACACAATTTACACTTTGGCAAGATACTCCAATATTAATATACTTCATAATGATCATTGCTGGCTTTATAATCTTGGACTGAGGTATCTGCTTTTCCTTGCTCAGTGCACTGTGACTATAATTCTCACCAAAAGTGGTCTGAAAAGGGGTGGATGAACCAAAGTGTAATTTCCTGGTGTGGTAATTACCTTTGGCATAACAAAATATTAAATATTTTTTTTCTTTCTGAATGTTTCTTGTAAATATTTATTAGATTTTTTTAGGCCGAGAGGAATTTTGACCTGCTATTCCACCTATAGGAATTTCTTCTTTATTTTATTTAAGGATTAGTGTTTTCATCTGTTATGTGGTATATGTGACATCTAGTACAACCTCAGAAAACCCAGTACAGTTCCATGCATGATAATTTATGCATGAGGACTCACATGCACATTCAGACATTATTTTTATTTTTATTTAAGCCCTCCACCCCTTCCGGGGTATGGGCCGCCAAAGGTAGATCTCCAGAGGTTTCTATCCTGGGCCATTCTTTCTAGTTGGCTCCAGGTGTAGCCCATCCTTAGCCTCTGTTTCTCTTTTTGACGTTTCTGTAGCGGTTGGGGTTTCACGGGGTGGGGTTGCTAACCCCACGCCCAACCCTCCTCCTTTTTCATCCGGGCTTGGGACCGGCAATGGCGGAGTTACATTCAGACATTAGCATTGGTTTAAGTTTTCTTATTAAATAGCGACACACGGTGGTCACAGGCGGTAGGTCTGCTTCTTAAGCAGTAGGTCTTTGCTGTGCATGCATTTTAACGTCAGTGTTTTCAAATACTACAATTCAAAAACTGCTCATATAGTACAGCAGTCTGAACAGCCGGGTTGTTTAAGATTAATTTATTATTATTGATTACTGACAAATTTAAGCCTTTCTTTTAGTGAAATAAATTAATGGATGTGTTACACAACATACTGTATGGCAGTTTAAAGTTATGTATTAGCCAAGTCTGATTAAATTTTTTTTTTTCGTCTGCACCTTCGGCGTTTCCTTACTACTGTTGCCCCTTCCGCGCTGCAGTGTTTGCGAGACGCGAAAAGAAGTCCGTGTGTGCGCGCTCGGTCCTGTTCGTGTTTGTGTGGGGGGTGGGAGGGCACAAAGGCATGGTAGCAACACATGGTTTTAGAAGAAGACATTTGTTTGATGAACGATAGAACACCTTTGTCAGGTGGCTATACACTATAAGATTTTTCATTGCATTCGCAGATCTTTGTGGGGACCTGAAAAATGGTCCCCACAACGTAAAAAAACTAAGCTTTAATTACATTGTGGAGCATCCTTAGTCCCCACAAAGTAATATAAAGCTAAATGACAAATGTGTGTGTGTATGTTATCCTATAGTCTATAGTGCAATGCATTATTTATTTTTAATATATTTATTTTTATATGGTGCCACATAGATATATGTGTAATCAGATCATTTATGTGCCTATGGATTATAATGTATTGTAAGCAAACACAGTTTATATTTGTTATCAATTCAGAATATTTTTTTTTAAATAACCAGCTACGTGTGAGTACCGGTAAAAGTTTCACTTGAGGTTCACTGCAGGATAAATATCTGTTGGCTAATTGGATTACAGCCGGTCATCGTTTCTTTTACTTACTTTTTGAATTTATATAGGCCTACAGGTGAGATTGACAGAGGAAAATCTGAACTGCTTTTAAAATTTTTTATTTGGTTAAAAGTGAGAATGAAAAATTTATAATAATATAAATTGTACATGAAATTTCATACAGATATATTAACAAATGCAGAATGTATCCATCAGTTTTTTTATTTCCTTTATGCCTTTGTTATATTGAGCACTGCTGTTGTAAAGTATCTTTCATACGTATTAAAAGGACAAAACGCTTGCCCAGACTATATAATTTCCAAGCAATTGCAAGTCTTTGTATCTACAGCATATTTGGGGATATTAAGGGTGTGTAAGGTTGGATTTGCCCCCATGTCGTCGTGGGGTTTCCTCAGGATACTCCGGTTTCCCCCCAAAGTTCAAAAACATGCTGAGGCTAATTGGAGTTGCTAAATTGCCCGTAGGTGTGCTTCTTGAGTGAGTGTATGGTGTGTGAGTGTGCCCTGCGACGGGCTGGCCCCCCATCCTGGGTTGTTCCCTGCCTCGTGCCCATTGCTTCCGGGATAGGCTCCGGACCCCCCGCGACCCAGTAGGATAAGCAGTTTGGGAAATGGATGGATGGATGGAATTTAAAATATTTGAAAACAGCTTGTAGAAAATCCACTATCCTGGGTTCTATCCTGTTTAAAACGAATCAAAGTATAAGGCAAAGATCACCGTACTCACAGACTCATCCTTAGAACAGAATAATTTTGGTTTTGGTAAGGCACAGGTGTTTTAAATCTGACCAATCCATTATAATCTGCAACTCCAGTAACACTTCATTTTCACAAACAAAGCAATTCAGATGTTTATGTACAGGTGTACATTTGTGGGCATATGAGTACTGTGATGTCATTAGGCTTAGTTCATTTCATAATAGGTATTTAGAAAACATTGCCTGTGGTTTGTCAAATATGCTTTATATGACACTCACATACAATTATAAAATACTGAAGATATTTAAGAAAGCACCATGCATTAAAGCCTACATTTTTGTGAAAAAAGAGATTTTTTACTTTTTGTAAAACATAGAAATTTAGTTTGTTCCTGACATTAAAGCAGCAAGTTACAGAATATTATAATGATGGTTATATATGTATATATTATAAATGCTCACAGTTAATACACTAATGATAAAGGACATTTTTCAAACGTGATCTGATAATTCTGCTACATTCTGCACAGTAGCTTTTTCCCACACACACAGCAAGGGTGTCAGTCTCCACTCTGTTTATATGGCATGACAATGTCCATTTTGGCTTTTTTTTATAAATCATGTTAAACTGATGCTTGTCCAGAGTTTAGATTAAAAGCATAAAAACTGAAAACACTGTTTCAAAGTATGAGAACAATAATAATAACTGGATGACGAATACCAATGAATAATGCAACTTACATTTTTTATTAGTCAACAATTCTCTTTATTAATAAGCCATAAATAACTTATTAAATTAAATTTAATAATTAATTTTGCATACTATTTTCCAAACAACAAAGGCATATTTCTCATAATTAAAAATAATGAAGGTTGAACATAACACTGAAAGCTTGCTTTTCGTTCAGTACTTGCAACCTGGTATTTGAGTTAACATAGAAATAAAGAGTTGGTTAATAGCTGAAACAAAGCAAAAATCTTGGTCTGAATGGTAAATGGTCTTTTAAATCAAAAACAGCATTCCCCCTGTCCTATAAGAGCTTTGTCATGACAGCTGTGCTGCTATCTAGCAGTACTTGCTATTTGTCCTTTCATTAATGGCTTTGACAATCAGTAGCATGTGCTGTTGGATGTCAACCTGTCGTACTGCCAGTTTGGATCTTTTAATGCCCGTGTTTAATCACTTCATCCCTGACAGGATATAGTCTGTGGTGTGTCTGTGCATTGCTTGTCGTCTTTGTCTTGATGCTTCAGAACATCGTTGTGCGAACACTTTTCCACTGCACCAGATCCAAAAGTATGGTCCCTAGTGCAGTGGAAAAGTACCCCTTATATTGATTTTGTCTGTGTTTGAGCATGGAGCAATTACTTAGAGAAACTATGCTAAGCATTTACTTGGAAATTGTCATTTCTGTTTTGCTGCTAAAAGATAATCAATTTTGTATCCTCCGGAGTTGCAGGTACTGTATAATGCAGGGGCATCAGTTGTGGCAGCTATACAAGTAGGTATTGTTGATGCTCCAGTCTGCTGGGAAGTCTTTTGCAGGGTGAGTCTTGATGTGCTTCTGCATGGCGGCCAGGCTGCTGCAGAACTCCATGCAGATGGTGCACTGGTAGGGTGCAGCGCCCCCATGTGTGCGGAGGTGCTTGATCATTGCTGAGTAGTCGCGAGAACGCTGGCCGCACAGCCGACACTCGAAAGGCTTCTCACCTGTTTTGGGGAGGGGGTGGAGGGATATGATGTGGGATTGGCTTTAGTTACTTGAAGGTTTCTGAGTCAACAAAGATGATGCCAACTGCAAGAAGATTCAGCAAAGCAGAGAAAGTGTGGGCAAGCTTACTACTGTTATGCTTATCTGAGGCTTTCATTATAAGTGACCGGTAATTAAATCTGGAGTAATTGAAGTTTCAGGCATGGCAATAGTTCCTACTGGGGCAACCTTTGGGCTACATCTTTGTGCCCTGCTGTCATACTTTCCCTGATCTTAGGGCCACAAAAGAGCAAACCATGAGGTTAGGGTGCATGTAGATGCAAGGCAAGGTAGCAGAGTGACTGTGCAAGCAAGATTGCTGCATGCAGGAGTGCTGCATAGGCCATGCACTGTACCAGTATGCACCCTATGGTGGGTGTCTAGTTGGTGCTTCAGGCTGAACCTCTTGGGGCAGCGTTCGCACTGATAGGGCTTCTCCCCGCTGTGGACACGGCGGTGGGAGCGCAAAGAGCCCTCATCGCGGAAATAGCGTCCGCAGTACTTGCAGCCCAGGGTCATGTCGCTTGGGCCTGCAAGAGAGTTAAAGAGACACAAAAACGGGAATTAAGGAACAAAAAGTGTATAACATGGAGGAGCAAAGGAATTATCTGTTTTAATATTTGGATACTCCGTAACCTGCTAAAGTGTTAGATAGCTATAACAATATAGAAAAATACTTTTCTTCATAAATCTAGATGTAAGTCTGAATATAAATTGCAAAACACAAAATAACGCTTCAGTGAGGAATTTGATCTGTTGGATTTCAGCAGCATCACCCACGTGTGTGCAGCCTTTGGTGACGGCGCAGGGCGGCATGGCTGGGAAAGGAGCGTCTGCAGTCGGTGCAGATGTGGCCCCAGATCGTGCTGTGCAGAGACTGCTGCTCCCTGGGGGACGCCTGGCTCCTGAAGCTTTTGCCACAGAGAAGGCATAGCAAGGGCTCTGCCGGTGCTGCAGAGAGGGGTATGGAGGTTACTGTCTGCAGATACACAGAACGGTTTCTGCTTTAGCCCAAAATGCAGGCAGTCCAGTCTCTGGCTACATTTTCTGTTATTGGGTGAATGAATTCACACAACTGAGCATGCAATGGTTAATAAATTAGATTTTGAGAAAGACTGGAAAATCTGTAAAGTTGCTCTTCAAGAAAATCAATGTATAATAGGTGTTTTATGGGTTAATAGGGATGCCCTAGTTTTCTTGTTACCCAGAACTGATCCATTCAAATATCTGCCAATTCTGAGTTCTGATCACATTTAATAAATATTTACATACAGATACATACAATAGTTGTCTGTACATTCATCTGAACGATTTGACCATTTTCTTCCTTATGCTGCAAGTGCCTAATAAGTTGTGTTGCTACCTCCTCTTGATGGCATGGTGAAGGATGGCATTGCAAATATTGCAGGTATCTGTTGGGCTACATTGAGTCTCCCATTTAAAGAATTTACATGACTAATACTTAGATAGTTTGTAGTTTCAAGCCATGTGCCCCAGGGTTACTGTAGTGTGTGATGGAAGTTTACAATCTGTGCAAATGATATGATTAGGCAGGCACAGGAAATTTAATAAATGGCGCTATGGTATCCGATACCGATCAATTAAAAAATGCCATACAGTGAAATAACTTTTCCTGTCATGGGATTTGAACCAACGACCTTCTGATCCCATGCACTAACTAGCAGAGCCACATGCTACCCCAGATTAAAGTGAATAATCTCATGTCCACACTAGGTGACACAATGGCTGTAATGGAACTAGACTTATAATGGAACCACACTCACTCAAAAATGCCTTCAGCTTTTCAAGCCTCCAAAATAAAACAGAAAGCTATTATTCAGAACCTCTTTGGCACTAATAAACATATTGCCAGAACACACAAACACAGTATGTCCTCAGACTTCAGTGAAAACCTGCATGTCTAGTGCCTCCTACTGGAAGTATTATGGGGACCACAAAACAGTGTAGTGTGTATTTCTTCAAAATCAAAAATATAGGTAGAGGTTTTCTTTTTCCTGCAGTCTGCATAGTTGTTCTAAGGGCATTTAGCCAAAATATTTAGGGAGGTAGCGTTTTGCAAAAATACTTAAAAGTACATTTGTTCTAGCAAACGTTAAATATGTTGTGGCACTTGATCTGTGTGTCAGGGTGCATGCCAAAGTAGGAATTAAAAGCCACCTACTGTACAGTAACATACAGTCTAGTACAAAGGCCCCGTAAAAGAGCGCACTTCTGAAACCAATCAGATAAATAGTTTACAGAAAGGATGCGGTTTGGTTTGTCTGTTTGTGTTTGCATTGCACCCACAAAACCAGCCAGATAAACTGTTTCAGAGTTAACGTGGGTTGCCGTTCAGGATCCATGGCGTGTTCTGCACAAGATGGCAGATGGGTGAGGCAGGAGGACAGCAGTCCCTCGTGAAGATGAAACAAAACGACTAGTGGTCGCTGCTTCTTGGGGACGGAACCACATCCGTTGTCAGTACAAAGTGAAAGAAACAGGAACAAAAATGGCTTATCTTTTTTTATAGTACATATTTATGCATATATAATTTATCATTTCTTTCATACTTTATATACGTTTCATATATATTTTAAATATTCACTTTTAATATCATTTATGGGATATATATTTTAGGTTAAACTATTGTGTGTGTGTATATATATCTATATGTATATAAATATAGTTTTATGTTAAGTATATGGATTATATATTTCATATAATATATTTGCATCATTTATTTATTTAATCATATATATAATATAATGTGTAGTAATAATTGTTATTATCCGTGCAGATAATCATTTTGACCTGTAAAGCTTCTTCAAGGTACTAACTAATGCTCTGCACCCACAGACACAACTTCTACATCAGCAATTCTCATGTATTATTCTATTACCGTGTGTATTATTGTGTCTATCATTGTGTTTTTCAAGCCACTGCATGCCTAAATTTCCTTCGGAATTAATAAAAAATTTATAAATAATTTCAAAAAACCAACCCAATGGGATACAAACAATAGGGGGCCAAAATATTGGTGTAATATTGCAAAAACTGAGTTAAAACCTTCCCTTTTGTTGCAAGACATATTTCAGATAAGTATTCCTCGATGCCCTGTCACAATCTACACAGTTGCAGGAAACAGACTCCAAAAACTGGAGTCAAGTTCACATCCTTCGACAATGTGACAGCCTTAAAAAGGAAATCCAAAACACTGAGAGATTTTCTTAATCAGCGGGTGATGTCTGGTGTTAAAAGATATTTATCATGACTCAGAGATTTGAAAATCGTTGGGTCGACATTGCTAATCTGGTTTGTTGTATATTTCTAATTTCACGTAGGAACCAGTTGGGATTGTAAAGGACATGGAGTTACAACCTGCAGAGAAGCTCATCAAGTTTCCAGTAAGATATCCAGCTACCATAAATAAAACGTGTAGCTCATTTTTGATAGAAGCATCAGCTATACAACTACATGTAAGCTACCTGTTGATTTGGTGACCAGATAATCCATGTCAGGCAGGATACTTTGAACTACTTAAGGTTTTACAGACTACTTTGAAACTGAAAGGCTCCCGTGCTTAGCTAATTGGTTCAGTTCTTCTTGAGCTTTGACTGGTTTGTTTCTTTGATTTAAAGACTCATCCAGCTGTTTGACATTAACATTAGTAACACATGCATGATTATAAGAGACTGACCAATCAGCTAACAGCAAGAACTCTTAAGTGAAATCCAGGTCCTTTTAAGTGAAATGGTAGTTTACAAACCTTGTCAAAGTGTCCTCCCTGACATAGACTATCAGGTCACCCTACCTGTTAATGGTCCTTTGTTGTGCCTAAGCAAATAGCCTCACATCTATTGTGGGGGTTAGAATCCCTTGGCTTTAGGAGCTTTTGTATTCTCCCTGTGTTTATGCAGGTTTTCCCCAAGAACTCTGGGCTTCCTCACACAGTCCAAAAGTGTTTGACTAGTTGACTTGGTGTCTCTGAATTGCCTCGTGACAGACAGGCATCACATGCAGGCTGTTTTCCTGTCTTGATACCTCTACTTCAGGCTAAATAATATTTGATCATTTGTGAAACTGTATACCAAAAACTTAGCAAACAGGTTTAAGCAGTATCAGAGGCCTCTGTCAGTCACCAGCACTGGCTGAAAATGGAGGCTCTGTCTTGTATGTAAATGTTCTTCAGAGTTATTCCATTGCCTTATATGACAGCAGAGTATGTTTTTTGGCATTTCTGGAAAGACAGAGCTCCATGCTGCTACAATGCTGAAGGTGAGATCTTTTTTTGTTGTGAACCTTAGTTAACTTGACACCTCTAACGTGAAGTTGTCCAAGCATGACAGGAGGCCAGCAGAGAGCGGAGAAGATGAGGGCGGCCACAACAAAGGACCTTTACACACGAATTAGCTGAAGAGATACCTGATCCAAAACGATGTTTTTACCTTGTGATTGAGACATACTTTCTCTGTTATTATATATTCTTGTCTAATTCCATATAAAACAATTAGAATATGGTTATGCTGCATAACAGAAAAGTGCCATCATAAGAAAAGTAACCATTTAAAAACATGGTGTGGAAAAAACATCATCTACGTTGCCCTGCTTGCATGTAGAGAAAGGCTGAGTGTGTGGTGTATTGGCTTGCTTCTTGCCGGCACTGATAAGAATCAGCACATCATGTACTGTACATATTACCGGCTGGCTCACTGTAACAACTGTGCACTGTAAAAGTGTGACGAATTTCATGGGAAATCGTAAGAAAATTAAAAATCATCTTTTATTTTTCCTCTGGCAGATTTCCAATACCACTGGTTTGTGGCAGAACATGCTGTTCATTACGTCTGGTAACTACACTGATGATCACAAACCAGTGTTCTCCTTCACTTAGTTGCCTGACTACCATTTTTATTTCTCTCTATCTCTGTCTCTCTCTCTTTCTCTCACTCTCTCTCTCTTAATAAATGCAAAGCTGAGCTTTTGCCAAAAACCACAAAATCTTTTTAGCTGTATGATGCATGTTACAAAAATAGTTTGAAATGTTTTCCTAAATGACAGCAGTTTGAAAGTGTTGAAAAGTTTGAAAAGTTATGTAGTAGATTAATGTAATTCACTAGGATGGCTGAATTGGGATGGTAGGTGCCATAATCACCCGGGTGAGAAACAGCTTGGGTCTGGAGAAGGTGGCTGTCTCGGATGTCGCCAGGCTGCTGACAATGGAATGTCTTGTCTATTGCTTCTGGAAGCTTCCTGGAGAACAAAGGATGAGCAGAGAAGCTACTTTAGCTGCTTGAACCTCTCTCCCATCACATTTTTTCCTCCGGTAAAAAAAAGGAGCAGGTGTCTGGCTGAGGTTTCAGTCAAGTTACTGTGTCACATGAATGCCATTTTGACTGTGCTGTAGTAAGTTACTCAAAGCAGAACGCTTGCTAAGTGGACATATAATAGCAGTTGAAACTGGATTGTAGCAATAACAGCGGTACAAAAACAATGCCGATGTATTCATCAGAAGCATTGCACTTCGTGTATAATTCTGTTTCTAGACTGTGCAGTGACATTGTGGTTTATCTTTGAACATATATGTTTCCTGGTAAAGGGGGTATGTAACAGCAGTATGTATGGTGTGAAAACAGGTATGTGAGCATGTTAACATCTCTGCTCGAAACATCCTGTCCTTCCTCTAACCGCTTTGACCACAATATATTAATAACATCTTGTTTATAGCTTTAGGTGAGAAATGCTAATAGATTTTGGGTATATTTTAGATTAATTCAGGTTATTCTTGAGGATATGTCAGTGTGGTTTACAGAAAAAAACTACACTGAAATAAAGTTGTTCTTTTTTAAAAAAAAACACTGATGTAATCATTTTTGTACAAAACTAGTCTGACCTCATGTTTTGCCGTTCCCAGAAAAAAAGTAATGCTATGCATACTCTATGCATGTTTACATTATATTAGGTTAGAGATCTAGGAAAGAGAGGCTTCAGTGAAAATATTCTCTATAAATAACTAGAACATGCAGAATAATGGTAATGGTGTAACTAAGTGGCTTAATCTAGGGGACGTGTATTCTGGGGGAAGTTGGTTCTTCAATGTGAGAGCAAAAATTTTACTGTTAACCGTCTGATAGACATTTTTGGTTTAGTATTAACAACAGTATATCACTTGGTATCTGGCAAAAAAGTTATTTACCAAAGACATGCACAGTACATATGTGCTGCTGCACTTTTTATCCTTCACAGTAAACACTAAGTACAAGTAGCAGGCATCTGAAATTGCATTTAGGTAAAAGGAAATGAGCAGAGCTCTTAACTGACAAGGATTAGCGATAAAGATCTGCAGGGGGACCTGAGGAGATAGTGTCTGCGAAAACATTCTTGCAGCTTTAGATTTAAGGGGCCCATATCAATGATTTCGAAGTTGTACATTTACTCTAGGAGGCTGATTCAATTTTACCCTCGACCTTCAACAGATCTTGCCTCAGTTAATAATAATTTAAGTGGGGAAGGGGTCTTGTGGACTGGATGCAGGCAAAGTAGAGAAGGAAAATATGATAACGTAAATCTGACATATGTCATACGGTAATGGGAGAATCTGCAGACAGCGTCTAAGAATGAGAGTGAAACAGCGTGTGCTGATCAGTGGGTGGACCTCTGGGCCTTTCATGTACCTGCACAGGAAGAAATAGGGGGGAAATCCCCAGCTATACTGATTGTTAATAGGTACTGTACTCTATCTTTAACTGATCTGGTTCTAGTGATCTTTCTTCGGAACAAAGGCAGCAAAAGTATTTACAGGGGCTTTCGCCGCTGTTGCTAGCATCTACAATATCCTTTGTGACAAGTTAACTACAAGGCATTTGGCAAGTCCAGAAGAGTCACTGTGTCAAAGTAACATTTTCATTTTGGTCTACCAGTTTTCATATACTACTCCTAACCTATTTTGCTATACTTTTCCTACCACCGGATTAGATTTTCTATGTGAACAGAATGTGAATGCTGGATTAGATGATCGATGGATTGGCATATGCATAAATATAGTTTCTCTTAATTATATTACTTCAACACTTTGGTGCATAGATGTTATCTATGATGAAGTTTGAGAAGAATCAGAGCGTGGAGACTTCAAGTATGCCTGGCTTTCTACAGATCTAGCATCATTGTGATCAGGAGATGTGGGGGAAATTAAAGTAAGGGAAACTGAATATAGAGAAGTGTGACAGGAAAATATTCTGACTGACACACACACGCACACCTGTGAATTGGCCTGTGCTGGTTCTTTGACTTTTAGGCAAATGAGGGAGACTCTGAATTCTTGTTTTGAGACTATGAATCAACTGCATTTAACCCATTAATTCTAGATGTGAATACACTGCGTAATGGGAGCTACCTTACCTCTTGTCATCCTCAGCAGTGCTACCCATCAGTGCTCCATCCACCGAATCACCTTTACTTGGTAAATTATTCTTGACCGTCATTGCCAGCTCATGGGATCCAGGCAGGAGTGCAGGATGAAGAGTGTGGAAGATCCCTGCATAGCCCATAATGGGACTGTGGCCTTGGGGAAGGGCAGGTGAGGAAAAAATGGGGTACATGGGATTTGGCACGGGGAAGGGACATGCCACTAAATGTTCCGGGGGGTGGAGAGAACGAATGGCCATGATGTCAGTGCTAGTCAGAGTCATGCGTGGAGAGGCAGTGACCGGATGCCATCCTAGCCTAGGTGATCGACAGGAAGAGGGGTTAGGCAGTCTTGTGGTAGTGCTGGCTATTACACTTACCCTTGGAGGCACAGTAACAGGTAAGACGTTGTCTGTGTTGGGCTTTTTGTAGTGGTGGGGAGGAGATGGAGGAGTAATAGACTGTTCCTCCAGTGGTGGACTGCTCGAAAGCATTTCTGTGGGTCCCTCTCCCACCATCCCAGCCACTTCCAGTGGTGCCAGCAGCTGCCTTCCGCAAGCTGTCAAGTTCACGGTCTCAAGTTGAGCATGGCACTGTTGCCAAAGCTGATGCATTTCTAAGACCTGGGCTGCATTTAGAAGTTCACTTAGGTCTTCAGCAGAGACCTCAAGAGTCTCCATGTAGACATAGTCAAGAATCTGCTGGAAGGTGTGGGAAGAGAGTCTGTTGAGAGTGCAGTGGTGTTGCTGGCCATCTCCTTTGCTAGTAAGATGGTTCTCCAGCTTCTTGCTGGCACAAGCCAGCACAAGACTGTGGGCCTTGAACGTCTGGTTTTCTACCACAATGACTGCGTCACAGAGAACACCAGACAGCCGCATCTTATTGGCTTGACACAGGAAGTAGGAAAACTGTTGGTTGTGGAGCCGGATCTTCATTGTGGAACTTGGTAAGGGTAGAACAGCAGGTAGAAAATGGTGAAAAAAGGCTTGGGTTTGAATGTTGAGTAAGAGATCTCCATTCAGTTTTCTGGAGACAAAGAAGTAAGAAGGCAGATGAATTTTTTGATCATTTGAATAAAGTCACTAAAATAAGAAATTCTGTTTTTATGCCATCAACTGTTTGGCTAGGACTCTTATGTTTGTAAGGATGGATGGTACATTATGATTTTGGAAAAAGCTATTTCGAGTGTTTAATAGCTTAAGTATTATGTTTGTTTAGACATTTTTGGAAATCATACTTATAAAATATAAAAAAGTTTATCGAATTAACTGTATATTATATATATTTTTATTTCACAGAACACATTTGATCATCCTCATGACCCTGGCCAGGATAAGCAGTTAGAAGATGGATGGATGGACATTTGATCATTTACTTAGTGCAAGATTATATTTCCATAGGTTTTGCCACTTTAAATTTACTTAAGAGGATGTATGTCATTCTTTTTTATAATGTTTTCAGATTCTCTTCATTAATCCATTTGCATTATTCCCCTCAGCTAATACAGTTTGGTACATAAAAGGGCCATCACCTTTAACTAATCAGAAGCACGATGCAAATTAGAATTGTTTTTTTTTCTCATCTTCAGTGGAAATGTCCATTTGACTTGAAAAATATTAAAGCTTTATTTAAACAGTAGGCTTAAATATTAAAACAGTAAACTTTAAGTATTATGTTTGTTTAGACATTTTTGGAAATCATACTTATAAAATATAAAAAAGTTTATCGAATTAACTGTAT
>JAODJX010000136.1:20796576-20817237 GCA_026776945.1 Isichthys henryi
TATTAGTGAAGTTCTCCCCAAGCGAGCTTGATGGACCGAATGGCCTCCTCTCGTTTGTATAGTTCTTATGTTCTTATCCCTTAGAAATGATAAACTATAGACCAATCTCTAATCTACCATTTATCTCTAAAATAATACAGAGAGTTGTAGCTAGTCAACTAACATAATTTCTGCAGGAGAATTAGATTTATGAGAGATTTCAGTCTGGGTTTAGAGCTTATCATAGCACAGAGACTACTCTACTGAAGGTAGAAATTATCTTCTCCAATCTGCTGACCAAGGTTGTGCCTCACTCCTAGTGCTGCTTGACCTTAGTGCTGCTTTTAATACTATAGACCATGCCATTCTCCTACATAGGCTTGAACATGCTGTAGGCATAAGGGGAGTGGCACTCTCTTGGTTTAAATCTTACCTGTCAGACCGCTATCAGTATGTGAATCTAAATAGTTTATTAGATTCCTCAGAACATGTCAAGGTCAGAGACGGAGTACCACAAGGTTCAGTTTTAGCTCCCCTACTATTTTGACTATACTTGTTACCTTTAGGCATAGTTATTCATAAGCATGGAGTTAGCTTTCATTGCTTTGCAGATGATACACAATTATATATATCGGCCAAACCAGAAGATAGACAGCAACTTCAGAGAATGGAATAATGTATAATTCACAAAAAGTGGATGTCAAACAACTTCCTCCTGTTAAACCTAGACAAGACTGAGGTTCTTCTTACTGGCACTAAAGCTACCAGAAGTAAACTATCGGACATTATAGTCAATCTATTACACGAAGTACTGTTGTTAAAAGCCTTGGTGTTATTTTAGATTCTGATCTTTTGTTTGATGTACATGCTTCTAACATTAGCCATACCGCCTAGTTTCACCTGTGTAATATTGCCAAGTTAAGAAACACGCTCTCCTTTCAAGATGCAAAGAAATTGGTTCATGCGTTTATTAACTCCAGGCTAGATTACTGTAATGTTATTCCCCGGCTGTCCAAATAGGTCATAAAATAAACTCCAGCTAGTCCAGAATGCAGCAGCCAGAGTCCTCACCAAAACTAAAAAATATGATCATATTACCCCAATTTTATCTTCACTGCACTGGCTGCCAGTTAGATTTCGTGTTGACTACAAAATACTGCTCTTAACCTATAAAGCTGTAAATGGTCTTGCACCGCAGTATGTGAGTGACCTCATTTGCAACTACATTCCGAATCGTACGCTTAGATCACAAGATGCAGGTCTTCTATCCATACCCAGAATAAAGAACATTACTTTTGGGGGAAGAGCATTTGCTCATAAAGCACCACAGCTATGGAATAAACTTTCTGTTAGTGTTCGGAACTCAGTTTTTAAGTCAAGGCTTAAGATGTACCTCTTTAGCCAGTCTTTTGGATAGTTAAATCCCCTTTTCTAAGGTGAAGGGAAATCTGGGGATTCATAGTCATTTGACATTAAAGGTGAAAGGGGGGATTGGTGATGTCGTCCTGCCACTCTTGCCGATCACTTAAGCTGTTGACAGTAGATTGGCTTGACGCCAAAATCTCTGGAAACCCTCATGTCTGTGCTTCCTTCCAGGTCTCTCTTTTAGCCAGGCTGTCATAGTTACTTTAGTCCTGCCAGAGGTTAGGTTAGGTGTAGGGCAATAACTCTTCTCCTTCTTCTCTTTTCCGAGCTGATACCGAGCCGACTCTACACCGTGTGAACCTGCACCTGGACTCCTGGAGACAACATGAAACCAACTGGGACTTTATAACTATATGAACTCCAATGAATCTCAGTATAAGTGCAGTTTTATGCTCCCTGGTCACCCAGAGGAGGATGGGGTCCCCTTCCGAGTCTAGGTTCCTCTCAAGGTTTCTTCCTGCTAGAGGGAGTTTTTCCTTGCCTCAGGCTTGCTCGGTGGGGTTCTGGCCGGTTAAATGTAAAGTGCTTTGTGACAATGATTGCTGTTAAAAGCACTATATAAATAAAATTGAATTGAACTGAGTAAAATAACAGTAATCCATCCATCCATTTATCTAAAAATCTAACTAAACCTGAGAATATAAGGTTCATCATATAACTCAGCTACAGCTCTGGAAAAAAATCACAGCAAATGTTGTGGTATAATTCATGTATAGAGACATTGACTGCATTCATGTTAATATCTTTATACCTTTATGGATAAAATCATCATTCTCCAGTCCCCATATCCTATGGATCTGTTTGATTGCTTTTCCTAAATAATATACAAGCCACAATCAATCATACTCCATTAGGATCGCTTCAGTTTTCACATTTTCAGTGAATAGAAGACATTAAGTTATACATTTTATTCATGATATATATTCATGTTTTTAGAAAATTATATATGAATAATCTGCAATGTTGTAGTCTTACGTGTTCTAGAAATGATCTCCTTCAGCCTCCCTCAGACAGGCCCCAGACCCCCTTGTCACCTGTCCTGGATGAGCAGCAGGATGGAAAGATATTTGTAGATTAAAATCATAAAGTTATTTGTCCAGTAGAGTAGATATATATCGTTGTCGGGGTGTTTGTCTAGCTCACGTAGAGCTCTGAAAAATCAGGTGATGGGCCCACTTACTCATTTCACCTGGTTCTTGTTTCCACTCTCACACAAGACAATTTCTTTTTATTGTGCCCATGAAAGATGCCCATCCTCTTCCATGAAGTTCTGATTTGATTTGGATCTTTCCTGAGCAGGTGGTGCCATGGCACAGAGAATAACACTATGGATTTACATGTGGTTAGGTGAATGTGTGAGTCTGAGTAGACTGCTTATCAAGTACAAAGTAATGTTTGCAACTGATATGCAGTTATGGAAGATAGACAGATATACAAAATTTTATTTACTGTGACAGATGGGTTAGATTAACAGTCTGCAGTGAGGTAACAAACCCAATGAAAGCTCACTGTCCCAGATTACGTACCTAGAAATGAAAAGAAAATGACATCTTTTTAGAACCAGTTCTGTAATGACTTGATGCTGAATGTGTCCCATTGCGGCCCGAGTACAAGTGTAGGGAGAGCAGGATGCATATGTAGAGCCAAGGAGGCTTTACTGAGGACCATCAAAGTCGATACATGCAACTAAGGGAACACAGACCAACACCTGCAAGCCTGCCCACAAAGATACGCAACAGATGCTCCACTCACTAGCCTGTGCCTAAGCCCTCATGTATAAAGGGAGACAGAGCAGGGGCTATGAAGGAACCGCAAAAAGGGACTGGCTGGGTATGCCACACCATGACGAAGCGGGTACTGCAGACACTAGCGAGAGAGTAAAACATTTGACTGCGAGCCCCATGGAAGATGCAGATTAAATGGTCAACACAGGTAACTGACAAGAAGATAATGACGTGAGGCGTGAAGTTGGACTACGACTAGCAGGGTAATTAAGCAGTTAATAAAATAGGTAACCAAGGAGACATTAATGAAGGACACATTGAAGGTAAACTTGAAGGCCCAGCTAATATCCAGAGACCCAGAGTGCCAGAATGTGTTTAACAGCCTGTTCCTGTTTAGATATCAAACTGTGTAAAGGACACAAGTGTTAACAGCTCCTAAAATATCTAAATAAATTAGTCTCATTATTAAAGCTTGCAGGGGAGACCAAATGCAAAGTTGTATAATTTGTTAAAAGCATCGGACCATTTGTACTGACAAAAAAAAATTTGATCAAGGACTAGGATTCATTCCTGATCTTCAGCAAAACCCTTCCCCGAGATTTAACTAACTAAGATTTAATTAGTTAAATCTTGGTTGTTATCATTAGTTCGGTATGAGGTATTGTGAATTCATGCCATCCTGGGCATTTTCCTCCATTGATTGCTAGTGGCCATTTGTTTTCTGACCTTCCAGCTGTTTCTTGACTTTACAATTCGGACTCCAATTTTAGTATTGATTTGTCTGTGCTCTGCAGAAAGATCATCGTCTGATTCGTTAAAGATAGACATCGATCCTCCGACCATGTTAATGCGCCACTGTGCATGCAGAATTTACACTTACACTAGTTTACAGTCTTTCATTTAGAGAAAAGTAGTAAGTGGAAAATATATGACTGATTGCAGGTATATAGGCACAATTTTATTCAGAAACGTACAAAAGTCTGGTTGAGGATATGTTAAACTGATTCATGCATCAATAGGTGTCTGTCCAGAAGTGAAGCATGTTCAGTTTGGAGATATACCCTGGACAGGTCATCACATTACATTTGTTTGGAAATGGACTTTAATGGTTATCTGTGAATAGCTCACTATGACATCTCTTCAGATTTTTTTGACATAGCTGCAAGCAACATTATAAGAAAGAAAAATATAACTTTTCACTCACAGTTTTCTAACAAAAGCTATTAAGGGCTTTTTATACGTTTTCAATAGGGATACACAAAAAGAAACAACTGCCAGTCGTTTGTGGGTCATTTGTAATTTTATTATTATTTTGACTTGTTTAATCAGATGGCCTACAATACATGGTAATTTTCCAGAACAAAATATTCAAAATAATTCAGACTTCTCCAAGTCCAGTTTGGGATGGGACTGAAGATCAGCTTACTCCATGGTATAATTTTCTTATTTACAATGCCAAATCCAGCAGCAGAAATCCGATATCTGATTTTGGAAGGTCTGCTGTGAAGAAACGTATACAATAAGATAATTTGGGTGAAGGTCTATATTCCAGGAAATAAGATATTTAATTATTTAGATAATGTCTTCTAATATAACTCACTCTGGTTTTGGATTAGATAGCAAAAATCCATTAGGAGTGATATTAGTTTCTAAATTTTTCAAGCGGTTGAAAACTCCAAAGAGCAAAAAGCATGACCCTCAATCCAAACAGTTGTGTATTATAAATTAAAAATAAAATGTGTAATATCTCATCATTCAAGAGTATGGAAAAATTAACACAATAAATGAAATGCAAATGTTTCACATTATTTTCATATTCATTTGAGTGCAAAATTTAAATAAAATATAAATCTAAAATAACGTCATTAAAAGCAGAATGCCATAAAATGCTGGTAGAAACTGACTTAGACTTGAACCCCCACCTGTGGGCAAACCTCTCATCACGTCACTTTATATTTTAATTTTCTTAATAGTCATGAAGAATGAGTTGGGCTGGGTCTCCATAAACAATGTCTATTTCCTTCAGTAACAAGGCTGTACAAATTTGAATTGTATGCTTCTCCATATTTTCTTTCCATGTTTCATTCACCTGTGCCCAAGCAAGCACATTATTCAAAACAAATTATTTCACAATAGAGTAGATTCCAATGAATCCAGTGAATCTTACTCACACATGAATGTTTAACTTGCACGTTTTCGCACATTACAGAATATGTATAGAATATGCTTATAGTGACCACAAAACCTGGCTGTAAAAACTGAGAAAATAATGCAATTAAATGGTAGATTCAAAAGTCCATAAATGCTTTTCTGGTCAGTAGAGACATAGTGACCCATTCCACCTAAGTTTAGCTATGTTCACAAAGGAGCTTAATCTGGAAGGAAGAAATGTCTAAAATCCTCTAAAAGGCCTTTGACCTAGACCACTCATTCTTATTTACAAAGACAGAATGTTCATTAGATTACAACAGACTCAAGTTTATCCTCTTAATCACATGACCCGATTCTTCTCCTGGGATGTGTAAATCAAAAAAGGCAGTATCTATAGTTGACAAAAACATTCCACATTATCGCCTCTAAGATTTCAAGTGGATTATTTTGAACTACGTAACATCACATGAAATGCATAAAGACTTACTGAGCTATAGCAGTGCAAGAATAGAGATGTTAACAGCAAACACCTAAAAATACCACACACACGCTGTTCCTCTGATGCCTGATTCGCTGATGTGTCAATTAACACTACATAATTCTGTGGCTTCGGGCTTTGACCGGTATTAATTCATATTAAAAATGCCACCCGTCATTGTAAATCGAACATTACTTAAAATTTTTTTGTGTGCACTCCAGATTTGCACCACATTGTTATATGCAAATAAAAATCACAATTAATTTATTTTCAGAAAGAAACAAACATCTTTAGAATAATCCAGAAACCCTACAGTGTTATGAGCTCATTAATAAATTTTCCCTAAAAAGGGATCTATTATATGGTGGTGCACATTTGAAGAACTTAAAGTCTACTTAAAATACATTCAGTCAGAAGTAACTACACTGTCATCTGTGCTGTGCTGGTTTTTACAACAGTCCGTTTTCAATCAGCCATGTTTTAAAAATTCTTTCCCATTCTGAGCAGCACAAAGTGTATGTTTTCATATATGTGTGTGTGTGTGTGCGTGTGTGTATGTGTGTGTATATATATAAAATGCATGTGTACATATACATACATATATATGTAAATACATATGTATGATATGTGATTTTTTTGTTATTTTTAATCTTCATACATTGCACGGATGCAAATTAATAACGAAAGGTTACATTTTTCAATTACCTTTGTATTTATATTTTTGATTACACTGCAACATTATTCTTATATAAAAAGCAAAAACAGGAACAACACAAATACGGTAGCATTATACATTAAATTTTCATGCTTTTTTAAATTAAGGACATTTGATTATAGATCAAAGATTTTTTAGGCGGCAGCAGCAAACAAAAATGACAAACAGTTAATGTTTGCGGTAATTCAGCAATTTAATGTGAGCCACATTTGTAGCTGGCAGCTACAGCTCGAATTTAAATGTCTAAAAGAGAATGTAAATTATTTTATGGATTTCTAGAAAATGGGAGTTTCTCATAATAATGATGCAATTATACCCAATTAAAAATTACTGAGCAAAAAAAGTTTTATCTCAAATCTTTTACTTTCCTCACACACACACGTTTTGCTATACTTTGTTTCTTAGCTCTTCCTTTTTAGAAGTAGGATTTCATAATCTACTACAGTGGCATTGGGGGTCACAACAGCAATGTCTATTTACTGAAAGGCGAATGAGGGTCAGGGTTTATTATTAAGTGCACAATATGTGAGCTTTTGTTGTGTTCCTGTTACAGTATTTCACTGAAAAAAAACTTTCCAGCTATATTATAATCAAAATTATATTCACAAAATGTACTACTACTGTACAACATAAAATATATTTTTTTAAACAACTGACTCTGATTCATACAAACAGGGAGATTTTCGAGACTTCTTCGCAGAATCTTCATCTCCATGATAAACCCCTGTTCTCACAAGTGTAATTTGACACACTAGATAATATGTTTAAATTACAAATGAAAAACATGCCACACCATAGACTCAATCAGCGGCTTTTAACAACAACAAAAACAAGATGGTGGTTATTTTTTTTTTATAATGTTAACTGTCAAAAATGTATGAAGGGTTTGGGAGGTAAGGGAATTTACTTGCTTGTCATGTTTGTTGTTGTTGTTATTGATCTTAAAGCAACGTATCGGAATATGAGAGGTGCTTTCGATGCCCCTCGGTGGGAGAAGAGAGAGCAAGAGAGAGAGATAAAGAGAGAGAGAGAATCCAGTGCTGCAAGAGTAACCGGGTGGCTACATCCATCCCTTTCAGTTCATTTGCTCGAAGAATTTGTAGGTGGGATTTTCATAGCCGTGGTTCTGCATCTTGCTGAGCTGCCGTTCTTCTGGGGACAGCATTGGGTCTACCTGCTGAAGAATATCAGTGAGGGACGCACATCAGCCAGGGGAAGAGACAGGGTGAGAGGGGGGGAAAAAATTATGCAATCTCATTAAAACAGGAACAAAACAGAGAAAAGAAACACCTGGACTTCATAACTGACATAATTGATTGGTGTAGAGGACAAAAGAAGTTTACACATATTTTGCAAACTCTAAAGGCATATGAGGTCAGGACGCGATTCCATATGAACTGAGTCGATTCTCCATCGACCCCAGTTAATGAACCACAAAATCTATTTCTCTAAAATTTCAATGTTACAATATTGATACTAGTACTCCAGATACCAGAAATCAAATTCTTTAAAATTAAGCAATTGATGTGGCAATAAAATTGAAATGGGATTTCTGAATCCCTACCTCGACTATACCGTGGCTGATGGTACCATAAGGCTTCCTGCGCACCAGCAGAAGACTGATCACCATAACCATGGCAATTGCCACAGCAACCACAAGTAGCCCCACCATAGCACCACGGTTAAATGTCTCCAGGGCATCTGGTTGCTAATTGGTGAACAGAAAAAAAAGTTAAAATTAATGCATGAAGAAAAGGTGAATTATAGAATCATGTATAGTTAGCTTGAGGCGACAGTGAAAAGAAGTGCCGAAGTTGCTTTAATTGTGAAGGTTGGTCAGCCACAGAATCAATTTTACTTTCCACAAATTCCACAAAAGGAAAACAAAACAGATTTGCTGAGACCGTTCTATCTGAATATTTACCAGCTCATCTCTCTGGATACCAGGTGACTTGTATACTACTTGCTTGAGTTCTACAGAAGAGTTTACCTAGCAAGATACCAAAACACAACAACATTTGAAAAATGTGCACTATGAATGAACTGACAGGGACAACAATATTGGAGTCATTGTGTTGTATATACTGTAAATATTTTTTTTGCCATAAGCAGGAAAAGGGATTGATCTCTTCACCTTTTCTTCATACTCGTAATTTGGGACTTTCTCAGCTGTGGTGTAGTCATACTCGTCCATTCCAGAGACTGTTTAAGAGCAAAAAACAAAAGTACTATTATCATAAGAGCAAGATGTGCAGGAAAAAAAGGTCATGTTTCCAAAACACTGAACCTCCTACCATCTTCTTCAGCAAAAACGGAAATCACATTTTGTATTCTAGGAAAATTTGTTACTGGTTGTCCAATACCTCCACTACTGACCTTTCTTATTGATGGGCTGGGAATCTTTGAGAAGACAGAAAGAGAGTGTGGGACAAACAAAATGCAAGGAGAATAAGAACCAGTTAGTCACTCTGCTCTTTGCTGTTAAGTCATCATTGAACAGATACATATTCATAAATCTGATTAATAAGGCAAGCTCACACATTTAATTTGCTAGTATATATATTTCTGAATACATCATTCTGTATCACATTTAGAAAACCTGTAGAATACTTGCCTTGTGACACATGATAAGTACTTTTACTGATCAGTGTATGTGAAAACCACAATCAATAAACTGGTTAAAGTAATGACTAATCAATAAATCAGTTGATATTATTTTAGACTCACCAATTCATTAGTCTTCAGTTTGCCCAGGAAGCAAACACTATAGCTGGCATGTGCATTTGAACGAACAAGAATGGAATACGTACCAAAGTGGGGTGGGTATGGCCGGTTCTGAAAGGCCTTCTCCTCTTCCTCCTCATCATCCTTCTCTTCCTCGCTCTCAGCTGGCAGCAGCTCCTCTGTGGTATGCGTCTCGGAGAAAGAGGTAGTCATCAGTTCGCTAATGTCTCCCTTCTCTGATTTCACCAGCTCTTCTGTAGAAAGAGAGAAGGTGAATTTTAGTTGGCAAATTTTTTGGGAAAAGAAGAAGGAAAGAAGATGGGATGCAGAGAGACTCACGGATCTCATCGTGCAGCTCCTCTGCTAGCATGGGGACCTTATAAAGCAAGGCCAGGCTCTGGTTCATCCGTTCCTCGATCACATGAAGGTGAGTATAGACCTGCACACAACCAGGGAACCAAAGCTTCAAAAATGGACAAAAAGAGCTAGAGCACACAGCTGATTAATATTTGTCAGTTATAAATTATTTTTTATCTATTTTTTGTATTTATTGATCTATATTTTGAGAGTCTAAGTATCATCGGTTATAACCCTATTTCTCACATTCATATTCTTCATATCTAGCAACAAAATCTAACCCTAACCCCCCCTCAAAATATTACCTGGAACTTCATCTGTTCGGCCTTCTGGGGGTCCGCTGCCTCAATGTGCCTGTAGTGTCTCAGGGTGTGTCTGCGGTCCTTCTGTTCTGCAGCCATGTAGCGCTTCAGGGCCTGGAGCACACGGTCTCGCTGTTGGGTGGAAAGGGAAGAGATTGGAGTAGAAATACGTTCACAATGATTATATGTATGGAATTCCACATTTCAAATTAGCCATAATCAATAATTTGAACAACAGTTAGATCAGCGATTCGGGCTCCAGTTAGTTATTTTAAGCCAGCAGTCCAGTTCCTGCCTTTCGTCCCATCTGTCATCCTTTCTTTGGCTCACCTGGGGAGGGATGCTTTGTACGGCGGTCAGGTAGCTCTCCAGAGCCAGCCGGCGGTTGTTGTTTAGAGTGGCCACCACCCTGGCTAGGTGTGTCTCCACCAACCTCTGTCTCTCTCCAGCTACCTGTTCCTCAAGGGTCTGAAGAACACTCTGGAAATGCTGGACAAAAACAAACGAGAGCATGTCACAAAACTCTAAAGACTTTAAAAAACAAAACTCTACATCTCTCTCATCCTCCTTTCTCTTTTTTATACCTCATTGAGGGCCTGGCGGTCAGACCTAGGCAGGTTCCTGGACTGATTGTCAGCCTCAGCCCACTCCTTCATGATCTAAAGGAGTAAACACAATGAGTTACTGTCACACATGGGTCAGATGAAGACCTGTCTGCTCTGCAATCTCCATGCAATGGACTAACCTGTCTTTGTGACATTGAAAAGGCCAAAAGATGCTAAAGGGCTTGATCAGTCAATAAAAATTAAACAAAGAGGTTCAGTCCCATATAGAAGCTGGCACTTGCTGGAGATTTCTAATGCAGAGCCTTAACTAAGGTGGCAACCAGCCTGGGGCTATAAGGTAAAGTCACTCAGGACAATGTGTCAGGTCCTCAAGGGACATTGAAGCAGTCATATAACAGAGCAACACCAGTACAACTACAACATGCTCCTCACCTGAGGAAAGAAACTGGAGTTTGTGAAAGAAACCCACAGGAACACAAGAAGAGCATGCAAGCTCCACACACACAACAGGGGCAGCATTCAAATCCCCAGCCTTAGGGACCAGAGGCTACTGTACTGCCCACTGAGCCGCTGTACCACATGCTTTAATTAATCTGGCATCATTGACAAACCCTTGCTCTATTCACTTCAGTTACTTCTTCATTCTAATGCTCCGCTGCCCTTTTGCTTCCTGGGAGTCCTACAGATTCTCACCTCATTGATGCTTTTCATTCTCCTTTCTTCCAGATCGAGTTTGGCACGCATGAAGTTGGCATGCTCACTGTCATCACTCGGCATCTCGAAATACACATCTACCCCGTCGGTTGGCCGTGGTGTTGGAACTGAAAGAAAGTTTGGCAATATAAGCAACTTAACTCGAAAAAGGATAAGTGACAAGAAGTTCCAGCCATTCAAGGGTCAGAAATTGCTTTTTCTTTTTTCGTTTTTTTTTGCAAACTACAGAGGCTGATGTGGGACTGGAGGTGAATCACTGGAGGAAGAAGAATGAAAACTCAGGGACAGGGAATTAGATTCAAGAAGATGGTAGGTGAAAGCGCTTGCAATTGGGATGAATGATGGAATGGAGAATGTGTGCTTTGTATTTGACTTCCTGTCCTCTTAACACTTGGACAAAAAAGCATCGTTTTAAAAAACAAACTCGGGAGTATTGCAAAGTTAATCTACGGCCCGTGAATGTGAACAGCACTCACAGCTGTCTCCTCTCCTTAGGGGGGCAGTTGTGGGAGACCCTCGGCTGGCCTGGCCATTCTTTTCATAGTAGAAGTAGTCCAAGTAGTCTGAGGTCTGGTAGGCACTGGGGTCAATGGGGTACTCATATTCCTCTCCATCTTTCACTCCTTCTTCCTCTTCCTCCTGCTCCTCCACCCGCCCATCCTCTTCCTTGATGTCCTCATCGTACACTTCAGCTTCAGTGGAAGGGCTAGGGGTGGGAGGACTCAGTTTGGCCCTAGAATTGTGAAGACTCAACGTTACTGATCTCAACCTCATCGTCTTAATTAATTCTCCATTTTGACCAAAGTCATACTAGTCATGTTTTTATTGTCATTGTACAGGTGGCATATCTTACATTGCTCTCCCATGTGATACACACACACACACAGATGAAAGCCAAGATTACAGCAAAGGGTCCTTCTCAAGGGTCCAATGCTAATAATTATTATACTAGCCACGGGATTCTGGACACAAACGCAAATTCATAATCTGCATCCATCCGGCAAAAAGATGCCACAGAAACACACCTGCTACTGATCCAGGTGGTAGCTAGCGGTGCCTGAGTTTGGTAGCCGAGCTGTAGGGTGTCCCCTGCGGCCTCGCCAATCCCACTGGAGCTGGCCCTCCCTGGACAGCAGACATACTCCACCCCACGGAAGCGGTCACCACAAGGCATGAGCATGCCATAGCTGTGCAGCTCCAGCCTGTCTGCTGTGCAAGCCTGCACAGAAACAGCAGATAGCATGGAAAATATCCATCCATCCATCCATCCATCCATCCATCCACTCACTCACATTGTATCACTGTTTATTCATGACACTGTTGCAAAGAGCCCAGAGTCATGCCAGGAAGGACAGAGCATGAGGTTAATTTAGAAAGAGTATATCCTTCCTTAACTAAGCAGGGAGACAGAGGAATAAAAGTGTGAGAAGGAGATGGAGGGAGACCTAGGTGAACTGTATAGTTAATAGGCCTATGCTGCCATGCTGAGTGTCTGGGCTGCGCCCAGCTGTACTGTGGGCCGTCTGGGCTCACCTCCTTGGCGATGTTGTGCCAGTACACGGAGCTTTCGCAGGTCTCCATCTGTTCCTGGCGTAGGAATCGACAGCGGTCGGATACCAGCAGAGCCTCGCTCACAAACTCTCTCACTGGCGCAAGGCAAGAAAGACCGGAGGAAGGAAGAAAATTCCAGTGAAATCACTAAGATCCTAAACCATTTTTTTTTTTATTTATACTGATGTTGCCAAACTCATTGACTAAAAAAAGGTAAAGATTTACACAGATTTTAGGTTATAATGTTAATTAATCTATCCCTTAAATTTAAAATTTAAAATACTATAAATCAACTTCTTTCAGAGAGGAAATTAACACAATAATATCTGTGTGGTAAAGAGTAATATTTCCAGTGGCTGAACAGCTTCAAGTTTGAACTGGAATCAATGAAAACCTGTGGAACAGCATGGCACAGTGTATTGCAGTGAAATGTCAGCTGCAGCAGCCTGCTGCTGCTCAGCACTGAATTTAACCTCCATTCTTCTTATTTTTTAACAAAAGTGCAAATTGATATGTATGTATTTTAATGAAGTATTTAAATCTAAACACACAGTCAGTCCTGCTACAATGTGTGATATCAAGCCGCAGATCTGTTCTGTACAGTGGTGCCTGCACACATAATCTGTTCCAGGAAAATGGTTGTGAAGCAATTTGTATGCAAACCAAGGCAATTTTTCTCATAAGAAAGCACTGAAATTCAATTCATTCGTTCACAAGACTACCAAATAATAATTTTTGTTTGCTGTTTTTGGTTTTTATAGAGAAAACTTTAAAGACAAACACAATATAGTGCGGCGATGATGGCCCAAGGCATCACTGCAGCAGAGAGAGACATGGAGACTTGCTTGTGGGGAAAATCACGGTCTTTATTAATAATCTTTAACCCTTTTATTATTGTAGTTGTTGTTAATGTTAATGGTTACATTTCCCTACTGTCACGTATGTACCCAGTCCGATCCTCACGTGTATTTACCGTGTGTAAATCTTCCACCGTGTGTGCATATTGCAGTTCGGCATCTGGCAACCTTGTGTTTCCCATCTGTGTAGTTGGGTTTGGTCCTCGTTAGTTGCCTGTTGCAGTTCTTCCATTTACAATTGCACGCGGGGCATGCTGGGACATGCACCCTGCCGGTGCTATACTAATATAAAAGTCATCTGGTTCAGGAATCTGTTCATCGATCAAATTTTGTACACAAACCAATGCAATTTTTTCCATGAAATTTTTGGTCATGAACCAAGTTGTTCGTAGAGCACAGCGTTCGTGAACCGCAGGCAACACTCTATAACTTTTTAATATTTAATTTATTTCATTTGAGTTATTAAGTTTTGAGTCGCATTCCTGTAACTATATTTTCCCCATAGGATATGTGTATATTAATATGCAATTTTATTGAAAGCGAGGTTTTTCTGAAACGTGTTAGTCATGTTGAAGCAAGACTGACTACGATTTTTGAAAACAGGTAGGACAGGTTGAAGCAGTCTGTCTTTTTAATTTTGTTGTCCCATTTTTATGATTTTACTGCCAAAGGACACTGATTAAAAACTTTAAAATAGTCTTTTCATATTTTAATTTCATTTTGTGACTTACACTACCTGCACAATTAAAAACATTTTCCAACAGGGGGCGACAAAGAGCATCAATATCTATTACACTAAATGTTATGTTTCTGCAATTTCTGTTTGCAAGAAGCTATGCAGCAGGATCATGTCTAAAGCAGACAACCATGATATGGTATACTACTACTACTACTACTACTAGTAATAATAATAATAATAATAATAATAAATTGACAGATGTAAATTGACTAAGATGAGGATGGCAGCTACTTACCTAGACATCGGTAGGGCATGACAATGAAGGGATGAGTTTGACAGTGTCCCCAGCCTTTCTTACACCAGGCAGGAATAGTCACAGGGTTTAAAGACTCTTCCACACGTGAAATCTGCAAAGCTGGATACATCTGGACACAAAGACAGGGAAGGCAGTTAGGAGTGGAGTAAATGATGAGATGGGAGGACAAAAAAATAGAGGAAGGGTAGGAAAGAAGAAGGAGGGAGATAAGGGAAAAGAAAAGGGAAGATACACCAGCCAAGAAAAGGCACTAAGAAGGTGGGGGGTGTCATGTAACTCCACAAAACTGCAGGTAAATAAATGCCTTTCATCTACGGAAAGCTTTGTGATGATTTATTTTAAAATAGAGAAACTGAAATTGTAAAGAACTTATGACAGAGTCTGTAAATAGCAGTGTTAGCGCTACAGTTTTGCACTACTTTCCTGCAAAATCTTCATTCACCACAAGATGGCATAGTTTGCCTCAGTAAACACAGTGCCTCATATTGTTTAGGAGAGGAGTAACTTCAGATGCAGGATTCTACGTTATTCTGACATTGATGGATGGGGACATACTTTATGATATGGGATAGAGAGAAATGTAGGTGACTAGGGAAATATCAGTGTCAGGCAGAGAGCAGAAAAGAGATAGAGCGGGGATGTTTCTTTTTCTGCCCCGTAACATATTTGTATAAAAATGTTGAGTCCTATTTGAAAAGGAAAAGACCAAACTTAGCATTCAATAAAATACATTTTGTTTTCTTTCATTTCATAAAAAGGGTGTGTTGTGCAATAAATTATATGTGGTATATGATATAGCATCTTAAAGGGAGTAAACATTTATCACAAAAATGAAAAAAAATTGTAAAATAACCTTCCATGCTCTCAGCCCTTTTAATTGGTCAGGGTGTGTCATGCTGACTGTACCCAGTGACTTAAGAGCAGCATCACACTTTATTACCTATCTGTAGTTGCATTTGGACAATAAGTGTACTTCTTCTAATAAGTTCTGTATGAACGCCTCTGATGTATGTAAAAAGGAAATTATGAAATAGTTGTGCATGTCATGGAACTTATTTGATAGAAGTAAAGGGTGTGTAAAGTATTGCGCAATCCCATTGTGGGGCTGTGCTTCTTGAGCAATGGTAGAATGACACAAACTATCGCAAGAAGAGAACATTGTGTACAGAAGAAGATAAGCCTCCCTTTGCACAGTGCTGTTGTTATGCATGGGCATTTCACAATCGTGGAGCTGTACCTCCTGGCAGTATGACAGGATCTGGCTGGGCTCCGTGAAGCAGCCCTGCCTTCCCTGGGGGTCAGGCTCCCATTGGCTACTTTCCAGGTTCATGTGCAGAATCTGGCGCCCACAGAACATTGCGATCTGTGGTTCCGCTGCTTGGGGGCCTGGTTCATTCACCTCAGCCATGGATAGAGCCTGGAATGAGATGAGAAGGAGAAGGGGGGAGAGGCGAAGAGTTGACATTACCATTGTAATACAGGCTGAGAAAAATCAGCTAGCTAGTTGGCTTGTTATTGACTTTGACTGGGTTGGTTATAGTATAATAAAATGCATCAGACAGCCAAGAAAGCCAAAATAATTTCACTTTGCAAGGAAAACCTGGGTAAAGGTCAAAGGACCAGTCAACTGGATGGATTTTATAAGATTTTATAAATAACTAGGCCACCTCAAAACATCCATCCATTTTCCAAGCCATTTATCCTTACTGGGTCGCGGGGGGTCTGGAGCCTATCCTGGAGGCAATGGGCACGAGGCAGGGAACTACCCTGGATGCAGCCCATCGCAGGGCACACTCACACCATACACTCACACATGCACACCTATGGGCAATGTAGTAACTCCAATTAGCCTCAGCATGTTTTTGGAATGTGGGGGGGAAACCAGAGTACCTGGAGGAAACCCCACGATGACATGGGGAGAACATGCAAACTCCACACACATGTGACCCAGGCGGAGACTCAAACCCAGGTCCCAGAGGTGTGAGGCAACAGTGCTAACCACTGCACCACCATGCCGCCCCCACCTCAAAACACTGAAAACTTAAATAGCCATAGTTTGAAATCGATGGAGCCTATAAAGAGACAGATTTGGAGAATAGTCTATTTTAATTTCAAGAGTCTTGCATTCACTCACAATTGTTTTGTATTCCTTCACAAAACTTTTGCATCCTCTCGCAACTACTTTTGTGTATCCTCACAATCCTGTCTTGTGACCTATATAAGCTAAGCACTCATGCATTTCAACAGCAACAAATCCATCGGTAATGGATGACCTTATTGATTTTAACTTTGAATTTGGCCTAAAATGCACAAATATAGTGTTATGGCTTAATTTCCATAAAAATTATTATGAAAGTTTTGCAAGGGAATGCAAAATGGTGTCAAAATTATACATTGCAACTCTGTCCCCTTGGGGGCTCTGTAGAAATCAATATGTCTGTGCCAAAACCCTGCAATGACAAAAGTGTGACACACGGTCGGCGTGGCCCTCACCTTTGCACCCCCAAACCACCCCAGCCCAGCCCCAGCCCCATTCCCAGCCCCACCCCCAGCTGCTCACACACCGCTATCGATCCATGCATCTCCAAGCTCCGTTTTCAGGAGCACTCCAGGGATGCCAGGATAGAACAAATACCGGCATGTCAGGATGGTGTGAAGCAGGTGTTAAGACAAGCTCATTGAACGCTGGGCCACTACAGCACATTAACACTATGCATAGGGAGGTGGGGTTAAAAGGGGGACTGAAACACATAACCCAGCAGAGAAAAAATACCAATTAACAAACCATGTATCACACACGATGTTCCTTTTGACACTAAATACAATTCATAACCAAATCATCAAGTACATTTCAGAAGTAAGGAGGCAAGGTATGGTTCTAGGGCTGCAAAAAAAGATTATTTTGATCATTGATTAATCAAGTGATCAGGAAATTAACTAATCGATTAGTTGGGCCAAAGCACAGGGTTTAAAGAAGTACAAATGCTTTTTCAAAAAAACCTCGAGGTATTTTTTCAGTTGTAAAAACACTTTACACAGTGTAGAGATCTGTATTTAAAGTGACAAAGTAGCATAGAAACAATGATCCGCTGTCTCCACCAAATTTAGCTTGCTAATGATTGCAAAGTTACATTGGCATTTTGAAATTTTGCCAATAAAATTTGCCAAATGTATTACTGTGATACCACCCAAGCCTACTAACAATGTTAAAACAGTTCATAGAGGTTTACCCATTTCACTACACTGCTTGAATTTGTGTTGGTTGCAATATATTTGCCCTCTGATGGTCTGCCACTGCTGTATGCATGCACTGATCGCGATCATCTGTGTCCACAGACAAATGCAATATGCACACAAGAGTCTGGGCGTTGTGTACAGAATGTAGCAGCATGTGGAAAAGTGAAGTATGGGCTAGGCTTAAAATATCAACATTAAGATTGGTAGGTGGTAATGTCATTATATGCAATTTACACACCAAACCACAAAAATGCAACCGATCAATGACAAAATTCTTTGGCAACTATTTTTATCAAGGCTATCGATTAGTTGTTGTAGCCGCAGTTATTACGGTGACTGACCTGAGACCAAAAGGCAATGGCTTAAGAGTTGGATCAAAGGGTGTGTGAAATTGCTGTGAAATACTCTGGTGAGTACTGGTGAGTGTTTTATATACAAATGAAGGAAAACATGCGTGTTCAGACAGATGGACAGACATTCAAGTAACCAACTAGATTCCAGACACTCCACAGCATGACGCGAGTCATGTCTGATCAAAGGAGGTCTTACACTGGTTGTCTGACATGAAAGCTTTAGAATTCCTAATTCAAATGTATAAGGAAAACAAAAATATAAAATACGTATATAAATATGTAATAAACGTAACAGACTCTGGCCTGGTATTAGAGTTTTCTTGCATGGTATGGAACAACTGAAGAATCTCTTGAATTTACATAAAGGCTTCAAGCTTGTTCAGGCGGGTCCCAATCAATGCACTGAGAATTCATACTGAATCTAAGGTAAAGACCTTGGTATTGAACATAATCAATCCTTGGTTCGTGATTTTTCTGTTCAGCTCCAGAATCCTGACCTCTGTGCCAAGAAATACTTAAACATTAGAATATTAAGGTATTTTACCATAAAAAAAAAACTATTTACAGCTGAAGCAACTAGATACACTGATTGCAGACCCTTCACATCACTGTACTTAGGCTGATGTAAAGCTTGCTTTCTCAAGAGTGGTTGCTCTGGGCTGTCAAAATGATACAGGCCAAGACTGAACGGACCTGCCTCTTTGACTTGGGAAGGTCAACGCCACAAGAAAGACTTCCGGACATTTGAGAAGATAACCTGCCAGCCCTCTCTGCCCCACAGCTGAAACACCCTGGTGCCCCCACCTCCGCCCTGTCAAAAATCAATTCTATGCGCTTGCAACTGTATCATAGCGTTCCTCCGATCAATAGCGAACCCATCTCAGTATCTCTCAAGCCGTGGGCCTAAAGCTACAAAATAGACAGGCAGGGATGAGGAGTGATATAAATCCTTGACTCAGATTTAATGCAGGATTAGATTAAAACTTCAGGCCTCCAAGATAGTTGTGATGAACAAAGACAACCCTTCATGAAGGCTCTTTTTTTAAGCTGCATAATTCTGCTTGTAGCCAATCAAGCGCTTGTTTTGACCCAGTTTAGGAACAATTCTTCACGCTGACCCCACCGTCAACACCATTGTGATTGTGATTTGAGAACACAGACAGCAGCAATGGGGTTACAAACATCTTCTCTAACACACCCCTCCCACCTATTCATGACAGGCCCACTGTTCAAGTGCTATGCAAGTCTAACATGCTATGCCTTGCCTAAGCAGTTGAAAGATACATGGATGATTAGAGCACTATGACAGCCTTGTTTAGGTAAACAATCTGGATCTAAACTCATGATAATATGGTATTTTTAATTTGAAATTTTGAAAGTATCTTGCAGTTGTACTAGTATCTGAAAAACCAAAAAGAAAGGACATTAAAACTGAAAAGTAATCCTCCTTATCCTTAATGCTGTCATTTGTATTTCATACTTTAAGATATAGCCTTAAATTCAGATTCTCGCCAGAGTTTTGTGCACATCAAGCAAGAAAATAGAACAGAAAAAAATCAGGAAAGACCAATAAGGCAAAGGAAAACAATGGGATGTGTAATTGACAGGAAGTTTGGGGGTATATGGGAACTTAGAGAAGCAGACCATTTCCAGCCAATAAAAATATATGATTATATATATGATTTCATATATGTGTGTCTGTGTTATTTATTTATTTATACATTTATTACATTGTGTCCCCATTATGAGATAAAAACCTGCTATTTTGATTTGGGATCCATCTTATCTGTCCCCACAAGCAGAAACTCAATTTTATGAAAATCTCTGTCTGCAATCAAAAACCAATAATGTCACAAGTCTCATATTTTATTTGGTTACTTATGGTTAAGGTTAGGGCTGGGTAAGGGGTAAGGTTGTCGTATAATAAAAACCTGCTATTTTGACATTAAGGGGATTCACCTTTCCGGTCCCCACAAGAAGAAATTTTAATTAAATTTATAATTATTTTGCGGTTTAAGTTTACAGGCCAGTATTTTAATGTAATCTAGTCACCTCTTTCTATTCTTCAATTCAAAAACCAAACTAAACAAATAACTGTATGGTCTTAACAGGGCTACAATGATAAGAAGATGATTCACTGCTAATATTACTAATTTGTGGTTCATACTGTTTTTTGAAAGATAATGAACATTTGTTGACGAATACAGAAATCAGCATGAAAGAACTTTTGTCTTCCCACAAACCTTACTCAGCTGAACAATTAAACTAGACCCCAGTAAACAATGGGTGAACAATGGGTGAACAAGGCTGGCTTAGAAATACACACCCGCCTCCCCCCCAGAAGATACCGGCATATTAGACCTCTGTGATGAAGGAGCTAGGCAAGCAGACAAGGGAAGCCTTGACAGCCACACATTGCAATGCCAATCTCATCATTAATAGTTGGCTGCTGACACAAGCCTTGATGCATTGATTGGTTTCCACTTCCCCTCCGTGCTCCCTGCAGCCCCGGGGGGGGGGGGGGGGGGGGGGG
>JAODJX010000136.1:20840201-20855673 GCA_026776945.1 Isichthys henryi
AGTTAAGTAGTATCAAGTCAAAAAGTATGACCTAATGTGCTTGAGAATTTTGAGGCAATCAGTTTCCATGGCTTTTCTAAGTGAAGTCAACTTATTACTTTTTACAGTGTACACCAAAAGGTTATTGTTAAAAAATGACGGTTACTCCCTTGGAGTGAGGCAATACCAGCCTCCCCGTAGTCCTCCAGAGAAGGGGTAAGTTCTGTGCTGTGGTACTGCGCCACAGTCACAGTTCTCAACGCTCAATACTTTGCAGCTCCCCTTGGATAGCACAAAACTAACTTCCCTACAAACTTACCCCCCCCCCGCACTTGCCTCACTATCTTCACCCACGGCTGACCTAATATCAGTGATGGGTACACCGTGTTCCCCAAACCACATTAGCCGCAAGTGAACAGAGTGGTTTCTTTCCAAACACACGCCAGTGCTCCCTCCCCTCACGAATCAACCTGGTCTTCCCATACCTGTCCCAGCCACCCTTTTAAAAATACATCCCTCCACCCCTTCCAGATGCAACTCATCAGTAATCATCAAATAGCACACTCTCCACGCCCCTTCTGTCCCTCCTTGGTCTCTGTCGCTGTGGTTGCAGATTCTCTGCAACTCCAGCCTGGGCTTCTTGTAATGCCATCTTCTTTGGGAGTCGTCCTGACTGTTGTGAAGTCGCCATCTCAATTCCCATTGATGAAATCTCTGGTCCCCTTCGCACCTCCTGTGCCCTTGCAGTCCCAGGCAATGCCACAGTCGTCTCCGGGTCTATTGTACCACCGTTGCCTGAACAAACCCTTGGCTGCAGAAACCACCAACGGGCAGGGGACTGGGCCTCTTGAGGCTGTTTAATACCCCCTTCTCGTCTCCTCTTCTCCTTCTGTCGTATTCCAACCCCCTCAGACACAGGGGTTCCCTCTTTTAAAACCCGAGACTCAAAATTCCTTCCTTGATCAGAATGCAGATTGTGCTGGGTACCATGCCTACACACCCACTGTTCTAACAGTACTCGTGTCACTGTAATTGCTTCTTGATTTGCCAAGGAAAAAGCATCTGTCCATTTTGAGAAATAATCTGCAATCACCAGAATATATTTATTCCCCCTCCCCATCTCCAGGAGGGGTCCTGAAATATCCAAGGCTACTCTCTCATATGGCTATGTGGCCACTGTGGAGACCAAAGGTGCCCATGGGGCTGCCCCCACCTCCTTCCGCGATGCATACTCCATACATTCCGGACACAAATGCCGCACATCCCCCTGCCTCCCTGTTCAGAAAAAGCGGTCCCGTACCTTAGCTTGAACTTTTTGAACACCATTCATGGTATTATCCAGGCAATACAACACACGAGCTACCATACCTGTGGGCACTACTATCTGTGTTGGCCGACATACATTGGTCCCATGTGGCCCCACTACTTTCTGCACCAACATCCCTTCCCAAACTTCCAACTCATCCCAAACTGGCAAAAACACCGCATACCCTTGTACTATCCTGTGGCCATCTGACCCCTTCTGCTTCAAGCTAATAATAAGTTTAATAACTTCATCCACCTGATGTGCCTCCCCCAACTCTGATGTATCCCCCACAACACTCCCCACCCCCGAAGTTACAGTCTGGAAGGCACAAACCTGGGGCTATACCTCACACCTCCCAAACAATGGCAATCGAGACATTGCATCCACATTAGCATGCAGCTTACCTGCCCTATGTACAATTATATATTGGAAGTTAGCCATCTGTTCTATCCACCGAGCCAACTGGTCCTCCACCCCCTGAAAGTTCTGTAACCACTGCAGTGAGTTATGGTCTGTGCACAACACACAATTCACGTCCTATGAGATAGTGTCGAAAATACCTCATAAAGGTGACCATGCTCAATAACTCCTTCCTCGTGGTAGCATATTTTCGCTCTGCTTTAGTCAAAGCACGACTAGCATATGCCACCACCCGCTCAGCTCACGCCGTCTCTGGAGACAACACAGCTCCTATGCCCAAATCACTTGCATCAGTGTCTAGCACGAACCTCTTCTCCAGGTCAGGGTACACCAGTGGTTCTCAAAGTCGGTCCTCTGGCCCCACTGCCCTGCTTGTTTTCCAGCTATCCCTGCCCCACACACAAGTTCCAGCTGTCTTTCAGCTTCTGATTGACTGACCACACCTGAACCAGGTAATCAGCAGTGTATAGGGCAACTCCAGGCAATAGAAGGTGATACCTTACATTATTTATAAAAGCAATAATAATTACAATTGCAGAACTAGATAGGATTTCTTTTTATGACAGAATAAAAATGTCTAAGCGAAACCTATACTTCCTGAACTATAAAGTCCGCACAGAATTTAAGGTAAAAAACAGCCTATTCTCTAATTGCCTGGCGATGTAAGAATTGCATGTGGATAAAATTTCTCAAAGTATCAAAAGTACATAATGCGGTGATATGAGATTTATGTGTAAAATAGCGTGGTTCTGTTTAATGGCTACTTCAACTATACTGTCCTGGATGTAGGAAGATCACGAGCCCCAATAAAGCCCTAAAATGTCGACGATTAGATTACTTAACTGATATGAAAATACAAAGCTGAGAAATATTAGTGAGTAAAACACACTTTACCAATTAGCTTTAGCAGGAGCTTTTAACCAGAGCGACTGACTTAATGTTTTCATATTAAGAATAATTTACCGTGTTTTTACTATCTTACCTCTTGTATCAGCCCTCATGTGACTCTCTCCAGCTGCCCCTCATCTGCTCCCTCATTAATGTTGTATAAGAGTGCCTCCTCGTGCTCCCCAGTCATTGAAGTCATTACCTGTGCACAGTGCACGCAGACAATATCTGACGTTGGTAGGGGAAGGACAGAGACCCAAACCTAATTAGATTAATTTCACTCAACATGATCAAAAGTTAGGGGCGGCATGGTGGTGCAGTGGTTAGCACTGTCGCCTTACACCTCTGGGACTTGGGTTCAAATCCTCGCCTGGGTCACGTGTGTGGAGTTTGCATGTTCTCCCCATGTCGTCGTGGGGTTTCCTCCGGGTACTCCGGTTTCCCCCCGCAGTCCAAAGACATGCTGAGGCTAAATGGAGTTACTAAATTGTCCAGTGAATGTGTCCTGTGATGGGCTGGCTCTTTGTCGTGGGTTGTTCCTTACCTTGTGCCCATAGCTTCTGGGATAGGCTCTGGACTCTCTGCGAACCAGAAGAATAAGCGGCTTGGAAAATGGATGGATATACAAACTGAACATTTGCAAATTCAACAATCTCCCCATTGCCATTTTTTTCAGTGTAAGATATTGAATTTGAACTGGAATTACAGAAAGGAGAATTTAATTAATTTCAATTCAAAGAAATTCAATGCAATCACTGTACTTTCTAGATGGTAAATGTATATATTGACCTCATATGTGTACTACTGAGTGAAATGTACTTTATATTTGAATGATTATAAAATTAAAAATATTGCAATTCTTCAACCAATTTTCATTTGGTTTATGTCTGCCTTCAAAGTCCGTTTTCAGGTTTCTGATTCTGTACTTGCTGAATAACAGTGATCTGCAGAGACTTTTTAGTCAGGTGCGTAAAATTACGTACATTTTCATGATTGTGGGGGAAGGAGTGGATTTAATGTATGCTGTTTATGTTAACATGCTGTGTAATTCCTACTGAAATATTAAGCTGAGTTGTTACAGCTGCCCTTCCACTATGTATGTGGACTTATGAGAAATCAACTCCACTTTAATTCTACTTCTTGATATTCAATTTTGAATTGCAGTTCTGCACCATGTTTTCAACCAATTTTATGAACTAAATTAGAATTTCAAGGTCATTCTCAGTTTAGTTCTGAATGTTGCACAACCATTTATGACCTCAAATGGCCCTTTTTGTGCCAATTTATAGCCTACATTATAGTTTATGTTGCAACATTTATGATTATTATATCATAATCAACATCATTATTACATTGTCCAAAAAAGGGTGGCAATGTGTTTTTTTATGTTTTGGGTGATCTCTTTGTTTCTGTAACAGAACAGCAGGCAAAAGTTTAAATAAAGAATGACATTGAATCGCCCTGGGAGCTTAACCCTCTGCGGTCTAGGGGTAGGGAACACACTTTCACTGACTGGGGCAAGGCCATTTCATTCATTATCATAAACAAATAAATTATGTATTATACTGTATATTTGTTTTGGCATTAAACTCTTCTTAATCTTAGTGTACTTTGTAAATACTTTTACTGACTTGGGCATGGTCACATATTTCATTCAATAACATAAACTTAATTCATGGCAAATACATTATTTCTTATATATTTGTCTTGGCATTAAACTCATCTTAATCTTAGTGTACTTTGTAAATATGTCAGATTTGTGTGAAGTTTGTAATTTGACATCAAAGTATAGACATTGCAAAATGCAGTTTGGAAAACTTACAGAAACATTATAAAAGTACATAGTAAGCAATGGTGTCAGTATGTTTTGATCACAGATATCTGATCACCAAGGTCTTGGCTACATGAAGATGACTAAATTGTGTAGTTGCAACATTCAGTTGGATAAATAAATAAGAAAAACTAACTCATGTCACTATTTCTGGGCTTTTTTCATTGAATATGTAGCAACTTTCATGTGTATGCATGAGCCATTCACAGCTGGCCACATCCCCCCCCAACTTTTATGGCGCTGATCGGGATCAGGCGCTGTCTGGATTGTGTTTCACTGCTGCGTTGTTCATCTAATTACGATGCTAATGCGATCTGAATACACGAAAATGTGGCTATTTAAAATGCGAATAGCGATGTTCAGGTGAGGGCGGCACTACACGTCCCCGATGCAGGTAAAACAAAGAAACGTGACATCGCACCTACTGCACACTGCCCGGAGAGTGAAGACATCTCACCTAGTCCAGGAGAGGCCTTAGTTGCTGCTGAAGCCCAGAAGAGGTCTCCACCGTTCCACAAGTGCCTGGCCCTGGTGAGGCCTCCACCACTCCACAAGCTCCTGGCCCCAGTTAGGCCGTTGACGTTCCACAAGTGCCTGGCTTGACTTGTTCCCAGTAGCCCCAGTTTTGCTCTGCTTATTCCTGGAAGCCCTGGTTTTACTCTGCTTGTTCCGAGAGGCTGCAGTTTCACTCTACCTGTTTACAGAGGCTCCAGTTTCGCACTGTCTGCCTCCAGATGTGCCCGTCAAGCTCTGCCCGCCTTCAAATGCACCCGTCGAGCTTCACCCGGCTGCGGGGTGCCCCACCTGTCTCCAGAAGCCATCACTGTGCTTGACCTGCTGTTTGAGGTCCCTGCAGGCACCCTGGCTCTGCCCAACTTGCCGCCCGCAGGCTCCTCGACTCTGCCCTGCTTGCCGCCAGAGGTTCTTGCTATGCCCTGCTCACTGCCAAAGGTCCCTGCCGTTCTCCGCTTGCTATCAGGTGCCCCGGCCCAGCTTCGCTCGTCCTGCTTTTTTCCAGGGCCCCCAATTTCGTTCTGCTCCTTGGCTCTTGCTGTCCTACTGGCACCCGCCACTTCGGCTTCTGCTGTTCCGGCAGTGCCTGCACCTGCTAGCCTCCGACAGCCCAGCACCTGTCCTGCCAGCTGCCACCAGCCCAGCGCCCATCCTGCCAGCTGCCACCAGCCCAGTACCTGGCCTGCTGGGTGCCTCTAGCACAGCGCCTGTCTTCCTGGCTGTCATCCACTCCAAGGGGGTAGATAGGGAAGATACTGCTGGATGACTTGGAATGGGACCCCTCTGGTCTGGCCCTGAGTCCTCCGTCCAGGACTCGGACCATCTCTGTCTCAGGCTATGACGTGGTCCCCAGTATCAGCAGGGGACCAGTAGGAGGGCAGTTCCTGCCGCAGTCTCTGCTCTTGCCTAGCAGATCCTTTGGCCTTTACAGGTTCAAGTCCTGCGATCCTGGCGGTGCCCCTTTGCCCTGCGGTCCCAGTGGCACCCCTATGTTCTGCAGTTCCTGCAGCACACACCAGTTCCTGCCCTGGTTCTGGCCCTGATTCCTGCCATGACTCCTTTGGCAATCTTCAGTCCTGTTCCTCCTGTCTCCTCGGCACTGACTGACCCCGGCTCTGCGGGTCCCTCTGCACCCTTCTGCTCTCTGTCTCTAACTCTACCTACATCTACCTCCTGGCATAGTAGCATCCTGTTTTGTCCACCTGGAATCTTGTCCCATGTTGTCTCTTCTCGGGTGCACCCAGTCTTGCCTGCTAGTCCCGTCATGTGTGGATGCTAATTTGATGTTTTTTCCTGTCGTGTTTGGTTTTGTCCGGTGTCCTGTCATCCTTCATCCTATCCAGTATCCCTGTTGTCTCCTGCCCTGTTTGGTTCATGTGGGTTCCCTCCATGGTCTGCCTTGCATGCCCAGAGTGCACGCATACGAGCCACTCCTGTTTATCATTTGCCTTACCTCTCATTTCAACCCTCTTGTGATTCACACCAGATGTGATTCACACCTCGTTTGATCCTCGCCACTGGTGTATTAAAGCATCTCCCGTCCAGTGCTCCCCAGTGCAGTCATTAACATTGCCCTAGTGTGTGCTCCAGTGCTTTTCCCTATTGCTAGTTGTACCTTCTGTTTGATCCCAAGTGGTCTACTTTTGTATGCCCTCTTCCCATTTCCTTTAATAAACCCCTTATTTGTTTATCCTCATGCCTGCTCCTGCCTCCTTTGTTGTCAGATTGTTAAAACAGAATGACTTTCTGAGTTTACCTACTAAGTAAGCAAAGGCCTATGTACAATCAGAATGAATTTAATGGCAAATAACTAGAAAGTGGGGTTGTTGGACAACAGTAGTTGTCATGTCCTGGGCAAGGACGAAGGCAAAGGCAGGCTTGCAGGAAAACCAAATGGGGTTTTAATAAAGCAAAGTACCATACAGACAGAGCAAAGGAAACAGACCACAAGGGGTCAAAACAGGGTAGGGAGGATCAGGCAGAAACACTAGGCACAGGGCACACTGAGGAGCATACACAGGTAGTGACATCAATGACTGGGGAGCACTAGGAGGCACTCATACAACATTAATGAGGGAGCAGATGAGGGTCAGCGGGAGAGAGTCACATGAGGACTGAAACGAGAGGTAAGAAATTAGTAACAGGTGTGACTCATTACAGCCACACTAAGGAGAGAACGAAAGGAGCAGGGATGCAGGGCATGACAACAGCCTTGTATTCCCTGGTCAGCTCTTTCACCTGCTCTGTTGATCTAATCCGTACTCATCTCACACTCAACCTGTACAATTTCTAGAAGTACTGGATGGATCACCTGGAAATGTGATAGTTAATGAATGTGTTTTTACCTAAATTCCTGTAGTCTTTGTTAAAATTTGCTGAAAATATTCAAAAAGTACTGATGCACAAACTGAAATAATGTCACCATGTTTTTATATTGAAAACTATAAATAAAATTAGCAGCATTATGTGCTTTTTGTTTTTGCATGAATGTTAAAATAATTATAGCCAATACCTTATGTAAACAAATAAAAACCATATCAAACATTAAAAACCTCCAAACTACCTGGTAGTTGTGGTTCTTGTCCAAACATCAATAGACAACAGGACTTCTTGTGGTCAGCATGCAGGTAGACAAGGTCACCTTGGATTTCTCACTGTATGGGTAGTTCCACATACAAACAGTGAAATTGGGTGCAGGTGAACAGATCTCTCTGTGTGCTCATCTCTTGGGCAGAGAGGCTGTGAGAGTGGATCCTGGAGTTTAGGCAGGCAGTCGCTGCAGTCAGGACTCTAGCTGATATTGGACCAGCGCATGTTTGAGAAGTTCCTGCTCCAACTCCTGTACTACCTTTTTTGTTGGGGTTCTTCACCCAACTGAGTTCCAAGGACATCCTGTGCTGTCTGAGGAGGTTGTACATCAGGAGTAAGGGTATTGAAGGCAGGAGCTGGGTCTGTCTGGACCACGGTCCATCCAGACGGCATAGCACTACGCAACGCCAAAGACATCCCTCCAGGTTCAGCTTTGGAGTATGGAATCTGTTAGATGTCATAGGATGGTGTGTTTGCTGGTGGCTGGGTATTGGGAGACATTAGTCATCCTGTGAGCGAATACCTTCCCACTCTATTGTTGAATCTCCAAACTGTGGCTGAGGAGAGCTCTAATACCACACACTGCTGTAGAGTGCGCTTCGGGCATGTGGAAGATGTGATTCTGGTGCCTATACAAGTCCTTGGGAGCTCTAAGATTTCCCCCTGAATGCTGCTGTGCTGTTATTCTTATGTGTAGTGATTCACAACATTGCAGTAATTATTTTGGCCACTTCCTCAGTAAATTGTTTTAAGGGTTTGTTTGAGAAGTGTTACTTCTTTTTCCTATTGCTGCTCACTATTGCTCTTTTTTTAACAAAGAAGAAACATCACATTTTGATCGCTTTTTAAGCAAATGTTTTTGGTTGCTTTGGTGCGTTTTTATTGATTTTCTAATTAGTTTCTATTTTATTTACATTTGCATATATTTGGTGTGACAATCACATAACATATTTCACCCTTGAAATACGTGGGATTGCTGTTTCTGTTATTGAATCTACTTGCAGTAAAGAAAAACGTCCAGACATGAGGCATCATATGCATGGCTTGTTGTCCGTAAGCGCACATGCCCTGTGCTGGGACTGGATAATGTAGGGAGCAAAGTGCTTGTCACCTCACAGGGCAGCCAAGCCAGCTGGTAATTCCACAACTTAGAATCCAAAGCGTCAGCCTATTGTCCCACGTTATGTGCAAGGTGGCTGCTATCCCTGGTGTCTTCATGCTACCATCAGACACAATCCACAGTTGGTCATTGAGGCAGCCTGGGATTTTGGAGTATTGCCCAATGTCAGTGTAAGCAGCCACTAGGCTTCTTTATTAAAAAGGAGCAGTGAAGGTATTCAACTGACACTAAGGCCAAATGTTGCCTTGTGTGGTTGAGGACCACTGTAAGCCATATTAGAGGCAGCTATTCACATTATTTTAGCATCATTTGCAGAGCAAATTTCACTATGGAGAGAGTCAAGGGCCTGTGAAATCTTGGGCTTAACATAGGCTAATGTGCATGTGTGAAATTCAGTGCCATAGTATTGTTTAAGGAGTTTGGGTAATCATGTCAGGAAAAGGTAATTTTAGAGGAAAGGAGAGAGCTCCTTGTCTTCAGTTATAGCTTCACCATGATGGGATAATACACTGTCTTTGAGAAAGCTGTCATTTGTAAAGGCTATAAGGTGCTGATACAGATCTTCATGCTTCTCATCACCTTCTATATGAATTTTGACAAAGTCAATAAACTGAGTTCCAGTAGTTTGAAACCCAAAATATAAATGAATAGCTTGTCAAATTTGTTGTCTATTTCTAGAATTTGTGATTAGAGTGTTGCATGAAATGATGGCTCACTTTTTGTTGGGTGGTTAGTGTCACGTTGAGCAGGAAGAATGAGCCAGTATATGGCAGTATACGGAGAGTTGAACAAACCCTCGCAGGGGTACTTTATTAAGAGTCAGTACATGGGATCATAGATGTGACCACACAACAATGACTGAACTAAGGAAAAAAAAGACTAGCACTTATATGCAGCACCATTAGTTAGAAGTAACCCACAACTGAGAGTGACTAAGGTAAAAATAGCTCTGTTATATATTATTTTTGTACATAAGAAAATTATTTTATCACTTTTAGTATTCCATTATTTTGGCACTGAAGGGGCTGCACGCAATTTCCGTTATACTTTTGTATAATGACAATAAAGTTTCTGATTCTGATTCTGGAGTGACTGCTCCGGAAAACAGGACGTAAACAAAATGAGAGTGAACTTGGCATACGCACTGGTGTAACATAAACCAGTAACTGGTGAAGAATATGGTACAAAATATTACTGTATCTTCACATTTCCCAAAAACATACACTGACATATTTTACAAAACAGAAAAAAGAGAAGAAAAATTAAAGTATTTTTAACTCTTGGCTCTCTCACTTTCACTTGAGCATACCAATTCTTTGTTCACAAATCAACAAGGAATATTAGTGAATAACTGGCTATATCTTGCCTGATGGCTGATCTCACATTTTGAATGGTTAAATGATTAATCGTGCTCTTTTCGAACATACTCAAACACATATAGACACACACAAACACAGATTTGTAATTAAATCTTTGTGAGGACTCTCTATGCATTTCTATGGGGAAAAATTTAATCCCAACATGGCGCCCTTAACCCATACCTAGCCCTAGCCCTAACCAAAGTCATTGGACTTCTGGCATTTTTAGTTTCTTGATTGTATTCACAGATCTTGGAAAGTGGTCCCCACAACATCAAGATAACAGGTTTTTAGAATATTGTGGGGGACATTTGGACTCTACAATGTAATATAAACCTAATCCTCTCTCTCTCTCTCACACACACAATGAGTATCCTCTGGTGGGCACCAAAAAATGGTCCCTACAATGTTAAAATAACAGGTTTTATCACATTGTGTGGACATTTGGTAATTAATGCTGAACAAATATACAGGTTTTGGAACAACATATACTGCCATCCAGACAGAATCTTTTCCAGAGACGGCCTTGTATTTCAGCAAGATAATGCCAAACTGCTTTCTACGTATTACAACAGCATGGCTCTGTAGTCGAAGAGTGTGGGTGCTAGACTGGCCTACCTGCAGTCTAGACCTGTCACTGAAAATTTTTGGCACATCGTGAAACAAACAAATGCAACAAAGGAGACCCCGAACTGTTGAGAAGTAAAAATCCTATATCACTAAAGAATGGGACAACATTTTACTTTCAAAACCACAGCCACTGGTCTCCTCAGTTCCCAAATGTTGTTAAAAGAAGGATTGATGCAACACGATGGTAAACATGCCCCTGTCCTTGTTTTTTCAAACATGTTGCTGGCATCAAATTCAAATTGAGCATATATTTCTCATAAAACAGTAACATTTCTGTTTCACCATTTGATATTTTGTCTTTATTCTACTTTCAATTAAATATGGGTTTATATAATTTGTAAATCATTGCATTGTTTTTATTTAAATCTTACATAGCCTCTCAACTCTTTTGGAAACAGGGTTGTATACAGTACATTGTTTATATATTTATATCTTTTCATACTATGCTCATGTTCTGTTCTCTGAATTCACTAGATGGTTCTCTCTGCTGTACTTCCTGAATCAACTAGATAGTGGTCTCTGTTCAAGAACGTCCTCAAAGCAACCCGAAAACACCACGTTGTGCCTTCCCACCCCCATCTGCACTGCTGAACTTCAGGGATGTGGAATTTTAAGAAACCAATGAACACACATTTACTGATCTCAAAAGAAACCTGAGATGTTGCATTACATTTTGAGGCATAATAGACAAACTAACCCCAATACTTGAGTATTTAGTATTCTAAAAATAAAAGTTCACTATCTGTCTCACTTGTATGTTACTCTAGATAAAAGGGTTTGTGGAAGAAAGATAATGACTTATGATCTTATGCTTGTTATTAGCTAATTTACAAATTATAATATACACACTGTAGCATGAAACATTGTGTTGCATAAACTCAAGAATGGTAAATAAGGATGTTAAGACGCATTGTCACTTTAAAAATCATCAATATAGTAAAGAATGAGTAGAAACCATGATGTTGTATAATGTACTGCTCAGATGTTTGCTTCTTGAATTAATGATTCAGCAAAAGGCTAATCCCTGCTGTAATAAGTGGTTTCCTTAATGTAATTGAGCTATGCTATTAAGCCTTGAGTTTTTTTCCTTTTTAACCAATGGTTGAGCAAGTCAGGGGATGGAATAAGGGAGGTACCGTTGAAATATAGGGATTATTACAACAAGCTAATTGGGAGGTCAGCTGGTTCCAACACAGGCTGGTTTGGTGCAATTAGCTCTATGGATGAAGTGGTAGAGGCTGGACTGGGAGATGGGAGAATAGTGGTAATTTGAGTAGAGAATGTGTGGAACTCTGAAGTTTGGACTGAGAGCAGTTGTAAATGGGTTTTCCCCTGGTTTTTTATTTTTCTTTAAATTATGATAGCCGTGTAATCTTTTAGTTGATATGGCATGATCTCGCTGAGAGGTTACCAAGAGTCAGACCATCTGATGCAGGAGACAAAGTGCTTCAACCAATGACATAACTTTGGTTTGACAATTGGGGGGGTTGAGTTCTCAACCCATTTAGGGGGAGACATTATTATTTGGGGGGGTTGTGTTAGTCGGTTTTGTTTATTGGTTTCGATAATTTACGTCCGTGACTTGAACGGTACCTTCTCCCTGCCGCTGATGAGGGAAATACGTACTGCTCTGTGGTTCGTGGGAGCTTGAGTCCATGGCGTGTATCTGATAAAAGACACTTAATTTGCGCTTAGGGAGGGAGTGGCATGTCTCCAGTTGGAAACAGACGCTTCTGGGCTGATTTCATTTTGCTCATAGGTTTTGGGGCACGCTGACAGGCACGCTTATTGTATCCACCGATCGTTTCCACCCATTTTTTTTTAAAAAAAACGCCTTTCATAAAACTGGCATCACCTTCAAAACAATTCCTTATGACATGCTACTAAATTCCATAGCTATTGTCACTGAAGCCCGAGGCAAATGAGCAATAACTGGCATTCATAGTTTCTGATATCTCATCTACAAACAAGCACACGTTAACGGGCTGATACTCGTGTATGAATGGCTTGTGTAGCTATAGTAATATAAAGGTGACACATTCAGTGAAACATTTGTTCTTTTAAGTGTAAAGATTTAGACTGATATTTAAAAAAAGATCCAGTTTTATTGCACGTATTTCAATTTACAAGCTAAGCCCAATCAAACAAACAAATAAACAAACAAAGCGCAGATACTGTTATAAAAGGAACAAAAGCTGCACTCACTCACCGTGCACCCCTGTCACGCGACAGGTACTGTTGCGTCACAGTGGGATCGAAAAGGGCGGAGGGTGTTTTAGTTAAGAGAAGGAACGACTTGCCCTAAATTTACCTACACCATCTAGCTTAATTTAGAAGGAAGGGTAGAAACAGTGTCTGTTTTATCTATCATCGACCTTAAAGTGTTTTTTTTTTTTTATAACTGCAAGGCTAGACACCTGAATCACACAGGTCTATAGGTGGTCTGTTTGGTTACTTTTTGTTAATAAAGTGTTCAGCATTTTTGGATTCTGCCTGGAAGTATTAGCCATAGCAAGGGGATGAGCTCGGTTGCATTTCAAAATAAGGTACGTGTTTACTTTATTTTAAAATGTGTATCAGGTTTATTAGTTGCCTCCCAATTTACTTTTCTTCGCTACTGATGTGAATGTCTGTTAAAACAAGCACGCATGCAAACTACATCTGAAAACCCATCGGAGTTTCTTCAGAGTATTGGTTAAAGTGGAGCTGTGACTAACACCCCGATTGTACCGACGTCTGATTTCGCCTGTTAAAAGTAATGTAGAGGCGCTCCTCTACTTACGAACTTTCAACTTACGAACTTTCAGACATACGAACGAAGAGGACTGTAAGTCCAAATTGTGTTCCTTGGGCTCCCGTTTCCTGTCTGCAACATCAGTTTGCTTTTCTGCACGCCAATTCCGGGGAGTACGATTTCTGGCCGCTACTCCCTCCGCGCAGCAGCGTACCATGCGTACTTCCAGCATCCTTGTCCTTTGTACTTGTGTATACCCTTAAAATGATGTTAAATAACAAGTATCTCGTTCGCAAATTGAGCAGTGTCTGTACTTTGATGACACCTAAACAGTTGTAGATGTTTTAGTAGACCTATATTTCTGTTCAAACTATTGTGCTCACACATGAAACTTGCAGGGTAGAACTATAATTATTTATCAAGTATGTTAAAACATTTCCAAAAATAATGACCCATTTTATGTTGATCCTACGACTCATGATTTCTTGGGTAATATTCATTTTACTGGACATGGTTTGTCTGAAACAAAACTGATATACTAATCAATGTGGGGCTCAGTAAGATCTAAACAGAAGCTAAACTGAACGATGCTGAATACTGAAAGTTTGGTTGTCATATCTGTTTTTTATTTTTTGGTTAAATGCTAAAAGCAGATTAACTTTCAGGTATACACATGGCATCCTTTTCTGGTTTAAAATTAACCAGATTTTGTATTTAGGTTTGTGTTCATGCCAGACTACAAATGTAGTTTTCATGAAAAGTAATATTTAAAAAAAACACAGATGTGTGATGCCACTCACAATGGTCTTCACCATCAGCAAAATCCTGAATGGATTAGCCTGTGGGGTGGCATGGTGGTGCAGTGGTTAGCACTGTTGCCTTACACCTCTGGGACCCAGGTTCGAGTCTCTGTCTGGGTAACATGTGTGCGGAGTTTGCATGTTCTTCCCATGTCGTCATGGGGTTTCTTCCGGGTACTCCGGTTTCCCCCCACAGTCCAAAAACATGCTCATTGAACTTGCTAAAATTGCATGTAGGAGTGCATGTATGTGTGAGTGTGCCCTGCGATGGGCTGGCCCCCCCATCCTGGGTTGTTCCCTGCCTCGTGCCCTTTGCTTCCAGGATAGGCTCCGGACCCAACGCGACCCAGTAGGTTATTTTTGGAAAATGGATGAATGGATGGATGGATTAGCATGTACTGAAAATACATGGCTGCATAACTCAACTCTACAGTGTGTGTTTAGGTATTTGGGGCTGATTTGGTCCTTACTATTGTTGAAACCAAACCTACACCCTTTGATAATTATATAATGTATTTCTGAAGTGTTCACTGAATGCCATTTATTTCCACCTCCAAACTTCCTCTCTTTATAATCTGTTGTATAGGTTGAACTAACAAGCACTGCAATACTGTCTTGGGTTGACACCAGTGCTTGCCTCAATCTATATGTTGACATTGAACAAATATTGGAGGCACACATAAGTAGCATTGGGTGTCCCATCAAAAGTGATATCACTCCTGAGTAGGGGCAAACACAGGTTTTCTACACTGGGGGCTGGAGCCCAAAGTATGTTACTGGTAGGCTAAAGCAAGGCTTCTAGGACCATCAAACCTCCACGTCCTGGGGTAGGTGCATCCTCATATTGTTGTTTCATCAGATATTCAGTGACAACTGGAAGAAGGTTTGTATATTGGGACTGACCACCTGTGGAATATTGGGCTCTCATCAACACCTATTCTGACCTCGGTGTAGCTGTTTGGCCTGTAGCTAGCTAGCCCATGGTGAATTTTTAGCTCTGGTTTACAACGGGTCTTGGGGTTACTACTCTGCATTTGGTACATATTTCAATTTGCAAATATCATTTGTGTAGATTGGATGTGGAGGAATGAACCCTTTCTCTACTGGAGGTAGTAGGGCTGTCTTATGACTTCCATGTGGATAGATGCAGAAAACTGAAGAAATTCACCGTTTTTGCTTTGTCCTTCCATATTTATCCATCCATCCATCCATTTTCCAAACCGCTTTTCCTTACTGGGTCGCGGGGGGTCCGGAGCCTATCCCGGAAGCAATGGGCACGAGGCAGGAAACAACCCTGGATGGGG
>JAODJX010000136.1:20863920-20886232 GCA_026776945.1 Isichthys henryi
AAAATTAGGAAAGTAAAAAACAAAACAAAAAACAAGAAATACGGCCTCAGGACATGACCTGCAACCAATCCTTGACCGGCTGCACATCATGGAGCCAGCTCTGGATTGTAGAACCAGACGAGTTGTTAATCTGGGCCGCAGAGAGTTCCAACAGAAGCAGATCAAGAAAGGTGGAATTCCAAAGAGAGGGAATGGCACGATCAGGAGTCTTCCAACGAGAGGCTAACAACAACTTGGCTGCTAAGGAGGCAGACATCAGAAGTTTCTGCTGGAAGCGAGAGAGAGAGAGAAGAGAAGTCCAGGAGGAGGAGGACCACGGGATGGGGGATGGGAGAGGAAAGAACAGAAGAGAGAGGTCTGGCCACGTATTCCCAAAGAGCAGCCGCTGGAGGACAGTCCCAGAACATATGGAGAAAGGTACCAGGGACCTGAAGAGGACAAAGATGACATAAAGGGTCAGGCTCTAAGCCCATGAGATGGCGTTTCCTGTTTCTGCAAACTCATACCAGCCTGTCTGGCACCAACAACTATACCACGTTCAAAGTTACTTCACCTTTCTTCCCAATCTGGTATTTGAATGTGAACATCAACTGACCTGCCTCTGCATGATGTTATGCATTGTGCTGCCAACGTATGATTGGCTGATTAGATATTTGTTTCAGTGAGCAGTTGAACAGGTGTACCTAAGAAAGTGACCAGTGTGTGAGTGTGGGTTATGTATATATTAAATTGATGGGGACCAAATGTCTCCACAATGTATAAAAACCTGTTATTTTAACATTGTGGGGTGATTTTTTTTGGTCCTCACTAGGGAAACTCAATTTTATAAAAATGTGTAATTGTAATCAAAGAAATTAAAACATCGGAAGTCTTATATATTGTTTGGTTACTTATGGTTAAGTTTAGGGCTGGGTTCCTTGATGGTTTATGGTCAAGGAATTGGTATTCTCTGATTGAAAGAGCCAAAAGTTAAGGTTACTTAGATCTGTAAATACTGTACGTTGATTTGAAAATACTGTTTAAAGCAGTGGCAGGCATAGCTAGCCAAAAAGTTTAGAAGTATTGAAAAGGATAAGTGGTTTTCAAAGCTAACTCCAAAGTTTAATTTATTTAATTTAAGTTTAATTACTAAAATATTTAGTGGAAGCTAAGGATAACTGCTAACCACTAATTTTTTTTTGTTTGAATTTAGTTTTTGTTTGGTTTTTGGCTCTGAAACCCTTAAAACATACCTAGAGTTAAAATTGTGACCTGTTTAACACTGAATTCACATCTGTCAGACTAGAGTGATTACCAGGAGATATTTATGTTTTACCTAATAGATTGTCTGCCTTGAAATTTTCTTTCTATGATATTCCGTTTGAGAGATAAACGTTTTTGTCAGAGAAGCCCTATTTCACATCTAGCCCTTGCTGACATGTTCTGCTTTGAGACTACAAGCATGGCACCATTTACCTAGAACCAAGAAAGAAGTTCTCTGCTCTTTATTGATCTGTCTGTCAATCAGAACACAGAAAATACAACCCGGTGTCTGTATAATAATTCTGGATTTCTTGCTTTGCAGGATAACTTGTTGGATTTAAGGCAGTCTGGGCTTAACGTAAGTGTATGATGGTAAAGTCCATTTAAACTAGGGTACCTTAAATCTGACAAGTGTTTATACATTTAGGACCATAAATATTTGGACAGAGACAAAGTTTTTCAATTTTTAAGTTCAGTTCATTTATCACAATAGATTTTAAAAGAAACAAGTCAGATGCAGTTGAAGTGCAAACTTTCAGCTTTAATTCAGTGGGTAGAACAAAAACATTGCAAAAAAATGTGGGGAACTAATTATTGGGGAATGTAATTATTCTACACAATCCCCTCCTTTCAGGGGCTAAGTAATTGGGCAAATTAATATAACTGAAAATAAAATGTTCAGTTCTAGTACTTAGTTGAAAACCCTTTGCAGACAATGATTGCCTGAAGTCTTGAACTCATGGACTTGACAAGATGCTGGGTTTCCTCCTTTTTAATGCTCTGCCAGGCCTTTACTGCAGCAGCTTTCAGTTGCTGTTCGTTTGAGGGTCTTTCTGTCTGTAGTTTAGTCTTTAGCAAGTGAAATGCATGCTCAATGGGCTTGAGATCAGGTGACTGACTTGGCCATTTGACAATATTCCACTTTTTGCATTAATAAAGTCCTGGGTTGCTTTTGCTGTGTGTTTTGGGTCACTGTCCATCTGTATTATGTAACGTCACCCAATCAATTTGACTGCATTTGGCTGGATTTGAACAGACATGATGTCTCTGAACACCTCAGCATTCATTTGGCTGCTTCCATCCTGTGTCACATCATCAAGGAACACTAGTCCCAGTGCCACTGGCAGCCAGCCATCACACTGCCTCCACCATGTTTTACAGGTGATGGGATGTTCTTTGGATCATAAGCTGTTCCAGCCCTTCTCCATATTTTTTTCTTTCCATCATTCTGATACAGGTTAATCTTGGTTTCATCTCTCCAAAGAATGCTGTTCCAGAACTGTTCTGGCCTTTTTAGATGTTTTTTTGCAAAGTCCAAACTAGCCTTTCTATTCTTAAGGCTTATGAGTGGCTTGCATCTTGCAGTGAACCCTCAGTATTTGCTTTCATGCAGTCTTCTCTTTATGGTGGACTTGGATATTGACACGCCTACTGTACCTCCTGGAGAGTGTTAGTCACTTGGTTGGCTGTTACGAAGGGATTTTTTTCCACTATGAAAATGATTCTGCAATCATTCACCACTGTTGCCTTTTTGCATTGCTGAGTTCACCAATGCTTCCTTTCTTTCTCAGGATGTACCAAATTGTGGAATTTGTCACTCCAAATTGTGGCAATTTCTCAATTTTTTTTTCTGTTTTGGCAGCCTAAGGATGCCCTGTTTCACCTGCATACTGAGTTCCTTTCACTGCATGTTGTCTGTTCACACCTCAGTCTTCCAAATGCAAACTAGGCACCTCGAATCAAGTCCAGGTCTTTTATCTGCTTAATTGTTAATGAAAGAACGAAGGAATTGCCCACACCTGTCCATGAAATAGCTTTTAATTGAATTGTCCAATTACTTTTGGCCCCTTTAAAAAGAGGGTGGCACATGTTAAGGAGCTGAAACTCCTAAACCCTTCATACAATTTGAATGTGGATACTCTAAAATGAAATCTGAGTGTCTACACTTTATGTCCATGCCCATTGTATAACTTCAACTGGAATATATTTCAATGAACAGGTAAAATAGTAAAACTCGTGTCAGTGTCCAAATATATATGGACCTAACTGTATGTAGTCAGCTAGCAGCCAGATAGACTGTTGTAGACATTCTCACAATAGGCAGGAGACCATTATCTGAAGCTCTTGACCTGTGTCTGTATGATTTTATGCATTGTGTAGCTGCCACATGATTGGATGATCATATAATTAAATGAATGAGGTAAGTGTACAAGTGTTGCTAATAAAGTGCCTAGGGAGTGTACGTACATATTATATATTCATTCACAGGTCCGGACCCTATCCCAGAAGCTATGGGCGTAAGGCAGGGAATTACCCAGGATGGGGTGCCAGCCCATTGCAGGGCACACTCACACACCATTCACATACACAGTTACACCTATGGAAGATTTGTCAACTCCAGTTCACCTTAACATGTGTTTGGACTGTGAGGAAAATCAGAGGACCTGGAGGAAATCTTATGATGACACAGGGAGAACAGGCAAACTCCATTCACATGTAGCTGGGGACACACATACTATAGATACACAGAAACACGGACCTACTTACTAAAGGACCAATAATAATAATAATGAACCTGCAACCTTCTGATCACAAGCACAGAGGCTTAGCCTGGTGTGCTGCACACTACCCCTATTTCATGGTGTTTACTAGCTGTCAGACCTGACTGCAATGTATTCTGTAATTTTACTGCTATAGTCAATTTCTATAAATAGAAACAATGTGTAAAATCTGTAAAAATTCTGTTTCGTTACAGAATAATATTCTTAAAAATTATGGAAATCCTTTTTCTTTCTTTTGAATATTTCCACAACAACAAAAAATAAATTCACCCATTTTGTGACAAAAATCATATAGCAGTGGGCTGGGGGTGGGGGTGGTTTTAGAGTGTGCAAATCTCAGTTCTCAGGTGGAGTGAGGAATGAGTAGATTTGACAAGCTTTGACATGAACGTGACAAATGTTTAAAACCACCCTCTTCACTGCGCTCTCTCTCTCCCTCCCTCCCACTTGCTCGCTCTCTCTCTCTCTCTCTGTTTCCAAAATAAACACAAGAACAGGCGTTAACTTTTTTCTTGTTTTGATGATACTTGCATACCTGTCATTTTAAGAGTTTGTGTACCAGCCGATTTGAACGAGCATCATTTTCACTCCAGATATAAAAAACAAACTAGCCAAGTATGTATTCTATGCTGACACCCAAAGATCATCAAGTTAATTACCTGTGTTTAATAGCAGTTGATCTGCAAAACCAGTTTGAAAGCCAATAATATTGGCACGCTTCTCAGAAATGTTAGGCCCACGTTACTTTGAAAGCAACTTTGAGGCCGACAGTAATCTAATTCTGAAGAATGCTGTTTCAAATTTTATTCTCATAAGAGCTTTGAATATCGATTCATTCTTCAGAGATGAAATGTGTGCCTGTCACAAGCCCATCAGAATAAGACCCCTTATCAAACCACACTAAAATAAAAAAAAAGTCCCATTCTTAGTCACAATGCACAATTGCTTTTGTGGCGGTAGTGCACATAGAAACACAGAAAACAAACTGACGAATGTTTTTAGCATTCGGTTTTTCCTTATGTTCAGAGCATAATAATATTAGTCTGAATTAAATTAAGTAATTTTTATGTAGCTGAAATCTGACATATGCACTTATTTGGACTTTAACTGTGATCATGAATTAAAAGAATCATTAAGGATTGGGTCAATGCACACATTACTTATTCTGACTAATTAAGGTATCCTATTGCTTTCCTCCTTATTCCATTTTCCAGTAAAAATGATTCAGTTCTTTGTACATTGTAAACAGATTGTGATATTCCCAAACAGTACTCTTAATCTTGAGTATCTTTGCAATTGTAGAAAGGTAGAAGGTAGTTTTTGTAAAATCTCCACTTTCAAAATCTGCCACATCATATATTTTCAGTGGACACCTATATAAAAATATTAATCTTGGAACAAGTGACTCAGTGGGGTTGTGCATTTGTGGAATTTTCATGTTGTCCCCCTGTTTCTGCACTTTATACATACATAGGCATACATAGGATCAAAATATCATAATTTGCAGTGTTTATTTTATTGAAGGCTCATGCCATAAAATCTTATCTGTCATGGTATTATTTGTACTTTCAGTGGACGTCAGGTTTCCATTTTTAGAGTCATTTGCCAAGTGGGTTTTCAATTTTAGATGTGGTTGGAATTAAACAGTTTGTCCATCTGCCTGTTGAGTACAGTACCTGTGATTATATGTACATGTGGTATATGCCATTAAGGCGTGTGATATAAAAAGATAAAAATTAAAAATTAACATCCCTGCTTATAATACAATGCCTTCTCTTACCTTATTGCCATTTGTACATCTAGCGTTTTTGAAAGCATTAAAGTTCAGCTTATACTGACGCTCCTCTACTTACGAATGAGTTATGTTCCGAACGGGTGTCCGTAACTTGAAATGTTCGTAAGTCATTATTCAACATCATTTTAAGTGTATACACAAGTACAAAGAACTAGGATGCTGGGAGTTCGCATGCTACGCTGCTGCGTGGTGGGAGTAGCAGCCAGAAGTCATACTAGGCGGTATTGGTGCGCAGAAAAAAAAATTGATGTTACGGACAGGAAACGGGAGCCCAACGAACACACTTTGGACTTGCAGTCCTCTGCGTTCGTATGTCTGAAAGTTCGTAAGTTGAAAGTTTGTAAGTAGAGGAGCCTCTGTATTTGTTTGAAAATTACAAGTGTAAGTTAAACCGTTAAATATCAAAATATGGGACATTCTCAGGATCTGGAGATTTTTTTCAAGAGAATAGGATTCAAATGAAATATAGTTTTTATATTTCGTGTAGAGCAGTTATTATTACAATCATTAAGTTTATTACAATTATATGTAATCTGTTGCACTGATGATTCTTTTAAACCATTTTCCTCAAATAGGTAGCCAGAAATCAAAACACAAAACTAGATGAAATGTTTTTAAGTTTTGTTTCATGTAACCCATAATAAAAAATCTGTTTGTATGATAAGATGTGTATATTTGTTCAGTTTTTGGTTAGTTTGTCATTTTTCATAATTTCTAATGCTTTCTACCAGTGAAAAAATCTACTCATTTTAAAAATAGAACTAGTATGTTATGGTAATGACTTGGAAATGAGTGAGAATGACCAATATATGACCAATATATTTGTGTCAATTGTGCATTAATTTATGGATTCAATGTGTAAATATTTATGATTGTATGCATTAATGTTAGGTGTGATGAATCGCGATTAAATCACAGAAAACTGTACGTTTAATTGATAATTTTTTTTTTAAATCGATTCACAGTGCAAGTTCCTAAGAAAGTGCCCAGTATATATGTCCATTGTATTGTTCAGAGTCTAATAACATGAAGATGGAAATTTAACACATATAGGTTAGCTGCATGTTAAATTAGCTGCACTGGCAGATAGGACTGGTACCTTGCCTGTTCATCTCTCCTTGTTCTTGCTACTTGAGTATGTTTTTGAATATCACTATTCTTTGGTTTAGCAGATACAGAAACTGGCATGACTCAGTTCCGATTTATGGACGAGTATCAGAAATGATGGGAAGAATAAACACTGATGAATTTGTTTATTATTCTCTGCATCAGGATGAAAATGGTAGGCATGAGAACGTTTCCTTCTTGGACAGCAAACAGAAGGAGCCGTCTCACACGAAGAAGCGGCTGGTGATAGGACTCGTAGTTCTGCTGGCTTTTTTAGCTGCTGCAGGGGTGCTGGTCTGGTTCTTTACAAGTAAGGCTTTACATGTACAATACTACTCTACATTATTAAGTAGAACAGATTGTTAACTGCTTTTTAGATTGTGTGATTTTATTCAGTCACTAAGCAGTATAACACTCTGGTTTGATTAATCTTAAGTTGGTGAATTCCTGAGTCCAATGTTATGTTAATATCGTGTTTTTTTCTTTTAATAATGCTGGCATATTTTTTAATGTTTTTTTTTTATTGTTTAATTAGTGTTATTGGCAAAAAGTATTCAAAATCTTCAATGGAATTTTTCAGGAATAGCACAGTGTATGCTAATGAGATATTAAAATTATTCAATGCTTTATTACATTGTATAGGACATTTAGGGACATCAATAAAAAGGACACTGAAGCTTGAAGGGTAATTAATCTAAACTAGTGTGGTCTAATAAATTAGTGCAGTTCAATAAAAAATGTGTAGTTCCTTTTTTTTGGTAATGCTTTCTATGAATGCCATGTCTACAAGAATCTATGAATGCATTTTAGCGCATTGTATTGCCTTCATAAAGCATTATAAACATGGCTAAATATTTATAAAAAGGCACATTATAGCTATGTTTATGCTTTATGAAGCTGTCATTCATAATGAACTATAGATAACTTCATAATGCAGTACAGAGCATGCTAAATTCTTATACAAACCATTATAATGTACTGTGAAGGTATCTATAATGCATTATAGATGATTGCTTCAAGTAAAGTGTTACCTTTTTTTGTTTTTTTGGCATTGCAAAACCATCTCATTGTCTGCTCTTACCGCAAATATCATTCTCCTAGTTAAGCCCTACACCTCAGGGACACTGCTGGAGAGGAAGAGGGGCCCGGAGACTCGTGTTTTTACTGGCCACCTGCGACTGGCCAATGTGAATTACAGTGAGCAGCTGGAGAACCCCAACAGCCAGCAGTTCGCAGACCTGGCAAATAACCTGCAGGAAGTTGTGAGTGAACTTCAAGTTCTTCCATTTCAGCTGTTCAGTGTCCTTTATTTTTAAGGCGCGCTGTCTTTATCGTCATTTCCCCTTCAGTTATTCAGTTCTCCTGGTCCACTGCTTAACATGCTAAAGGCAAATGGCAGTAATTAATTTTTAATTGCTTTATTTATATTATTAATTCATATATTTAGTGATGCAAGTCACAAAGTACGCATTTCAGTCAATTTTTTTTTCTTTAGACTACTATACTTGTACTACCAAGAGTTTTTTTCAAGGAAGTCCTACTGTAAGAACTAAAGACACATCAGAGTATCAGAGCAAATGTGTAAATATCCAACTTTACAGTGGACAGGGAAATTGATGCATGTTCTGTATAAATTAGCTGCAAACAAACAACATCCCTTATGGTCCTTTTGTCTCTCTCCCTCCCCTCTCCCTGTACTGTGGCCTCTTATCTTAACAGTGAGTCAGCCTTGTGTGTTTGATGGAAGGAGTAATAATTTCTGCCTGGTAAATGAACACAGCATGACCCTGGGATCTGCAGTAATTGAGATTTAGGGTCACAATAACACAAGCGTAATGCTCCAAGTCACCTTCCTCAAATGTGCTGAATATATTTGCAAATTTATGGAACCAGTGCTCACTTGATTTATGAAGTGTAGCTGCAAATGTATTCAGAAAGATTTATTAGGTATCTCAGGAGTTATTCCTATTTGAATAAAAGAAAATTGAGAAACTTTAGTGGCATTGAAATTCCAAATTGGTTCCTTTGAGTTGTCTGTTGATTATTACCTTTTGAATGTTTTCTTTAATTTTCCATATTTTAATATACCAGAATATACATAATATACAAATACCCCACACAGTTTGACTTTGAAGATTAAACATGCATACAGAAGGATTCAAAGCTGAAGTGTCATTGAATTACTTAACATTTCCCTGGAAGTGATTGAGCTAATCTTCCTCAGAAAGGGGAGATTTTTTTTCCCCTCACCCTTAGGATTCAGAATATTTAATAATAATTTAGTGATTGTTTTTTCTCATTAAAAATGAAGTAAGGGGCAGAAACTCATTTCTGGCAGTTACAGTACTCTGTGATAAAGTCTTAGGTGCTCAAAGGAAATTTTTTAATTGATCCGTGTAGTAAGTATATATTTGCTCAGAACAACAAACATAATTTAATATTAGAATATATGCAAATTAAGAGTAAGATAATGAAAGCTAAGAATGTTTTTTCTGCAAAAATACATTTTGTTAGACTATAAGAACATTGCTTCAGTTCTAAAACTGCTCCTCAGGGCCACCCCAGTCGTTTCACATACACTTTATGGACAAAAGTATTAGGACACCTGGCCATTACACCCACAGGAACTTTTATGACATCCCATTCTAAATCCATAGGCATCAACGTGGAGTTGGTCTCTCTTCTCTTCTTTCTTCTTCTTTTCCACAAAATTTTGGAGAGTGTCTGTGGGAATATATAACCAATTATCCAGAAGAGCATTTGTGAGGTCGGGCGCTGATGTTGGATTTGAAGGCCTCCATTCTAGAACTCCATTCTAGTTCATCCCAAAGGTGTTCCATGGGGTTGAGGCTGGGACTTTGTGTGGGCCAGTCAAGTTCTTTCACACCATACTCACCCAACCATATCTTTATAGATTTATCTCTCATCCACCAAACTTTACATTGGCCCAATGCAGGCACAGGTACCGTTCTCCTCCTGGAATCCACCAAACCCAGACTCGTCCATCAGACTGCCATACAGAGAAGCATGTTCATCACTCCACAGAACACGTTTCCACTGTTCCAGAGTCCAGTGGCAATGTGCTTTATACCACTCCATCTGATGCTTGGTAGTATGAGGGTTGTATACAGCTGCTCGGTCATGGAAGCACATACCATGAAACTCCTGGTGCACAGTTTTTGTGATGAGGTTAATGCCAGAGGAACTTTCAAACTCTGCAGTTATTGAGTTAACAGAGTGTTGACGTTTTTTACACACTGTGTGCTTTAGTGCTCAATGACCCTGCTCTGTTACTTCAAGTGGTCTGCTACTTTGTGGCTGTTTCTGTTGTTCTTAAATGCTTCCGCTTTGCAATAATACCACTTACAACTGATCGTAGAATATCTAGCAGGTAAGAAATTTCATGAACTAACTTGGCATCCTATAACAATACCACGCTTGAATTCACTGAGCTTGTCGGAACAACCCACTCTGTCGCAAATGTTTGTAAACCTGACTGGCCAGGTGCTTGATTTTATACACCGGTGGAAATGGGTCTGAACTAAACACCTGAATTCAGTGATTAGGAGGTGTGCCCCAGTACTTTTGTCCATATAGAGTATTTGTTAAATTTCACGACCAGCTTTCTTATTTTAATTAATTAAATACTTTAATTCAAAGAGTTATTGATCAGCCGAACATGGTAAGCTAGTGGTCAGAAAAGATGCTAGTGAATTGGATAGTTGTTGCAAATACTGGGGTGACTAAGAGAGGTTTTGAAATGGCTAAGTTGACACACCTTGCTAGGCATAATAGCCTAGTTTTTCACTTACATGCAGATTATTTAAATACAATTGACTGCCAAAGATTTCTGTACAGTACTGCATATGCTTGTTTTTATAAATTCACAACTCCGTTCAAAATACAAAACTTTGTACAAAACTTTTTTGTCCTTAAAGGAACCAAAATCACTTTTTTTGTATTTGTGTCTTTCAGTTGCACAATACTTTTGAAAAAGATGTTTTTCTCTCCAAGTACTATAACCAGTCTGTGGTTTCTGGTTTCAGGTAAGAGTAAAACGAAATCTATTTTTATTTTTTCTATAGATGATTAGGTTATGTAGAAAATAATTTTCACATGACTATGATGTTAGGACAAAGGTGCATCTGTCAAATTATTTCCATAACACATTCTATTTTATAGGAATTATAATAATATCATTTCTATAATTTCTTTTTTCCCCTCCATGGGCGCAGTGAAGGTGTGCTTGTGTACTACTGGAGCAGGTTTGAGATCCCTGTCACAGACCTAGAAATCATTTCACAATTTACAGATGAGCGAATCATCAGTGTCTTGCGGGGTAGCATCAGAGCAGAGGGAAAACAAAGGACTCGTGAGCTGTTCATCACTGACATCACAGCATCGCGTAAGTGTCTGCTTGTTGGTTAAAGCCTGTAAATGAGTTGTCTCAAACTCTATGTACTTCCGTCAAGGTCATAATTTTCTTGAGTGTCCAATATTAACTTTTTAAGCACACAACCTGTCATGCCCCGCTCGTCCGATCCTCGTGTGTGCCACGCCCCCCTGATCATCCACCTGTGCTTCCCTGATTGTACCCAGCTGTGTCTAGTTACTTTGCTTTAGTCCTGTGTATTTCAGTCCGTGTCTTGCTTCAGTTCCCGCCTGTCATTGATGTTGCCGTGCGTCAGTGTTCTGTCCTACCCGATTCCCCAATTAAACTCCTGTTTTCCCCGATTACGCTGCCTTGCCTGTTCCCTGCTCGCTTCCAGCATGCACGATTGCCCGCTTTTGTCCGCGATCGTGACACAACCCTTGCTGCCAGAGTAAAACCTCAGTAGGATTTAAATAGTATACTGTTGAATATTGTGGTCTGGTAAAATTGACCTAGAAATTGCTACCATACTTGCTCATTCTGTAAGTGTTAAATCCACAGGCCTCTGAATTCTATGCTTTTCTCTCTCCATTTCAGGTGCTGATCCTCGGCTGGTCATAAACCCACGAACTGGTGACTACACTTTTTCCAAAACCAATTATTATAGTATATTATCATTTACTGGTTCAGATCAAATTTTGAATAATACCTGAAGTTTAGTGATTGGTTTATAGTTCATTTGATTATGCTGTATAAAAGCATCGCTTATCAATCTGATTAGGTCTTACATTTCTTTTCTCTTGTCGGCTAGAAGATTGCTTTTCACGTCTGGAAGCCAACAGCACACCACAGACCTTTACTTCCCCTGGTTTCCCTAAAAAATATCCAGCTCATTCCCGCTGTCAGTGGCAGATCCGGGCCCCTAAGACGGCCGCCATCTTGGTTAAATTTCCTGTCTTCAATGTGCTGGATGATTGCTTCAACGACTTTGTGTCCTTATACGATTCACTCATCCCTGAGGAATCCAAGGCCATCACAGAGTGAGTGTTAGGATGTAGTGTTTCTTTAAATGCACATCCAGCCTGTTTGCTTGCAACAGTTGCATGTTACATTTTAGTGATTCTTGAGATAAGGGACAGAACAAGTTTTGATTTTTTTAAATATCTGGATTAATTTCAAACCCTATGTATACGTCTTTGTAAAATTAGGTTTTGGCTATCTAACCATGAACAAGGAACAAGGAAGTGGTACATATATTTTGTTGTATGTATGTATGTATGTATGTATGTATGTATGTGTATATATACACACACACGCACATATGCAAAACAACACATATGATATGTGGATGTCGGGCTAAGGATATGAGCAACATAATAATAATAATAATATGTAATGTATACGTATGTGATTCCATTTTAACGATGGCTTTATTCCGAGGAGTTGCCACCCTTGTTCCTGTTTGAGTGATTAGGTGGCTCTTATATTATTTTCATCCTTCTTGATGTATTGTACCGTCGATTCATTCAAGCTGTCATGGCGAGTGGCGTCCGTGTAACGCTTTCCTTCCTGAAGCATATCCAGGGGTTTTACCTTCTCCTGAATGGTCAAGGTCTTCTTCTGGTGCTTAGACTCACTACTACCAGAAGGCTTAGAAGCTGCAGGACGCTTGGCAGCCATCGTAGGGCTTAGAACAAAACGAAAACAATCGGACCACAAGTAAGGTACGCGATGCGCAGAAAACTGTGACGCATCAGGGAAAAATCCACGATATAGCGGAGGCACGATAGCTCAGTTATGTGCTGTTGATATTTATGTCTTGTTTTATGACATTTTTTTGTAATGCCTGTCCAGAAATGTATGCGAAACTTCACTGATTTCTTTGGTTATTTATTTTTACCATCCCACTTCCTGGGTATGAGTTGAGTTATAATCATAATTTCCTGTGGTCCCTATCAGGGCATCAGCTGCTAATGAGATCTCTCCAGGCATCTCAGTCATTCCAGTTGTCCCCAGATGTGTCCCGTTCACTTGATATCTGCCTCCAGGTTGCAACACCAAGCAAGTCGTGACGCCAAGTGGAAAAAGTAGCTGTAGGCAATTTTCGAGTTTAAAAGTTCACAGAGTGTATGTTAGATGCTGGATGTCAAATTTAAATGGATAGGAATGCCATCATTGAATATCACATGGCTTATGGGTGATTTTCTGCAGTAATTCATTATTACATACACTGCTATATTTGGGAATGAACATTGGTGTCATTTTAACTGTAGTTTATTTAAAAATAATGTCTAGTGCTTCAGTCCATAATTAAATGGCATATTATTACACGTGCCTTTCTGCCTGGTGTATTTTATTTAATTATTTCGTACTATGTTTTCATTTGATAACCTTTGCTAAATGCAAATTGTCTTTGCTTTATTTATGTCCGTGGGACTAAAATGACCGAAATGTAGATGGCAGTTTTCTAAGTATTATGACATGTAACTTAATATGTAAATATTCACTACATCAATGTTTCATAATCTCTTATCCAGTTCAGGGTTAGAGTTAGCAGGACACAAGACAGGGGCACCCGGGATGGGATCATATTTCAATAAGCTTAAACTTTTGTTAGAATATGTAATAAGGGTCTATCACTGCTCCTCTGGATTTCCAATAAGCCTATGATATGTTTTATGGTCTGAAAATGTTTCTGTTTTTACTGTACTAGTGGTTTCTATTCTAACATCCAGTATATGGTCAGTGATGGTAGGATTCATAAGAATCTCCAGGCGTTTATGAAATGTAAAGTGCTCAAAATGTTTTCAAATTCTGTTGTATTATAAATCAAACAGACGCATGTTTGCCTGGTATTTTTATTACATGGTGAAAAAGCTTAAAACTAAAATATGCTGTTTGCATAAGTTTTCTGACCTCACACAAGTGTTCTAATAGCTCCACCATTTCCCACAATTCCAGGTTTAAGTCTAATGGCAGTAGGTATCTACCAGCTTTGCACACTGGTCAGGAGTGATGATCTCCGATTCGGTTTTGGCAGATTAGCGCAAGCTAATGCCAGTTCCTTGTCCGGCGCTTGTTGACAGTGGGTTGCAGAGCATACCATAGATTCTCAGTGCAGTTGATTTTGGGGCTGGATGGCTCTTTGAAATTTGGCATTTTGTTCTCGCCTTTCCAGTGTTGCCTTGGTACTGTCCTGCTTAAAGATAAATTTCCTATCAAGCTATGGGTGTTAACTGTTCTTAGTCATTCTTCATTACTTTAGTTCTCACCCGTTCCTAATGAGAAGCCCTAAGCATAATGCTGTCATTAGCGTACACCACATTTTAGGGGTTTGGACAGAATTATCAGATAAAGCACTCTGCCTTCTAGCTAAAGGAACTAAAGTCTGACCTTGTCAGACCATAACCATTTCCCATGTTATGAAAGATCACAGTGGTGCACAGGCCCAAAAATGCTTTGACATGTTATGTTTTGAATAAGAACTGCTTTCACATACCTTGTGCATCTTTATTCTACTTTCCTTAAGGGCTGCCATGATTACTCGACGTAGTCGATGACATTGACACTTAAAATATGCCATCTTCAGTATTTTAAAACAACACGTCATCATCATTGTGATTTCTTATACGCTTCAATTCACTAAAACATTTTTTTCCTTTAATATTACTATATAATTATGGGAGTAGTTCAAATTATAACAAAACAAAAAGGTGGTTTTGTACTGTGCAAAGTTTGATGGCATACCACAGCAGCACTAGCGCTATGCAGGAGCACCTGAAGAGAAAACACACAGGTGTTATTCTGGACCGCCAGAATATGCATAACCACCCTAAATGTTGTCTATTCATACTTATTATATTACCATTAGTATGGAGAGCTTTTTAATATTTTTTGTCCTTGTAGCTGCTAAACACATTCATTATTAAAGCCAAAGCTGTCTGCCTGCTACCCTAGAATCTCCAATGAATAAGTGTGTGAGAAATAGTTTAGGCTAATATCTGGGCTTATTCTGCGTGAATTGACGGTACCAGTGTGTGTGCATGCGTATTGGCCTTGTTGGGACCAATGTTATCGTAAACTAAAACTGAAATGAAAATGGACACTAAATAAAAGAAAATAATTCAAAAATTGAAATAAAAATGAAAACTAACAACTATTTACAAACAAATTTGTTAGACTTAAATCAGCAAAAATCAGATCCACATCACCAACATCTTTTTACCTTGTTTATCCATTTTAAAAGATGTTGGGGCTGCTGAGCTATGTCTTTCCTGACTTCAGTGCTTATTACTTCCGTTATTTACCAAGTAATAATAATTGATACCTTTATTGACCCCCATGGGGAAATTGTTTTTACGCCTCCCTCAACTTGCTCTTTGTAGAGCAAGCTGCCCTCAAAGTATAGCCACCAGTTGGGGCACCCAGGGAGCTGAGGGTTTAGGGCCTTGCTCAGGGACCCACAGATGTGCTGAGACTGGGTTTGAATCAGTGACCTGATTACAGGCACATAGGCTTAGCCCATTGAGCCACATGCTGCCTCGAAAGCAGTTCCCTGTGGTGTGCTCTGCTAACCGAATTTAATAAGCATATGGATATGCCGAATTTATGCCGATTACTAACTTTTGAGCGTGACAATACACAACTCGTTGATATTTTAGGCATACTCCTAATTTGCTTATTGAATTGTGGACAAAAATAATGTCTGTATAGTTCCGAAAGGCCAACATCCATTATCTGAATCCCTGCAATAACATACAGTCTGTTGTTGTCAAAATAAAATTAACTTAAACGGTCTATTTGATTTTCTGGAGGAAAATTCATCGTTTAGATTAATCGACCAATCGGTAAAATAGTCGATAGATTAATCGATAGAGGAATAGTTGTTAGTGGTAACCCTACCTTCCTTAATATTTGAGGATGCTTGGTAGATTCCCAGTAGCTTCTAGTACTCTTCTGATTGTCCAGATGATGTGTTTCCTGGGTTTTGTTACGCTTCTGTCTCTGTTTTCCTGTCTGTCTGTCTCTTTCATAGATGTGTATATGTGTATTTAATCATTGATTTGTTTTTCCTTCAGATTCATAAACAGTCCCTGTATAGAGTGGTTTTTATCCAGTATTATCCAGTATATAGGGGTAGTTTCTTCACTGGTGCAAAGGTGAAAGCCTATGGTAATGCAAGTAGGTTAGATTGGTATATTTCACATATTTTAGACTTTGAGCTAAATTAGAACCAGGTCTGAATATGTATGCAAATCACATTTTTTTTTGGTTTTAGGCTTAGTCATTTTTTCCTTTAAATATCTTCTGTTTCAGCATGACAGTTCTTGATAAAAATATTACAGTTTGTGCTTTAGAACATTTCATGAAGCGTACTGAATATTCTCAGAACTACAAGAGCATTTGTCAGAACAATTCATGCATATAGTGTGACAGTAAAGTAAACCTGCAAAAGTCCATGACTCATCCAGAACAATTAACTCATATCGAAAACAAATAAATCCACCAATGAATCAGTCAGGGGGCAGCATGGTGGTGCAGTGGTTAGCACTGTTGCCTCACACCTCTGGGACCCGGGTTCGAGTTTCCGCCTGGGTTACGCGTGTGTGGAGTTTGCATGTTCTCCCCATGTCGTCATGGGGTTTCCTCCGGGTACTCCGGTATCCCCCCACAGTCCAAAAAAATGCTGAGGCTACTTGGAGTTGCTAAATTGCCCGTAGGTGTGCATGTGTGTGTGAATGTTGTCCGAGTGTGGCCTGCGATGGGCTGGCCCCCCATCCAGGGTTGTTCATGCCTCGTGCCGATTGCTTCTAGGATAGGCTCCGGACCCCCCACAACCCATGAAAATGGATGGATGGATGAATCAGTCAGTGCTAAAAAAACAAAAGTACAATCAACATTGTTTTTGACCATTAGAGTTAAAATACTTAGGTATATTGTCAGTATGTCAGGGTAAGTATGCTTCTGAGCTCCAAAATTCTGAATAATAGGCGATTCTTACTTTCTCATTATTACTGACCGATCATTCTTCTTTAGCAAACTGATAGTTATTCATATCAAAAACACTACTTTCAACTTTGTTAAACTCCATATTACAGTATGTAACGTTCACTGTTGAAAGAAAGCACTCGTATGTATTTATCTGATGTCAAGACAAAGTACAATAGCAAACAAAAAAGTCACATAGCACTATACTGTATAACAGAAAAACAGCAATGCAAGAACAACAAAATGGAGACAAAATCATTTTAATCATGGGGATGAAAAACACAACAATGCTGTATCTGCAATTTATGTATTAGATTTTTTAATCCTTTTCAAAGCTTGGTTAACTGTTTCGCGTGATGACTTACATGTTAATCGCTTGCATATTTAGTTTTGGGTGTAAAATTATTACAATGGGGAGATTACATAATCTGTTTTGACCAAGACTAAAGAAAATGTAAATAGTGGCAAATAACGACAATTGTACAAAACAATTTGCACACATGTACTGAAACATTTAGAAATTTGTGTGAGGCAATGAGAAATGATGTTGTACTTTGCAGAAGTCATATTATAGTGTAAAGATTGCACTTATTTTGCAGATATTGTCATTTGACAAATGAGCTAAAGCAATCAAGAAAAACTGTAAGTGAACAATGTGTGTCTGTATCATTTCTATTTACAGTAGCAAGGACTGCAGGCATGTAGCCATATAGTAAAATAATGGATCCCAACCCTATACCGATCAGACATAGCAGGGAGCAGGGGAAATCACAACTTTGAACCTCTCTCGAAATTTGTCCAACACGCCCCCAGAGGACTCAGTGGGTACCATTATGTTCTTCACACATCCATTGCTATAGGTCAGCTTTTTTTTCTATGAAGTTTGCATTTTGCTGCAGTGTCCGTGTTGGTTTCGTTGAGGTTAAGCCCCTAGATCTCTTAGACCTCTACGAACTGGTGAGCTATTAGTGCAGAGTTAGAACCAAACATGGTGAAATGCCGTTATGCTTCACACATCCACAACCTGCTCCCAAAAGAGCTTGGATGTGCAGCAGTAGACACATTCAAATCTAACTTGAAAACATTTTTATTCAGATTTGCCTTTGAATAAATTCAAATAGCACATTACATTTTATTTTTACTATATTTTTTGTAGTTAATGACTTCTCTGAATTACTATATGTGTTTTTTTACTATATGTCCTTTTTTCTGTTTAACACCATGAACTGCCTCTGTATGAAATGCAATATACACCATTTAATGATCAGCCAGAACATTAAAACTACTGAGAGTTGAAGTGAATTGATTATCTATTTGCAATGGCATCTGTCAAGGGTGCTATTGTATCTTTGACGAGTGAACAGTCAGTTCCTGAAGTTGATGTGTTAGAAGCAGGAAAAATGGGGAAGTGTAAGGATCTGAGTGACTTTGACAAGGGCCAAATTGTGATGGCTAGACAACTGGATCGGAGCATCAACAAAATGGCAGGTCCTGTGGGGTGTTCCTGGTATGCAGAGGTTATTACCTCCAAAAGTGGTCCAGGGAAGGCCAACTGGTGAACAAGCAACAGAGTCATGGGCAGTCAAGGCCCATTGATGCATGTGGGAAGCAAAGGCTTCAGTTTGCTGGATATAGGTCTGTGTAACCGCAGTAGCAGTGGCCTGTTTCACCTACTTCACTGCAAAAATATTCAGGAATGGTTTCAGGAACATGGAAAAGAGATCAAGGTATTAACTTGGCCTCCAAATTCCCCAGATCGCAATCTGATCGAGCATCTATGGGATGCACTGGACAAACAAGTCCAATCCATGAAGACTCCACCTTGCAACTTACAGACGTTAGAGGATGTACTGCTAACGTCCTGATCCCTGATGCCACAGGACACCTTGTGGAGTCCATGCCTCCACAAGGGGGAGCTACACAATATTAGGGAGGTGGTTACAATGTTACGGCTCATCATATGTAAATAAGCATTACCTTACGTATACCATTTGCCTTCCACCACCTAGAGAAACATTTCAAATTGTCATTTGTGTGTATGTGTGTGTGTGTGTGTCCTGTGATACACTGACATTCTTTCCAGGTGCTCTGCATCCTTGGATAGTCTCTAAGGTCATGATCACTCTGCAGTGTATATTGGTAAAGTGCTTTTTGAATACGTGTTTTAGAAAGGTCTAGGCACAGTACAAACTGCCAGTATTGTCAGCTTTCTTCAAAACGCAGTCAAAAGAGTCAAAACGCAAATTCGGATATGCCTCTTTTTATGGTAGAGATATTTAAACTTGAGTTCTGAAAACTCTAAATAAAAAGTGCAATAAAATTCTGCTTTAATTTTAATATAGGTTACTCAGATATGCAATGCATTCCCTTCTAAGAGTGAAGTTGTTGTAATTGTTGCTTTTTTTTCTTCTACAGGAAGTGTGGTCAGAGGCCTCCCAGCAACCCTCTTGAGATTGTGTCATCAAGCAACATAATGTCGATAAACTTGGTATCGGATAGTAGCAGGGAGAAACCTGGCTTCAGTGCCATGTACATGGTCGTCCCCTTAATCACAGGTACTAGCATTATATCTGGCACAGCCTCGCCACTCAACATTTCAGTAGGGAGATGGTGCATGTCAGAGATCTCATTAGCCAGGCAAAACTTAAAACTTTATATTTCCTTGGCTCAAGATTTTATGTGGATTCCATGAAGTGTTCAATATCCAGTGGAACCTTCGTGACAATGTCTAATTTGGGTTTAAGGATCTTTTTGTGTCTTATTCTTTTTAAGCTAACCAATGTGGAGGACGATTGACCAATAAGTCTGGGAGTTTCAACTCTCCACATTACCCCAGCTTTTACCCTAATTCTGTAAACTGCAAATGGACAATTGAGGTAATTACTTACGACTTAAGTATGTTCAAGCTTGCTGTCAATATTTGGGACTCAAAAATTCAATTCACTGTTTCTTCTAAGGCTGAGAAATGTTAACATGTGTAATAATTTGGCATATTTATTTAATAGCCATTTAACATCTATTTAATAGCTTTCAAGAAAATAGTTTTCAGCTTTTTTTTACTGAGAATCTGTCATGGAAAAGTTTGCCCTTATGTTTGATACAGTTTTTATTATCTATTAATAATACATTTATTAAGAATGCTTAAATGGGGCCTGGTTGGGCACAGCTCGAAGAAGGCACGTGGGTCCCCCCTCCATTGGGCTCACCACCTGTAGGAGGGGCCAAATGGGTCAGGTGCAGTGCGAGTTGGGCAGTGGCCGAAGGCGGGGACCTTGATGGTCTGATCCTTGGCTGCAGAAGCTACCTCTAGGGATGTGGAATGTCACCTCTTTGGTGGGGAAGGAGCCTGAGCTGGTACGCGAAGTTGTGAAGTTCCGACTAGATATAGTCGGGCTCACCTCAACGCACAGCTTGGGCTCTGGAAGGGGGTTGGACCCTCTTCCGTGAGTTGCTCACGGGAAGAGGCGCCGAGCAGGGGTGAGCGTACTTATTGCCCCCTGGCTGGGCACCTGTACATTGGGGTTTACCGCAGTGGACGAGAGGGTAGCCTCTCTTCACCTTCGGGTGGGGGGACGGGTCCTGACTGTTGTTTGCACTTATGTGCCAAACGGCAGTTCAGAATACCCACCCTTTTTGGAGTCCTTGGAAGGGGTGTGGAGAACACTTCTCCCGGGGACTCTCTTGTTCTGCTGGGGGACTGCAATGCTCATGTGGGTGATGACAGTGAGACCTGGAGGGGCGTGATTGGGAGGAACGGCCTCCCAGATCTGAACCCGAGTGGTGCTTTCTTATTGGACTTGTCCATAATGAACACCATGTTCAAGCATAAGGGTGTCCATATGTGTACCAGGACAATGATCGACTTTGTGGTTGTGTCATCAGACTTGCGGCCACATGTGTTGGACACACGGGTGATAGGTTGGCTCCGCTGGTGGGGGAGGAAGCCAGTCAGGCCTCGCAGGTCAAATCGTATAATGCGGATCTGCTGGGAACGTCTGGCAGAATCCCCTGTCAGAAGGAGCTTCAACTCCTACCTCCGACAGAACTTCGCCCATGTCCCGGGGGAAGCGAGGGGTATTGAGTCCGAATGGGCCATATTCTGTGCCTCCATTGTGGAAGCAGCTGACCAGAGCTGTAGCCGTAAGGTCGTCAGTGCCTGTCGTGGCGGGAATCCCCAAACCCGCTGGTGGACACTGGCGGTGAGGGATGCCGTCAAGTTGAAGGAGTCCTATCTGGCTTTTTTGGCCTGTGGGACTCCGGAGGCAGTTGATGAATACCAGCGGGCCAAGCGGAATGCGGCTTCAGGGTTGCTCAGGCAAAAGCTCAGGTATGGGAGGAGTTTGGCGAGACCATGGAGAAAGACTTCTGGACGGCTTTGAAGAGATTCTGGTCCACCATTCGGTGGCTCAGGATGGGAAAATGGTGCGGCATCAACACTGTTTATGGTGGGGATGGTGCGCTGCTGACCTCAGCTCGGGAAATTATGGGTCGATGGAAGGAATATTTGGGGAAGACTTCCCCAATCCCACCGACACTCCTTGAAGAGGCAGAGTCTGTGGACTTGGGGGTGGACTCACCTATCTCTGGGGCGGAGGTCGCTGAGGTGGTTAAAAAGCTCCTTTGTGACCGGGCCCAGGGGGTGGATGAGATCCACTTGGAATTCCTTAAGACTCTGGATGTTGCGGGACTATCTTGGTTGACACGCATCTGCAGCATCACATGGACATCAGTGCCGGTGCCTCTGGATTGGCAGACCGGGGGTGGTGGTCCCCCTCTTCAAGAAAGGGGACTGGAGGGTGTGTTCCAACTATAGAGGGATCACACTGCTCAGTCCCCCTGGTAAGGTCTATTTGGGGGTGCTGGAGAGGAGGGTCCGTCGATAGCTCGGTCATTTGGGAGAGACTCAGAGTACAGCCGCTGCGCCTCCGCTTTGAGAGGAGCCAGATGAGGTGGCTTGGGCATCTACTTAGGATGCCTCCTGGACGCCTCCCTGGTGAGGAGGCCCCGGGGAAGATCCAGGACACGCTGGAGGGGCTATGTCTCTTGGCTGGCCTGGGAACGCCTCAGGATTCCCCTGGAGGAGCTGGATGAAGTAGCCGGGGAGAGGGAAGTCTGGATTTCCCTGATGAGACTACTGCCCCTGCAACCCGACCTCGGATAAGCGGAAGATGATGGATGGATGGATGGATGGATGGATGGATGGATGGCTGAAAGTTCACATTTTTGGGTGGTTAGAATATGTGTTGT
>JAODJX010000136.1:20890886-20910018 GCA_026776945.1 Isichthys henryi
TCCTCCAAACTAAAGAGAGATAACCATCTAACAGACAGATGAAAAGCCAGCATCCATGGTGGCATGGGGGTGCATTAGTGCCCATGTGTACAGGTCTTGGAGCAACAGATGCTGCCTTCCACACATTATCTTTTTCAGAGAAGACCTTGTATATTTCAGCAAAAAAATGCCAAACTGCATTCTGTGTATATTAATTCATTTCAGTTCAATTCAATTTCATTTCTCAAGCGCATTTTCACATTACATTGTTTCAAAGAACTTTACATTATCCCTGCCCAAAGCTCCCAGTGAGTAAGCCAAAGGCAACATTGGCAAGGAAAACCTCCCTAAAAGGAAAACACCATGGGAGGAACCAAATTCAAAGGTGGAACCACCATCCAGGGGCTGGCAGAAGAAGTCAAATCAGCAAGATGGCAAGATGTCCCAATGTACACTGTCCAAGTTTTACAACAGCTTCATAGCAGAAGAGTCTGGGTGCTAGACTGGCCTGCCTGCAGTCCATACCTGTCACCCACTGAACATCATGCACATCATGAAACGATAAATATGACAAAGGAGACCCTGAACTGTGGAGCAATTGAAATCCTATATAAGGCAAGAATGCTATCAAAACTCCAGCAACTGATCTCCTCAGTTCCCAAATATTTACAGAGTGTTGTTAAAAGAAGAAGTGATGCAACACAGTGGTAAACAGCCATATCCCAACTTTTTTGAAATGTGTTGCTAGCATCAAATTCAAATTGAGCGTATATTTGTCATAAAACCATAAAATTTCTTAGTTTCAAAATTGCATATGTTGTCTTTTTATTCTGTTTTCTATTAAATATGGATTACTATGATTTGTAAATCATTGCATTCTGTTTTTATTTACATTTACACATCACCCCAACTGTTTTTGAAAACAGGGTTGTGCCACAAATGATTTATCCTTGTTTTTCATCCTGACTGATCTAAAACATTACAGAGCTTATAAGTTACCATGGGATTGTCTGTATTGACTAATAAAATGCTGTGTACCTTTTTGAACTGACGCAATTTATTCTGTATAGGAACATATGGGATGAGATTTGTCCTGTAACTTCGAACTTTGTAATAATAAAATTTAACTTTTAAACATTAGCAGGAATGATGATGATAGTGAATAAGTATGATTAAAACCATAGTCTTGAAAATGGACCTTTTTCAGTTTTGATCCCCTTTCGGTCTTGACTTCGACCGAATTCTTCAAAGTCATGGTCTTGAATTGATCTCTCCCCTATTATTACCTATGTGTAAACCTGCAGCAGTCAATTATTGAGACTGAATAACTGACTGTTGGTCAATGCTTCAGTTTTACAAGCCTGAAATATCTCCATGTGATGTCAGCGGGTGATTCTTTTTGCAGGGGGCTATAAAACAATTTACTTTGGAAATGTAGGAAATAAGAAACATTTAGTTGTGAAGCACCCTTAAAAGTTACATTTTTATTATTCCAAAAATGTTTTTGATATATATGTGGTGTTGAAATATCAGAGTGCATGTACAGGCATCCTGGATAGCCTGGACAGCTACAAAAAGCAAAGTGTTGTCAAAGCGAACGCACTACCGTTTAAGGCCTTGATATCAATGTTTTTAGTAAGATAAGAAACTATCGGTTCCAGAAGGAAATTTCTAATTTTTTTAATACAGAGCATGTGAGCCTAATATCAGTACATTTTCTGTTGTTTAAGATTCTGAGTGAAGTCAGTCATTTACTTTTTTCTGCAGCCTGCCCTAATCAGTTTGCATGTGCCAGTGGATTCTGCATCGCGAAACAACTGCACTGTGATGGCTGGAATGATTGTGGAGATCGGAGTGATGAAGAACAATGCAGTGAGTTTGTTCCCCTCCATCAAACTGCACCAAGAAAGCCTACTATTGCCACAAGTTAAAAGAGAATGTGGTATGCTGGTTTGGGCTCTGCTTGTGACCAGAAGGTTGCAAGTTCAAATCCTGTAGTTGGTTGAATATTCGGCCCTTCAGCATGGTCCTTCATCCCAATAGCTCCAGGCACATTGTCTGACATTGCTCTCTGACCTTCACTTGTATGTCTGCTTCCATACTGCTGTGAATACGTCCACACAGTTATGCATTACTTTGGATTAAGATAAATGAGTCTGTTAAATGAGTAAATGTAATGTCACTTTGGAAAAAAGCATCTGACTCATAGATAAATGAAGTACTGAGTGAGCTCTGTTTTCCAGAATGTGACCAAGAGCAGTTTGCCTGTGCCAATGGCAGATGCAAACCCCTTTATTGGATGTGTGACAGTGTCAATGACTGTGGTGACGGCAGTGATGAGAAAGATTGTGGTGAGTTCACCTCTCTGGCTGGGAGATTCAGCATCATACGGCTATGAAGAGAGTGCTGCAGAGCTCTGTGAGGTAGCATATTGATGAGATGTTGATTTACATGATCACTGCATGATTGAAGACCATCCTCGTCTTCCTCAGAAGGCTTAAATGTAGCCTATTCCAGTTTATATCTCAGTCTGCAACTTAGTAACTTGGAGGGAGCCATCATCCCTTCATTACTGTCCAAAGTAATACATGAAAATGGAAGTATGGATGTGTGATATAATATGTATTGGATGGGAAAACAAAAACATTTATCGTGTCATATTACGCTTTAATTCTTCATTTATTAGTAATGGAAAAGTATTCCTTGGAAACACAAAACTATTGAGAGGAAACACAAAATTATTAAAAAAAATATTTTCCTACTGGGCTCCATATACCGCAGTTGTGCTGTACATACATTTCTATCCACAAATATGTATTTTTATTTGTGATAAAACGTATCATATCCAAAAAAATAAGAAGCAATTTGCATGTGATAAGGGCTTTGTATATTTGTGGATCTAGGAACATTGTATAGGTTATAATCTGGCACCAGTTTCATTTTGAGACAAATTGTACCAAAACTCCAGTAATGCTGCTTAGTGGTGACGCATGGAAGTACGGCTACAGTCACAGATCCGGTGACCTTGATTACATTGGGACATGTGCTACAAATCAGGTTTTGAGAGGAGGGGAGAGTGTGTAGAGGGGCTATAGATTGTGGAGTTTGGGGGTTGTGGAAGGAGAAGGAATTAGATGGGGCAGGGATGACAGGGCTGTCTGGGGAATACATTATTATCGTTCTGACAGCATCTAATTGGCTGTATATTTTTTCAGTAGTTCTGTTGCTCCCTGGATGTTTTCTTGGTAAATCTTTTGTCCAACTCAGGATGTGAGGAGAGCGAATGGAGGTGTTCAGATGGGATGTGCATTTTGAAAACCCTGATGTGTGATGGAAAGAAGGACTGCTTAGATGGGAGCGACGAGTCAAACTGCATCACCGAATCATCTCGAAGTGAGCCATAGTCGTCATATCTCCATCCCCTTGCTATGTCAGAGCGTGATAGTCAATATATCCACCGCTCTGTGAGCGAGTCATAATCATCATACGCCCCCAGTATGTGAGTGAGCCATAGTCGTCAAACCCCCCCAGTATGTGAGTGAGCCATAGTCATCATATCCTCATCGCTATGTGAGTGAACCTTAGTCATCATTTCCTTCAACCACTTGCAGCATGTTTTCTTAAGGTTACGTGAAATGTTAGTGCTTGCGTAGTGGGTCTGGGCAGCCTTGCTTCATCTCTGTCATCTGCTGTACCTGTTACTTCCTGTTCTTTTAAATGCATCATGGTTTCTGCACAGGGATTAATGTCTGCACTTACTACACCTTCAAGTGCAAGAATGGGGAGTGTGTGCACAAAATCAACGCCGAGTGCGACCTGACCAAGGACTGCAGTGACGGATCTGATGAAGAGGGCTGCAGTAATGACAGAATTTCTTTTCCCCCACTGTGTGCCTATCTAAACTTGATTGCTTGAGCACTTGAATAGTACCTTAGTACTGAATCAGAGCATGGCAGCCCACCCCTCATCTCCCAGTACATTCAGTGGGTATTCACTGCCTTCCCTTATACCATTATTTCTTTAGGGAGGGTCTGGGCATGAAAGAAACAGATTTATGTGCAGAAAAAAACAGTCCTGAGTTTCCTATTTTTGGAGATGATGGAATGGTTTCTAACAATGATTCGGGTGCTGCTGTCCATCCATCCATCTTGCAACCCCTTATCCAGTTTGGGGAGTGGCAGGTGCTATTTCCAGACAGAACCAGACAGAAGGCAGGGGGACACCAGGATAGAATAGGATGACAGTCCATTGCAGGGCACAGTCACAAACCTCACTATCTCCAGTTTAAGGACTCCAGTTAGCCCACAGTACATGGAGAAAATCCACACAGCACAAGCAGAACATGCAAATCATGAACAACCTTGCTCCTGCTGCTATTTAATTTTTGAAAGCATATCTGTAAAACTGTACACTTGGCTTTCCAGTGGAAAGTTTTATTCATTTATGCTATTTATATTTTAAACCCAATTTAAGTTGCTAGCCTCACTCCCCTAACTCTTCCCTCCCATTCTCTGGTCTGCCTTTTCCTTCCCTACCCTTCCCTACCCCTTCCTTCCCATCCTTTTCTTCCTTTTCCCTTCCCTACCCTACCCTTACCTTCCCATCCTTTTCTTCCTTTTCCCTTGCCTTCCCTATCCTTGCCTTCCCATCCTTTTCTTCCTTTTCCCTTCCCTTTTCTTCCTTTTCCCTTCCCTTCCCTACCCTTACCTTCCCATCCTTTTCTTCCTTTTCCCTTCCCTTCCCTACCCTTACCTTCCCATCCTTTTCTTCCTTTTCCCTTCCCGTTTCTTCCTTTTCCCTTCACTTCCCTTCCCATCCTTTACTTCCTTTACCCTTGCTTTACTTTTCTTCCTTTTCCCTTGCTTTCCCTATCCTTGCCTTCCCATCCTTTTCTTCCGTTTCCCTTCCCTTGCCTACCTTTTCCTTCCCATCATTTTCTTCCTTTTCCCTTCCCTTTTCAAACTTTTCCCTTCCCTTCCATTGCCTGCCTTTTCCTTCCCACCCTTTTCCTTCCCTTCCCTTTACTTCCCTTCCATGCCCTACCTTTTCTTTCCCTTCCCATTCCTGCCATCTCCTTCCCGGTACTTCCCTTTACTGTCCTTCCCTGCCTTTTCCATTCCTTCCCTCCTCAGTGTGTGGCACCAGGCCCTACAAGCACAACCGCATCGTGGGTGGCCAGAACGCTGACATCGGGGAGTGGCCATGGCAGGTCAGCCTACACTTCATGACCAATGGCCACATTTGTGGTGCCTCCATCCTGTCCAAGACTTGGCTACTGTCGGCTGCTCACTGCTTCCAAACGACCTCCCCTGAGTACGTGCTAAGGCGCAGCCCTCTCTAGTGCCGCTGTCTGTGACTCTAATGGGCCAATACAAACAGCAACAATCACCATGACCTCATTTAGCCGTATGCTTAGAGTATGAACATTTAGCTGTGGCACGGTCAGCAACACTAAGTATTCATCAAATTCAATGTTAAATGAAAATTCCACACACATTCAGCAGAGATTTAAACCATACAGTTTAAATACTTACCCATTGAGCCACTGAACCACCCCCTTAACATTTATGCATCTACCCATCCATCTTCTACCTGTTTATCCCAGTCTAGATCACAAGAGGGCAGTACAGGGCACAATTCTGGGGTACACATTGGATGGGTTGTCAATCAAAGTACACACATACACACACAATAGTACATTATTGGAAAGTAGCCTACCTGTATGTCTGCTAGTGGTGTGAGGTGACAGTGCTACCCACTGAGTCACCAAAAAGCCCATCCTTAGCGTTTGTGTTCTAGTTTGTTATTTTTAGTATCAGATTCTGGGTGCACAACAAAACATCATTACCACTAAGCTGACATCCTGTCCAGAGTGTGTCCTCGAATTGTGCTGCCCTCTTCTGACCTAGACTGGGATAGGCTCCAGGCCCCCATCTGTCATGCTGATCAGACCAAGCAGTTACAAATTCAGGTGGATGTATACTACTGCTATTGTTACACACTACTATTAATATTATTTCCATTATCATTAATATCACTACTATTACTACTACTGCTACCATTACTACAAATCATCATCATGTAAGACTTGTCTTAAAACTCCCTTGTTTTCTTTGATACTTGATTCTGTGTTCAGAATTCTTATAACCATTTCACAATTGATACTTGTATTTTTATCATTCTGACACTAGGTGGAAGCACTAACCTTCTGTTTGAGAGATCTTTCAGTTTTCAAAATTTTTGCTGTTAAAGTCTTCAAGAGTCATAGTGCATCCAGTGCTACTCCAAATTTTATAAACTCCTAAATTGTTTGGTAATGAAGACATGAGACAGAAGTGAATTTTTCACTTTGTGTTCAGGCTTCTGAGTTTTGGCAAAAATCATAGTCACGATTTTTTTGGCCAATATTGAGATCACAGTTATTTAACACGGTGGCTTTGGGAATACCCATGCATTTATTGAACTTAAAAAAAAAAAAAGTCTTTTTAACTGTGGGTTTCCTTTAGCTCTAAACTAATAAGGGGTTAGAAAGGAATGTACTGGATTTATAACAAAAGACAAAATGGGAGGATCATTGTGAAACAAAATGCGGTACAATAATCGTTTTATCTTGGTTATTTTGCTTAGATAATCTTTGGAAGTCAAAATTGTAATTGAAATTAAAATGCAATGAATTGCCCAGCTGTACTTTGTGTATTGTATTGTATTATTTTTCAAATGTTCACTGTGTTCAGAAATCTCATTCCTGACAACTGGCGGGCATACAGCGGATTGCGCACCCAGTACTCTGAGGAAAACGTACAGATGCGCAACATCAAAAGGATAATCACCCACCCGGAATATAATGACATGACGAACGATTATGACATTGCCCTGCTGGAGCTGAACGAGCCACTGGTCTTCACCAACACCATCTATCCCATCTGCCTGCCTGACAGCGCTCACGTCTTCCCAGCTGGGCTTTCCTGCTGGGTGACGGGCTGGGGGACGCTGCGCGAAGGAGGTGAGCGCCCCCCATATCAGAAACATCTTTCTGTCTACAGCACTTCTCTATAGAACATTGTTTCCATACCTGCTGACTCCATGCATGATTTGATTGCAACAATTACTGTTGCGATAATATCCATATGTCATTTGTTCACTCCATTAATGCATTAATTTGGAATTAAGTTTAGAAAAACTGACAGGGCAGGACTGTTGCCTCACACCTGGAGGTTTGAATCTCACCTTCTCTGTGTGTGTGAAGTTTGTGTCTTCTATCTGTGCATTCTACAGCCCATCTCACAGACATGCAGTTAGACTAATTGGTCTCACTCTATTTCCTTGTGTGTGTGTGTGTGTGTGTGTGTGTGCGCGCACGCGCCCGCATTCTGCCATGGATAGTCATCACATCCAGGGTGCACCACAGCCTTGTCTGTGCTGCCTGTAATAGGTTCCCAGCCCATCTGTGACTCTGGCCAGCATCAGCAATTAAGAAGTGTATGGGCGGAAGGGAAAATTCTTTTGTAATTCTCCAATATATCTCAATCTTTTGTTTCTTGTTCCTTTTAATGACCACTAGGTAGCGCTGCACCAATCTTGCAGAAAGCAGAGGTGAAGATCATCAACGACACAATCTGTGACACGGTAACAGAGGGCCAGGTGACGTCTAGGATGCTCTGCAGTGGGTTTCTGGCAGGAGGTGTTGACGCCTGTCAGGTGAAGAACACAAACTTACCTTTTAATGTTAATTGTGCATCTAAAATATCTACTATTTACTTGCTACGGCTACAAAGACTTTTCCAGCAAAGTTTCTTCCAGAAAATGCTGGACCAAAGTTTTGTTGTGCAGCCTAGTCTGGCTCCTTTCCTTGTCCTTTCTCTTGTGTCAAATTCACAGCATTTTCTCTCCTGGCCCCTCCCCTGCAGGGAGACTCGGGGGGCCCTTTGGTATGCAGAGAGGAGAGTGGCAAGTGGTTCCAGGCTGGCATCGTGAGCTGGGGCGAAGGCTGTGCCCGCCGAAACAAGCCCGGGGTCTACACGCGTGTTACCAAGCTGCGGGACTGGATCCGGGAGGAAATTGGGGTGTAGACTGGGCATTACCAGCAGGAAAATGGGGGCAGTTTCAGAAAATTCACATGTAATACCGACGTCCATGTCACTCGGGTAACTGTTAAGAGATTCAAGTTGTTGGGGTGAAAAGTTTGAGAATATTTAGGAACACTCTCTTCAGTCAGTACTGTTTTAAATTGATATTAATTAACAATAAAATATAAATAAATTATATACAATTAAACATTAATACAATAAAAAATAATACGGAGCTTTGGTTCCAAAACCTGTGTTTGGGACAGCCCTTGCATTCATGAATTTGTCACATTGCACCACCAGTTCAATAATTAGCTATTGAAATTTTAGGAGGTATTGATGAGCCGAATAATGTGTGCTGGTGGTCAAGTTCAACACATAGATGGGCATGTTGGATGTTAACTGCAAATCCTGTAGTTTGATGAGTTTTGAAATAGCTAAGATGACACACTTTGATGGACATACAATCATAGTTTTACAAAATCATATTTCGTATGTGGTGGCCTAAGAGATTTTATCCATGAAGTAGCTCTCAAATATTAACCATATTCCGCAAGCTTGCTATCCGATGACCTTTAGCCATAGATGGGATCATTTGCATAGTTTTCTGAGGTATGAAAGGCCTGGCTGATCGTATGCATTAAGAGAATAAGGAGAACATTTTTTGGTGAAATTTTAATATAGTTGTGATGTTTTATGTGTGGTGGTTAACACTGGTCTGAGGTGGGATGTAAAAATGTATAATATGGAGTTTTTACTGCAGTTTTAACAATGACCATATAACACATGATGTCAGTCATGTTGGAGAGAATTTTGAACTTTGAAGTTCTTGAAATACTTCTGAAGACCAGCAAAAAATGTTAATGTGTAGCCTAGTTAAGTGTAGACTTTTGAAAGTTGAATACATTGGTACATTGATGTCTCTGTAAAATGGCAAGTGATAGTTAGACTATTAAATTATTTATGAAAGGGACACATTACTTAATTGCCAATTTCTGGCTATTTCGGGACTTGGTCAGGTCAGGGATCGTTTCTGCTATTAATATTTGCACAGAAATGAAGATGATGTGATGTTTTCTCATGTTGAAGCCGGTGAACAGTATTCCATACAAACATCCCTGTCTTTTTTAAGTTGTTCTTTATTTGCTGCTTGTTAGGTTTTGTGCAGCTCTCCAGAACTAAAAGTTACTTTCCCGTTCAGTTACAGGCAGTCCATAGGATATGAATGAGATCTGTTCCCTAAGTCTATCTGTTACGATCCCCAGTCTAGGGCTGGGGACCGACAGAAAGGTAAGGGGAAATATATATATTTAAATCGAATTTGTAGGCAATTAAGAATAATAATTATACAGCACATAATAAAGCAATAATAAAAGTAGATACATATGGTACTGTATTGTACCTCGAGCCGACACACCACTGAAGCCACGCAATGTTTTCATAAGCATCACAAAGTAGTACGTGCATTCATTATTAAAAGCCATTGTATTTAACTAAATATTAAATATAATTGGCTTTATGATAGTTCGTTCGTAAGTACGAGTTGTCTGTAAGTTGGATGTTAAGTGGGAGACTGCCCGTACAACAAATGATTTACTTTGCTACTGTCACGCATTTAGAGGTAAATTAACTGTCACAAAATAGAGGTAAATTTAATTCTGTCGTGGTCATACACAGTGTTGAATTATCCATTATTATGTGGTCGTTTTTGTATTTGGTCACTTTCATCATGTTTCATTTTGTTAAAGTACCTGCTATTAATATATGTTATAACTAGGGGAATGATCCAGATGGAATCGTAAAAAGGACTATATGTATTTCAAGGTAACGAATTTCTTACTAAGAAATCAATTGCATTAACCCACAGAAATATACCATTTTATGTGTGTATGTATATATATATATGTATGTATGTATGTATGTATATGTGTGTGTGTATGTGTGTATATATATACACATATATATATATACACTCACACACACACACACACACAAAGAGATGTATAACAAACGTCAAGCACTTGTTTGATGTGCCAGTAATACTGGTTTTGTTGTATAGAGTTTTATACACTAGTTCCTGTGTCTGACTAGGTACATGGTGCCCTTGTTTGACATTTTGTTTATGTGCACTTTCTTATAACAATGATCTCCTCATTGTATTCAATAAATATTGTTTGATTTTGAAGTTTTGTTGTTATACCTTGTACTAGATACATTGTGGGCTTGCTGTATCCTCAAAGCATGTGAAACGTTTAACGTTTATTTCTGTTGTCGGTCCTAGTTCTTTATGCTGTCTATCCTCCCAGCCATTGCCAGCATTTGTCAAGTGTTGCTCATAATTAAGAAGCATGGAAATGGACATGACACGGTTATAGTGTCACATTATGCCTTGCTTTGTCAGATTGATTGGTCACTTGGGAGTCAGCTGGTGACTATTCCTGAGTGTCATTTACAGGCAGGAGCACTCAAATCTTATTTGTCTTCATTATAAGAAGCATTTCTACCTTGGATATTTGTGCAACAGGATTCCAACGAGGGTTTTTCAATTCAGGCACGTGTGTGGCCTTGTCAAAAGGCATTTGTAAGCATTCAGCTGTACGTTCTCAAGCATAAACTTTGTCCCAGCTGGGCAGGTTTATCTGAAATGGTTTTATTTAAATATAAATATGTGTACAAAGTTACAAGCACAATCGCTTTTTAACATAATCCATTATTAAAAATTAAATAAAACAATGGCCATTAGTCGCGTTCAGAAAAGTATTTCTCTGCTTTTGTTGATGGACAAACAGTAAAAGACAAATGGAGAACAGATTTAAAAATCAAGTTAGGATATATATTCATGTATATATAAAGATACAATTTACAGTAAAGCAGCTTACACGCTGTACATTAAGGCTTATATAAAATATAAAAATAAAGACGAGCAATATTTTTCACTCTTTGCTTCATTTCCCAACCCAGTGGATTGTGGACAGTTCTGAGAAAAATGGCAGTACACCGTTCCAGTGAACTGGATCCAAGTTGCAACAAGATACAATATGTAATCTTTCACATTGGCAATGGAAATGAAAAATGTCAAAGTATTTCACTTGAACACATCTGCATGCAACAGATAGACAATGTTTTTGTACACTTAACTAGTTTTGGGTAGTATAGGGTTTGTAAACATTTTCAAGCTTCTACATACTCATGTCCCGCAACCCTCACCAGGATAAGCAGTTGGAAGATGGATGGATGGATGGATGGATACTCATGTGACTGTTTCCCATTGGTAATCAAGCTTCTTGATCGGAAAGTTTGGCTAAATTGCAACCAAGCTTCGAAGCCTTCTCTGTACAAGAACACAGCCTTTAACTGAAAATCAGCTACATTACTGAACAGTGATGCTCATAATTTTAAAAATGAGCCTAGGATGTACGCTGTAATCACGCAGAAATGATAGAGCTAGGCAGCCATTTCCACCTGCGCATATCCCACAATCTTTGGATATTCATTCAGTCACTCATCCCCCGGTGAAGCAAGAATGATTAATGCAGACTATCCTTCATCTTTCGTAGCTGTAACCTAATGCTATCAGCTTTTCTCCATCATTTGAAATCCATTATTTTCAGTTGTCTGCACTGATCCATCAGGCCAGAACTGTAGTCTGAAATAATCTTGAAAGCATAAAAATATCTTTTTAGGAAAACTCTACAGAGTTCATCATCCAGAAAATATGCGAATGTTGCTTGGCTGTACTTTTATGCCAGTTTCACAGCTTGAAGCTGAACCTCATGGATTGGCTCAGTCTTTTATAATGAATCGAAACGTGAGTGTGCTTAGAATTCTTTTGCATGCTGATGGAAACAAAAATGAAAAATGAGTTTTCTTTTTTAAAAAAAATCCTAAGTTCACCAGATGCAAGTCTTTGAATTCTGATTTCACTCCACAGCCATGGGACATTTGGTAAGAGGAGATTTCCATTTCACACCTTCCCATACACAATATAAATCATAAACAGTTAAGCAGATGGCATCAGTGAAACTACTGTGGCTTTGTCTTTGTCATCCTTAAAAAAATTAAATAGTGAAGCACACTTGAAGGGGATTCATCATCAGAAGCTCCAATTCATCCAGAGGATAAGAAGATACAGATCCAATTGAACAATAACACACAATAAATTAAAAGCAGTCTTTCCAAAAAACTTAAATCTTCAGCCAATGGTCCTCTTTAAGACCTATTCCACGGGAAAGAAAAGCAGTGTCCATGTAGCCTATAGAGAAGATGCTTGAAAAGATCACTTATTATCCTTTGCAGCTTCCCCGTCTTGTCAAACGTGTGTCTGCATGCGCTGGTGTGAGGGGCGGCCATAGTCAGACAGCTGTGAAGACACCTGGGAGGAAGCATAGGAGAAACGCGAAGAGCTGGACACTTTGCTGGCTTGATCCGAGTGATCGTAGGCATCCACCTTCTCATAGGTTGAGGGCTTGACGTAGCTCGTAAAGGCACGGCCGTATGTAGCAGGCAGGTAAGCAGAGCTGCCATACAGTGGCTCGGGGGGGTACATTCCCTGCTGCTGCTGTGCCTGCTGCTGTTGCTGCTGCTGCTGCTGCTGCTGCTGCTGCTGTTGCTCATAGGTAGAGCGTGCACCCGTGGTGGTGGCATAGCGATGGGAGAAATCATAGATCCGCGGCTGGGTGCTGTGCTGGCCATACAGCGGGTTAGGTGAGGCCAGCTGGGATGGAGTATAGACAGGCCGTGGATTGGACACATATTCTGAAAAACCACTGCGTACATGGCGATCTTCATGAGCCCGAACATTGTAATAGCCATTGGTGGGATCCTAAACAGAGAGACCAGATTAGGCTCCACCAAATTTAGAGGCAAGCATGCAAGAGAACACAAACATGCAAGTGTCATCTTAAGTTTTCCATTCCTGCTTTACCTTGATCTCAGATCGCTCATCCTCCTCCTCTTCTAGAAGGTCGCTGTGTTCTGTTCGAGATGTACCTGGAGATTCGCTGCTGTTTGGGGCCTGAAGGTTTAAATATATTATCCAAAATCAACAATTAGACCTACTTAAATCTGTAAAAAGCTGTGAGCTGCTAATTTTCCCCATCAAGCTTTCGTAAAAATATCAAGTAATTTAAGTACTAATGTTCTATAAAGATTTTTATAAACAGAGATAAGACACTGTACCATTGGTTCCTTGACATCTTCCTCATCATCGTTGCTCCGCGTTGCATTGTGATCACTGTGCACAATTTGGACTCTGATGTCACTTTTAGAGAGTCTTGTTCCCTTTTTACCTTGAGAAAAAGTGATTCTTTAGTGGTTATTTCAAACAGGCATAAATGATAACTGAATAATCCAAACAGAATGTCACCAAAAGCCTCACCCTATTCCTAGGCCTAAACTCTTAATGGCTTCCATATATGATTTATTCAAATACTAGTCCTAATTACATAAACATTCCTTAGTGGAGTTTCACCTTACTTTTTACAGAGTTTCTGCAACAGAGGGTGACCAAGGTGATGACACAGATGAGGAGGACACAGCCTCCCCCGACTGAAGTCCCCACAATGATGAGTATAGGGAGAGCCTCTGTTTGGAAGGAGCAAAAGGCCAGAGGTTTGTGCAGGTGTACATCGTACTGTAATTCTTTTAGCAAGTAGTATTTAGTGCCTTTGTAAGCATGAATTAAATTGAATAGAAACCGATTTTCTTTTTCCAGGCCTAAAATTGTCTATAATTTCTTATGGGAAAGGGCAACAATGCATGATGAGGCAATAGGCAGCAACCTGATTAGAGATGCTAGGTGATACCACACTGCAACTCTCCTGAGAATACACCAATATATGGACACAATTTGCTAAGTGACAGCTCTATTTCTATTGTCTCATACAACAAAAGATATTATTTTGTTATCCTTATTTAGGAATTATTGAGAAAAATTGCAATAAGGCTCGAAAGAAATTGTGCCTTTTTTTTGCCTCTTGAAACATCTTAATATTCTAAATTTTCTTTCACAACCAATATACATGTAATGACACTTTTCTCATAAAAGCCAGCATCCATCTCCTACTCACTTTTCCTGGTCTATGCCAGTGTTTCCCAAACAAGTCCCCGGGGACCCCTTAGATGAACAATTTTTTTGCTCTTTCCCAGTTCCTTGGGAATGGGGAGAGAGTAAAAACATGGACCGCTGGGGATCCCTGAGGACTGGTTTGAGAAACACTGGTCTAGGCAGACCAGGAATGGAGCGCACCTAGTGATTCACAGGACACTGCAACATCAATTAGCTCCATGTTTTTGGAATGTGTGTGAAAAACACAGCTGCTGGCAGAAACCCATGCAAACTCCACACATACTGTACAGAGCAGAAGCAAGTTTCAAACTCCAACACTGCAAGTGTGATAAAAATGTTTCAGATTACATAAACTGAGTCTAGATGTGTAAGTTATTAAAGCTGTGAAATTACACAGGTATGCTGATGGTAGTTTAACAGTTTTATAGAAGGGCCCCTACCTTGCTCCTTGAGAGTGACCAATGCAGTGCCTGTTCCAAAATGGTTCCAGGCAGTGCAATTATAACGTAGCTGGAAGTCTTGTGCAAGGGTCTCTGAGAGGATGAGGGAAGACAGGACCCCTCTATCAGTGGTGACTGTCTGGACAGTGAACCGCCCCGAAGAGCCAGAAGCTAGGCTCATGTCCCCGAAGGTCCACACCTGAAAATAAAGAGAGAAGCACGTGTGCCCCAGAAAAGATTTAACTGTGTATTGCATAATATATATATAGATAACATGAAACTTTGACCACAAATACATTCCGCAGTTTCCCTAATGCATAATTTCCTTATATGAGGAAGGCAAATTTTAAATTCATATGTTTTTAGAAATATCCATCCATTTTCTGTACCTGCATGTTCTGTTCAGGGTCATGGGGAGTCGGGACTCACAACCCATCACTGGACACACTCACCATTCACACCTACAGACAATTTGGTAACTCCCGTTCACCTTCTTAGCATGTGTTTGGCTTGTGGGGGGGAAACTACAGTGCCTGACAGAAACCTCATAAAGGAGGGAACAGGCAAATTTGGATCCAGGGAGGACACTCGAACCCGGTCCCAGAGATGTGAGGCGACACTGCCAATCTGCTACGTCACTGTGTCGCCCCATTTTTAGAAATATAATTCTTCCTATTATATAGCCTTCCTTTAAGCGTGAGTGTGGTGCCCTGATTTCATTGCTCAGCTCTTAATAATGTCCTGGAAGGCCTTGACTCAGAGGTCAAACTGGCCATTTCTTCTAGGCCCTAATTCTGAACACTAATTAAGAGGCATCCTGAAGCACCTGAGGGATGTTAGCTAGAGCGTGTCTCTACATTTTAGTGTCTGAACAGCGAGGTCACAGTCCATAGACCTAGAGGCCAGCTGTTTAAGCAAGGGAGCAACAGGGGGAGTGCTTGAGCATAGATCTGCATGCAAGTGTAGTTGTGCACATGGAAAATGCCCTGGAGGTACACTTACGATCTTGTCAGGAGGGGGGCTGCTGTCCACCAGGCACTCTAGCTTGCCCTTGGAGTTCTTGACTGCATGCTGTGTGGCATCTGCAGTGATGATGGGGGGGCCTGGAGGGCAGATTGGATATAATGGTGAATGAGGTAAAAGGAAACAGGGAGAGGAAGGAAAGTAAGGTCAGGCTAAGCTCCGGCAAGAAGGGGAGCTACTGGTGATGATGATGATAATGATGATGGTAAGCGGAGACAAGCACATACATGAAGAGACACTCAGAGTAAAAGCTGCTAACTTCATAAAGAAACCCAATACAAAGCTGATGAATATAATATAACTTGGTGCAGATGAGCTGGCGTCAATGTAATGTTCCTCACTGACATTGGCGAAGAGGCTAATAAAAATGGGCACCACTGAAATGCAAACGCCACAAACACTTACCATTGACAGTGAGAGTGACCTCTCTCTCAGCCACCCCAATCCTGGGAACAATCGCTTTGCAGGTGTAGACGCCAGCATCTTCCTGTGTGACAGCCTTCAGCTGCAGAGTGTTGCCATTGCTGAGAACCTGGGGTAAGATGAGGTAAATACAACACTGATCTAATTCAGCACACCAGTGCTAGCGCTGTTGCCCAAACAAACAGGAAACTGACACCACAGCATAAAAACATCGGAATTAACGCTATTGTAATCAAGTTAATCATGCAATTAAGCCATATTGCCTTGTCAGCAAGGCTATGCTCTTCAAATAATTATAAGTAAAAAGGCAGGAACAGAACAAAGGATTCTGAATGAGAATCTCTTTAACCTTTTGACCAGTTACATTTGGTCACTTGTGAGCTCATTGATCCCCAAATTTCAAGCTGTGATTAATCCATTTAGCTTCCCAATTATTGAATTACCCAATTAATCCATATCGCCTAGATATTGAAATACGCACCCTGTGGATGAAAATAGCCAAATTTCCATGGGATACAGTGGGACATCTTTCTGTTTATGCAACACAATTGCTTCTATATTGACATGCAGCTCTAAATCGTCCAAATAAATCTGATAAAATAGCACACAGGGTATCCTGCAAACCAGAATCTGGTGAGTGAATGAAAAAGTAAAATGTAGACTGGAGCTTCAAATACCACACAGTTTCAGTGATTCTGAGCCTAAGCCTCAGACCTTTGTGGATACAAGACATTTAAAGAAGCAGAAAGAATATACTGCAATGTGTGATCATCCTTTAAAGCCTCCCTCACAGTTTTCAGCAGGTACCGCCTATTGAGATTGAACCATATGCCAGCTAAATAAGACTGAGAGCCACTGCACTGTCTAGGTTTGTTTTGAGATTCCAGAAGCTGATCTTACCACGCTGGAGCCCTGCTTGGTCCAGGCCAGGGTTAAGGGGGGGTTGCCAGTCCATGAGCAGGTGAAGGCTGCATCCATACCTATGTCTACAGCCACAGGCTTGGGCTCTGATAACAGTCTGGGACCAACTAAGAACATCAAATTTGCAGCATATTAGTCATCTTAATGTTCTATAAAAGCTCAAGATCTAAAAGCTAAGAGGAATCACAAATGTTACCTTAAATAATCAGTCAGCTTTATAAATCTATTAGTACAAAGTTATTATCATTTTTGAACTTTTAGCATGGCATAAACAGTGTACTGTTGACTTACACTGGACATCAACGAGTGTGCTGACATTGGTGCTGCCCACAGAATTGGATACCTCACAGGATACCGGGTCTGTGAAGTAGGAGTAGTCCACTGTCACCTCCAGCCTGTCTCCATTGGCTTCAGGTATGGGAACGCCACCCTTTGACCACCTGGTTGGGGTATAACAGTTCCCAATAATGTTAATGACATCATTAAACCATACTGCAACATGCAACGTCAACCACTGGCATGTATACCTTAACATGTCGTAAAGCATTGCATTCATAATGCTTTCATTGAACAAGACAGCTTTAATATATATTAATAATAAACATTATAATTGTACAATCAATTTAGGCATTAAATCCTCTACTGAGAACATGGGTTCTTTTAAAAGCACTTTGTAAACCCTTCAGTTAAAACAGTGCTATATAAATAAAGATTGATTAATTGATTGATTGATTGATTGATTGATTGATTGATTGAGCAGTACAACAGTTACCTGTAACCTGTGATTTCTGGGTTGGCAGAGGCCATGCAAATAAAGAGGACCTTGGCTCCCTCCATCACTGTTTGTGGCTGAGCAGACAGAGTCACTGAAGGCGGGTCTGCAACAATATTAGTCCATTAAACAAAACCTTTCTAATCACGCATTTTATACTATCCATATCCACAGCTGCTCTTATTACAAACAATATATTTTTAATGCGTAATGTACTCAGGCCACTAATCAAAAGTGCCTATTCAAGCATTGATCTTCACTTTCCTAAATTAAAATTTCAGACTCCAATTCAGGGAATTAACATTCCATGTGTAGACCATAGGTGGAAACTAGAGCCAACTAGTTGAAATAAAAATCTTGGTCTGTATTTGTACTTTCTGAACCTGGACTTTCCTTTTCTGGCGTAGACTAAGCAGAGACTTAGCCTGATGCGGCTGGCTTCTGGAGGGCTGGGAACGTGGCATATACTCACGCTGCACATTGATGGTGACCGAGGTCTGCCGTCCACCTGGGGCTGCCGGGTTCAGCACCCTGCAGGTATAAATGCTCCCCGAGTCCTTGTCTTCGGGTGTAAGTGGGAGCATGCTCACTGCCACCTCCCGTTTGCCATCCTCCATTAGTGTCTGCCATTGCAGAGAAAACACATTGTCCAATTTAGCAAAGCTCTAGGTACTGCAGCCTTCGTCAGGCCAATATGAATTCTTCAAACCCTAATGAAATGGTGTCAGTATGAAATCTTACGTTCCGTAAATTAAGAACACCATGCATGAGTCAGCGTACTCAATTGGTTAGTTTATTATTTAAATCAGGCGGCCTGGGATAACACCGCATTGATTTATTTGTCCGTTATTGCTCAGCTTGCTAGCATCCAGAGGTAAACAGTCCTTGTTTGTTCTCTCAGGTTTTTTTTGGCTGCAGATGTCAATTTGTTGCTAGCAAAAATCAATACTGTTAAGTGAGAAAATACGGACTTTGAAGGATATTGCAGGTGGAGGCAAAATTCAGCGCTGACTCGGACCAATAATGGCAGCAAGTATCTCAAAATTATGTCAGTGCTGACAGCAAGGTGCTACTTAACTTAATAATGTGATGAGTAATCCTGAGCTCACTCCCCACCCATCTAGATTGGCCGTTTGGTTCCACAATCAGGACAAAAAAGCTCAAAGTACCTCACATAGACATTTGCTCCCCCCCCGTTCCCCACATCCACTCCTGGCTTTCACCCTCTAAACGTGTCATTTAGTATCGTTTAGTGTGGTCAGAGAGCATGACAAATGTGGCACTTTTCCTGGCTATGGATGTTTCACGCCTCGCCACATCCTCATTGTGCATTGTTGTGGGTGATTTCACTGCTGGCCCCCCCCCCCCCCCCCCACCCCCCCCCGCGAGGAACCACCCGCACCCAGAAAAACAGAAAACAGGAGCCACCAATACTAACACA
>JAODJX010000136.1:20919443-20946151 GCA_026776945.1 Isichthys henryi
AGACACCCCACCCCCCGATTGCTCTCACACGTCCTCTCTCTCCCATGCTCTCCTGAGCTTGCCAGGGCTTTCAGTATAATTTACTATGCTTTTAAATCATTAACTCAAGCTGATTGCAAAAAACCAGGGTGTACTGTATGCATGACAGCTGACATTTTGGATAAAACAACAGCATGGCAACATCTGAGAAGGCGACTGTTTGTAGACGCCGTAAAATAAATAAAGCAGACGTAAATATATTCCTTCATGCTCCCAAGCTGCAATACAAGTAAACAGAACCAGCAAATACATGAAATATAAATTAAAAGTCCATAAAAAGTGGAAAGCATAATGTTAAAAAGTGAGCCCTCCTCTCTCAGAGGAAACAGAAATGAAAACAAAGGAATACTCCACTTAGACAGTGCCACTGGGATTCTGGGCCCAACGCCCTGGGGCCTCAATTAATTTAGTCTGGGGATTTGCAACCTACACTTCTTAATTGAGCCCAGTGGAGGTGCCAGCGGCCCTGCTTGATAGGAAGCAGTGCCTTTCATAATTAATATATTTTTCTTTATTATTATTAGTTTTTAATGAGTATAGTAATCTTGTAAATGTATGCATCTCATTACTACAGAATGTGCTTTCATCGCTATTGTTCCTCATAGCTGCTTGTATCTATAAACACAGAGAAAGAAACAGTTACTGCATCAGGTTGGAGCTATTTTTTTTTTATAAAAAAAGATGGGCTATGTGAGTGTCTCATTAGTCCTACTTAATGTGTGTGCTTTTTAAAGCTTAAAGGTTAATGTGGAACTGCCATTAATTCCACTGAAGCACATTTTAATTTGTTTTTTTTTTGACCGTTCAGTTACATAAAGCAGCACTGGTGTGAACGTGTTCTGGAATGACTAAATATAATAAACTTTCTTTTTTTAATCCTTCTCCCCTCTGTGATCCCTCTCTTCTCCGCCTTCTGCTGCTCACCCTCACCTCTGTATCACTGAGACTCAAATCTATGACACAAACCTCCTGGTGATTAAACAAATTGCCTCCCAGCCCCCCCAGAAGCGGTATGGAGCAAAGAAACAATTGCAGGCTCCCCAGTAATCAAGGGCCGTCTGCTCCTACACCAGGCCGTCACGCCACCATTTATTAATCAATGTCCAAGGGAAAGTTTTAATTAACTGAATTTTTTACTCCTTTCATCAGATTACCCCATACTTGAAATACTTAAAATTACTGAGTAAGAGTTTCCGGAACAAAAAAAGGAAAACCGTTACCTGCCGCCTTCGATACAATACATCCTGCTTTGCGTTGAGGGAAAATAGAAAAGAAACTCATTTCCTTACCTCCACCCCTTTACCATTGATTAGCAAAAGAACATAATTAGAGTAAAATGTAAAGTCAGGGCTTTTTGTTGGATTCCACTGCTTCCACAAGAAAAGAATCAGGCTGTGATTAAAGAATAAATGATTAATGAGAGAACTAATTAATCAATTAATTATTAAGCAAGCACTGTGAATAACAATGGACAAACAGGGAAGGGAAAAAGATAAGGGAAGAGGAACGGCCAGAATTTAAAATTATAAACACATACTGAAAAAGACTGAAAGTTGTTTGTTCAATCCTCTGTCTCACTGTTCAGGATAAACAGCAGCACTTCCATCAATTCCTGTGCAGTCATGTGTGTTTCCAAAGTCAAGAGAGTCCGCAGTCAGCCAGGCTCTGTTCATAGTGATGACAGCAATATCTACACTTGATATTTACAGCTCGGGAGGCGCATGTTGCATGGGGTATAAACACTGATCTGCTCTGTGACGGACTTACGGCCAGCATCTGCTGCACTGGAGAGACCTTCCCAGCTACCTCACAGTGCCATTTAAACTGGGGCAGCCATCAATCATTTACGACGTGCCATCGAAACTGATGCAGCGTGACCGTGTTTGATGAGACACTGCGTCTGATGTGTGAAATATGGTCTGTGACTGACTTTGATATAATATCACATTCCCAGTCAGGTTTGACCTTTTTTATAATATTAATCTCTGCAGTAAAATAGTATATATAGGTATGCACTTCATTTCGTTTCATGTGGTTTGGTTAGTTTTTGCTCTGGAATGTTACCTGACTGCACAGCAGAATGACAACATGCAGAATGTATTTTCCGGCTGAAGAGTTTTATTGGGCCCATTAAATTGTGGCATTTCTCTTTGGGGTACTGCATATGAATAGGTTGATCTTGAATGAAGAAGCTTCAGCCATCTATATATTTCTTGGCAGTTTGCTTCTTCCATTTGTAACAAGCCCTTAAATAATAGAAATAGAAAATGGAAATCTCCTGGGCAGAAAATAGCTGGCAGTTCAGCAGCAGTCGATGCTGCAACTCAGCACTAGCCGGGTATATCCTGAATGTGTTGTATAGCACATATTTCTGGCTCGGCTTCCTATATCCACAAAGTTGACTGGTGCTGTATTTTGTCTCAGTGATGGCATGGAATCAGGGATATCCTCATACTTCTGTAGCTCTGAATAGGCACATTGTCCTGCTGCTCTGCTAGCTTATTGAATCAGTGAACATATGGTGCCTGTAAGCCCTGAAAGGCTGCCACAGGCTGGTCCCATGACCCCCGTTCTTTCTCAGCCCCTTGACTACTTAAACAGGGCTTGTGGTCTGATGAACTTAAACACTTCATTTAGCAGCCTGAAGTATGGAAGGCCTTGACCCCATTCATTACTTCATTCCAGGGTATGCATCTGTGTCTCAGTGCATGAGTATGTGTCCGTATATGTTACTGAGTTGGGAAGCATAGTAATAGGCACCTTAAATAATGTATACATCAAGAACATATAATGTCAACTGTGTAGTTAACATCTTACGAACCTGGAACCCATCTTGCCTGTTACTCTGTATTTAAACACTACAGCAGAAATGTTCCATAGTGGAGACAGTGGCCTTGGTATCTGCTTGAAAAATGTTTTATGAATTTTTTTTCCTAGGATAACACATCATAAAATATTCATTGATCTGGACTGGAATTGATAAATAATGTCTATATATCTATCACTGGCCTCAGACACTTTGAGGTTATTGATCATTGGAGCACAGAGATGATGCCTTAAATTACCTTTTAGCCACTGCTACTTCCTTTTGTAGAAAATGTGTAGATCACTAAAAAAAATCCCAGTCACCCTGTTTGACGAAGCTGTTTGACTCAATGCTATCCATTTTATTGCTTTTCCCCCCCACTGACGTAGTGTGTTTGTTTTTTGTTTGCTTCTGTCCCAGTCCACCTCATTTCATTTGCCTTCCATCCCTCTATCCCGCAGACAGTCTTCATGTTAAACTCCTAAGTCTTTTTCTTGAGGGACGTTTCTTTTAAATCTTAATTAAAATAGACTCCCTACCCCAGCGTCTAATGGGCTGGCTGAGAGCAACTTAGAACAATCAGCTAATACAGATTAGATGTGGGAGAAGAGAAAAATTTAATCATGTGGAGGGGGGGAAATATGGAAAGCAGTCTCTCCCCCAACACTATTCTTTGCTTGGTTTTGCCCAAAGCCCTGCCTTGACCTGTTGACATTAAGCCTCTCCCAAGATTAAGCTGGAAAATGGAGCTTCTGGTGAAGGTAAACACACAGCAAGAACAAGCATTATTGGCTTTTAATTAACAGCAGGGGAAACATTTTAGGGGGCGTGTCATAATATGCTGTGGTATAACGGTAGGGTCACTAGAACTTCTTGTAAACAAGTACCCCGACCCGCATCCCCCACCAGCCTGGTCTCTCAATCCGTGTGCAAAGCTTTCTTATATGTGCTCTGAGAAAGGTAAACAATTCTTTTCAAGGGGCTCCTTTGAGAGATATCTGTCATTCTCCTTTTCCTAACTCTATTTTCTCCTTTTCTTTTACTATGATAAAGTTATGTCTACCCCTAGAGGCTGTTGTTTGAGATGTAAGGTTAAAAATTTATAGAAATACATGGGGAAGGAATGTCCAATATTAGATGTGTGATTATGTCATTGAGAGGGAATCCTTTTCATGTATGGCTCAAACTGGCACTGGTTCTCTAAAATTAAAAAAAAATAAAAATCAACAGGTTGCCAATTTGGCAGTGGAGGACCGCTGTCTGAGTGTGAACTTTCTCACTCATCTTCACAGACTTCCTGAGTAGCCTTGCACTCAGACCTGCTCCAGATGGAGACCTTGCTCTATGTCACATCCAGTGCTTGGCGCTAATTACGGCGTGAGGTAATTACCATAATGTGCCAGAGAGGAACCTGCCATCAGACAAGCCGAGGCTGACAAAAGCCCAGCTAGAAAAGAATCATCATCACCTCGGTACGCTCACAAAGTGCTTCATTAAATGGTGTGAAAGGACACGCTTGTAAACCTACGCACACTGGGCTTTTGTTATCTCTGAGTACTTTGGGCTTTTGCTCATTAATGGGCCACCCAGCATCACAGAGTGCCTGTTTGGTGACAAAACCAACAGTCTGCTGTTTTATGTTTATATGTTATTGTACTTCCAGCCAGCACTACCAAAGACCCAATCCACATCCTTAAATCCTCCAACAGTTTTATATGGAGACCATACCATATCGTCCATCATAAAGCCTGAACATGGACTTAGATTCGAAACCCAGTGAGTAACATGACCAAACCATCATTTCAAACTTATCCTCATCCTTCTCTGAAAAAAAAAAGTTTTCAACCAAACCCAGAACATGAAATACTTGAAAACGTACCCTTTGATTTTTGTGGAACAAGGAAGATGATGGTTTTTATAGAATTTCAAGACTATCCACTATTCTTTTGCACAGTTCAGATTTCTAATCTGTAGACAACTCCTTTAAAAGCCAGTCGATGTAAGTTAGCCAGTGGTCTGCAGTGGCTGAAAGGCTAATCCTCCACCATGAAAGAATTCCCTCTGCCTCCTCTGGCTCTGTGAATGGGCCCTTGAGCCTGCCTGATCGCTCATACACTTTGGTCATCTTTGTAAGTGGTCAGAGATTGAGTGGCTCCATTAAGATCCCATTTATTTTTCCTCTGACAAAGCACAGTGAAACAGGCACGCACACACAGACACACACATTCACAGAGGGTATTGCAAGCTGGACATTAGACTTCAAGTCCCTATAACTGAATAGAAGGGGACATTGTATGGGTTTCAAGACAGGAATATAAGCCATCAAATGGGGCCACTTATCTGAGAGCAGAATCCAACGAGCAGGCCATTACACACAACACATGTAGACCTTTTCCTTTTACTCCACAAGGTGTGATTGTACATCCATTCCTGGGGTCTTATCTTGGTATTCTATCTTTCTTAACACTCTATTCCTTTCTAGAGAATCCAAGAAACCATGAAATCCCATTTTGATCTACCTATGCATCTGTTTCTCTTGTTTTGTATACTTTTGCTTGTCTATTTACCAAACTTTTCCGCCCCTGTGTAATTATCTCAGAAATAAATTGCTGGTCTCCCCAGCTTTCAAACTTCCTTCCAACTCCTAAAATAAAATGAGAACAATCATCCCAAAGAAACCCTGTGATGGATGCAAGACGCCACCACTTCTCCATGTAAGCCACTTTCCAGCTAAACTGGGCACCCGACTTGCTGATAACAGCTCCAGACCAGATTCCACCCAGTCTTTTTGTTGACTGATCCTCTTGACTCCCCTGATTGACTGGAGGCCCATTTTCATGGGATGTCCTTTTGTTCAGGGCAGTGATACAGCAAGACAACTGCCTGGGATTCAAATCAAACAGTCAACATCCCGTGGAGAAATACTGCCTCACCCACAACTCTCACCATCCACACACACACACAAGTTTGTAATTATCTCTTTGTGGAGACTCTCCATTCATTTCTATGGGGAAAACTCTAATCCCAACGTGATTAGACGTCTAATCCCTACCCAGCCCTAACCTTAACCATAAGTAACCAAAGAAAAGATGAGACTTTTGTCGTTTTTAGGTTTTTGATTGCATTCACACATCTTTGTGGGGGTCCCCACAACGGAAAAAAACATAATCCACACACACCGACGCGTGCACACACACACACACACACACACACACACACACACACACAAACATACACACACATTTGTATTCTTATCTTTGTGGGGACTGTCCATTCATTTCTATGGGAAGAACCCTAGTCCCAGAAATTTTGGTATCTTTAGATTTTTGATTCCAGTTATAGATGTTTATGAAATTGAGTTATTGACATATGTCCTATTATGTCTATACTTTAAAGAATGCAATGAAAAGTAATAACACCATACTATCAAGATTGAGCATTATTCAGTGTATGATCAAAACCTTCTCTAAATTCTCGATCCGTCCCCGCTTAAAGGACACTACCGTTGGCCTTCCGAGTGAGACTAACCCCGCCATCAATTTACTTGATTTCTGATGCTCATCTGCTACCTTTAAGCTTTTTTTTTATTGTCACAGAGGTGGTAAAGTCATAAACAGAGACTTTCACCAGTAAGTGAAAGTCACTCTCCTTCTTTCACTTCACTGTAATACAGTCATGCTACATAGCTGCCTTTGTTTAAAAAAAAATCAAAGAAAATATTTTCAGACCTTTGCTACAGTTCTTGTTTAGGACTGGTTTGGATTTAGCAGGCCTGCCCAAAGCCCACCTCCCAAACACACATACACAGATTTCTGTAAAACTGAGTTTCTCCTTGTGGGCATTGAAAAAGTGGTCCCTACAACATCAAAATAACAGGTTTTTATCACAATGTGGGGACAGATGGCCCCTTCAATGTAATATATACATAGTCCACACACACACACTTTTATACCAGAACTCAGAATGGCCTAATGAGGTGGCAATCATGTTTGCATACTGAACTTGTTTGAAAGTTGAAGGCTGAATAAATACTCACAGACTGACATGACCCTCTTGATGGCAAATTGGTCAATGTCTCTCAAAATATCTTTCAGGGTGATTTTCAAAATTACCCTCTAAACTATCACAGTAATAATAAGATGGCTGCCATTTTCTCCCATTCCTCACCCTCTGCCTACCTTCAAAAGGAAAACCAAGCTGCCAGTCATCATAATTTTCAACTGAACTCTGAGTATCGCCTAGTCTCCAGCACAGCTCTGTGTTATGGTTAGGGGTTGAGTCATAATCACAATATTTGTACTTGTCCTCCAGCCAGATAGAACTGCCAGGAGGTGGTCCGTATTTAAAATAGACAAGGTCTTCAAGCCCAGGAGAGTGTGGGAATCCTCTCTGTTAGAGCTGCCTTTTCAGATGCTGCTATGCAAGCCCCTGTTCCTTTGAGTATACTCCCTTCCTGTTAAATCTGTGTAAACAGAGTCTAGTGTGATGTAGTATCACTATATGTTCTAGTTAATCAGTTGGTAAAAGTGCATCTTATTGAAGAGGTAAAACCTACATCTCAACTAATCAGCCCTAGAGACCTAACTCCCATGACTTTGCAGATGCAAAGTTAAGTTGAAGGCATCCCCAAGTTCTGGTCAAGATTTAATTTCTCCTTGAAATACAGAAAAACAGACCGAAAATACATGCAGGAAATTACTGCCATGTTAAAAATGTGCTATATGCACAACTGATAGAGATCACCAGTCATATTTACCAGTATAAATTTATCATGATTTCTTCATTAAGTTGAAGAGAAAATAATTGAAATGTGTCACTGATAAAATTAATAATAATAATAATGTTTGCAATTACGATGGCTTTTGTTTATTACACAACTGAGCAGATTTTCTGTGCTCTCTATACTCATGTCAGCGTGTTACCCCAATAGTTCTGCCTTTAATATAAGGTTAAGGAATGGGGCAGGTAAAGATAACAGACACAAAGAAATTGCCCACCATAAATAAATTTCAATTTGCTGGTGGTTTCACTGCCTTGGTAATAGATATGAAATTCTTGTCTTGAGGGAGAGGAATTGATTGGAAATTAGAAACAAAGGTATGATTCTATGAGGTATCCTACATCGGTACCACTCTACTACATTTCTGCTGTATTGCTTTTATTTTTATTCTTTCTCATTGTTGTGCACATTTGACATCAGTGGCAAAAAAGTAATGAGTATTTTTTAAAAATATTAAGATTTTACTTTTTTTAGTAGGATTTGTTCTTAACCTCTAGTAAAAAAATGTGTTTGAAGGAAAGAACAGAACAGAACAATATAAACTCAATGGCCACTGTATGCAAATGAAGATCAATAAAGCAGGCAACTGTTTGCATTGTGTGTAAAAGGAGGAGTCTATGGAATGGTGGCCATCAATGGTTTCCCATCATCTGTCTCTGTTTACCCATATCTCCCCAGGAAGATGAGTTTCTCATGTGTTAAGATAGAGACGAAGCAGAGGATTTAAAGCAAAACAAATAACATGTAGAAGTGACCAGACCGTACAAATGGGCTTCTACAATGGAGGCCCATTGTGTTCACCTGTGCCATAAAAACACATCCAATGAGGTCTAACAGCTGATAACAAGACACATGACACAATGGCTTCTTCTTATCTGTTTACTTGAATGGCAAACTTGATTATAGAGAAATTGAACCCCCCATTGTTTCCTTTCCTTCCTTGTCTGCCTATAACCTGGACCAAGGGAGTGCAAAAAACCTGAAGAAAATCGGGGAGTGGGAGGGGGGGTGTTGAGAATAGGCCACAGACAAATAAAAAGCCTTGGGGGGGGGGGTCATTCTTTATGGTTTGAAGGAAATGAGATCCTATCCATTGGCCTGGCAGGTCTTGCACAAGCACAGAAAGCCCATTCTGTTTCGAATTCCTCCATTTGGCGCTCACTGTCTAATCATTAATGTCTGTGGAGAAAGACAGAGCAAGTAATTCTTTCAAAAGTGGTTAACTGTCTGGACACGGATGAGCATGAAAACAAAAGAATTATTGACTGAGAATGTGTGTCATGCAATACCAGGCTACTAAGAAAAAAAGTTATAAAGCTTAATACATCAAAAATTGATCTACTGAATAAACAGGTATAAGAAGTACACCCTCCCTAGTAGTTGTAGCACTTTTTTTTCCCAGAGAATTCCCGTGCATTATTTTGTTCATTGACTTAAAATATGTGTATAATAGTATTTATGTCAGGTGCGTCTGTGGAAATCAGGTGCTGTTCTGAAATCAAAGTAGGCCAATATTCCTCTATATCTAAGCCATGAGTGTCAGCCTACTAAATAATGTACATGACTTGGCCAGGTTATGCTGTGTCTGCTCGATTGTGTGCCTGTCACCAGCTCATCAGCTCTGTATTCGCAGTGATGTTGTCCAAAGCTGCCCCTAATCTTTTGGTGGGGTAGGAATAGTGTCGGGGAGCTGAGGTTCCGTGGCACACTTCACCCTAAATAGATCAACCACACATCCCTGCTGCATGTCAGGTCAATCATGGCGTGGGTAGCTATCAGACGTCTGTCCCCAGCCCCAATCTGACTCTGGCAAATTCAAAGACCGTGTCTCATAAAATATGCACAGCTCCCTCAGCAAACCTCAAGAGCTGATTTGGTGCATAAAATATTTCCTGTGCTGATCACAGCATAGGCCCTGGACAAATCTTCGCTAATGGTTAAGGGAGGTAAAGCTATCAGTTTGGCAACTAAATAAGTTGTGTGTGAATGGAGATGAGAAATAGAGTACGGATGTTACTTATGCTACCCATTTAGCTGGGCAGCCTAAACTCTGGCACTAATGTCTTACTGCTTCATAGTTTTGGCTGAAGTGAAAAAGTAACCAAGATTCCGGTGCTTAGTCTGCAATGGTACAGCCTCCAGTGGCAACAGGACTTCTGAATGAAAAAAAAAAAACCTGTGATGTCTGCACACTCACTTTGAACTTGGTCCTGTGAGACTTAGCTACTCAAATCTAACGGTTCCAGAAAGAGCTCATTGAAGATTACTCAGAATTTTGATGTGGGCGCAATGGAAATCCTTGGGGAACCTTGGGACATTCAGAGAAAGTCTACCGTGAATAGGAAGAGTGGGGCAGGCAAGGGAATCCAGGCGAGTCTGCTGCATGTGCAAGGCATGACCCCTGAAGAGGTCTGTCCAAGGCAAATTTCAGCTTTTCTTATTCACTTCAATCAGACAGACAGAAGTATTAACAAAAATGGGCTAGAGCGCATGATCCATAGAAACAGCTCCAAACCAACATCAACAATGCCTACATGGACGATGTTAGACATAAAGTCAGTTTCACAACACTTAGAAACAGAATATTTATGCATATACATGATTCATTAAACTCCCTAATACGTCACAGACGAAAAGAGTAAGAAAGCCTAATAGGCTACTGAAAGTTTGCTTGCTGCTGTGTTCCAGAAACTAAGTTTCAATAGAGGAGTGTGTGGTTTCCCTGGAGAACTGCGCGGCACTTTCTTTCCCGCCCGTAACTGTATTTCCAATTTAGTTTGCAGCGTGCATTTCATTAACATTTCTCTGTTTTCTTCTACACGAAGTGTGGGTGTTGGTGCGTCGGGCTTGTATATTCTGATTTAGCATTTAAATTTAATTACAGCATTTCCGAAGTGTCAATATCCCGGTCCCATTCATCAAAAGAGGAAAAAAGCACAGCTTAACAGCCAATAAACATTTGTTTTTTAATCCATTTACTGAAGCGTCCACCGAAAGCGCCTTGCTTCGCTCCTCATTTCTCAGTCTTAATTAGAAAAATAAACGTTTGTGTCTCGAAGACTGGGGGATGTAAATCATTTTGCCCAAATTCGTCATTAACCAATTCTGACTGATACAATACCTTAAAACAAGAATAAAAGAAAGAAAACGCTGTCATGCACAAAACATCCGCAACCTCAAATATGCCCCATTAAATACGAAGCAAGATAGGAATCTTTTGCTTAAATTGACCAGTAAAGGACTGATTATGACCATACATAAGCTACATCATTTAGTTATTGAATGTTTAATTATTAAATACGCCTTCATTGCGATTCAGTACGATTGACCGCAATAAAACAAACCGTTGATCCATCAGTTGAGCTGATCATCGATACTATAATTAATTTAAGCCTTTATTGTTATAAAGCTAGGTATGTACAAGATCATTTTTTTTTCTAACACAACATCTAATTTGTATCTGATTTAAGCGCTCGTACCGCAGTGTGCATTGTTGGTACCTGGAAATGGCCAGACAGCTGCCAGTACCTGTACAAAACAAGCAAAGAAAGAAAGAAAGACAGACGGACGGACGTGGACTAGATAGATAGATAGATAGATAGATAGATAGACATGCTTTGGCATAAGCAAGTTGTATTGATATTGCGGATACTTTTCCTATAAAGGAGCACGTCACACTGCTAGATGAAACTGGTAGATTGGGCGTTTCGAGAGCCGCAATGTCTGATTCAGCCACCCCAAAGTACAATAACAGTGGCCATAAGACTTCTGTTACCTTCGGAGAACTTGCATTGCCCATTTATTTTGCGCTCATGTCATTGTAAAGCATAGCTTGATTTGAGTACGGCTATAGCGAAAAGTAGTGAAAAACGAGTAAAGCCATTCTTTTAAAGAATTCCCATTGAGGGCTACAAGTAAAACGGATAAGTAATTCGAGCACTTACGATCCGCCGCTCTCTGTGTTTCTATACAATAACGCATGGAAGTACCGTGTAACTATATTGGGGGAGCACCTTCCACTTCATATAATTTTGGGAAAAGATGGGAATCGCTGGCCCTAAAACTTAATAAGAACGGGAAAATGCACACTATTCTGACTTTGACATCAGAGAAATTTTCGTGCTGTTTTACATAATGAAATACTTCGCCGTAAACGCAAAAATAATCGCTCCGATGCTGCGATCAAAACCGTCCAACACTCGATCTTATTTGACTGTTTAAAGTTGCAGATCGGAAGGTGCACATGTGTTGTTTCATGATAAAGCACTTCTATACACAGGATGTGTTCTCCTTAAAATGAAATGTTAAGAAAATAATACTAATACCACATTTGTCCCTACACTTCTGCTCCTCGTTTAATTAGTTATTTGTCGCAATGCCACTGAAACAATAAGTCGTTTTTGGGACCTTTTAAATCATTTGTATGCCAGAATAGAATGCATTAATCTGAAGTAGAAACGAAATTCGACATGGTACGATTGTCGATACAGTCCAGATTTTTATCCTACATGATCTCTTTTCAGTCAACACGTCGCAGTGTGTTTTGACGCAGCGCTCCCAACAATGAAAGATGAACATTGCGTGATTTATTCCGGCAACACCATGTAGCGTCTTCACTTGTTTTGTTGCGATTTTTTCTTACCTGCTATCACATGGCAAAGGGCGACCAAAAATGTGAACATTTTGTCCCTAAGCCTCTGGTTGAGCTGGCTCCCGTCTGGCAAAGTGTGATAAGGTGCAATCGCGTTTTCTTCTGATGCGAGTCGTAATAGATACAACAGACCAAGGTGTTTTCCCCAGTTTTCTTCAGTGGGTGATTTGAACGTTTGCAGAGTAATGATATGGAAAAGCAGTAAAGTTAAACGACGTTGAGATGGAGTTTTTAAGTTTTCCAGTCAGTCCGTCGTGGGAATTGTATTCCGTAGTTTACGTTTTAATATATATTCTGTCAAATGTTTTCAATGTCCTTTTTTCGGGAATCCGATGTCTTAATAATCGTAAAGGTATATATATTCTTCAAACTAGACATTCCTTCTGTCCTTTTCAAAAACAGTGTGTATGGCACATCATTCTGTCCTAATTCGTGTTTTCTTCAACCTGCGCGTCTTTCGCTTGAATGTGCCGCTGAACAGCGTCTTGCCTCCCTGCAACTCAGCCGTGTTGCATTTTAACAATAAATGTCTTGTGAAGTTGATCTCTGTGTTATTCTCTCTCTCTCTCTCTCTCTCTCTCTCTCTCTCTCTCTCTCTCTCTCTCTCTCTCTCCCCTCCCGCACGCCGTTTCTCTGTCCCTCACTCATTTTGCGGTCCCTGCTGTTTTGTCCTGTTACGACCTGCTAGAGGGATAATCCACGCTGACAATCATCAATCATCTGTTCGGGATCCTTCCGATTTAAACATGTCAGGCTTTTTGGAGCACTTATTCATTGAGAAATGAGGAAAACCACAAACAACTGTAGGTTGGCCGGGACCCCAGAGGGATGTCTATTGGTCACTTTCCTTGGCGGGGCTAAAGCAGAGGGAAATAAGGAGGGAGTTTGGGGGCTTGTGGGGGGTGGGTACCCCGATTTTGAAATCATGTGAGCGATCGGATTAATAGGCTACCAATATGTAGTGGATGGCAATATGTCTGGTAAATTCTTATAAAACCTGAAGAAATTTGTCAGAAAATAGATATACATATGATAAAATTGCTTAAAAAAACACCACTTTTAAGCATGGAACATTACATTGCAGATTTTCTTAATTCAGGCTACTATTGTTGAACTGGTTATAAACACTTGAATTAGTTTTGCTTACACATAATAGAAACATTGTACAAGGAGGTTGACTATAGTATATTTAGTTTTGAGTAACCCTGACCACATAAGTTACCTAAAATGCATCTCAAACAAACAACCAGGTCTCCTGTTTCTAATGGAAATGTTCTTGTGAGGTGTAAAATATAATTACAAATTATTCCAATTACGAGTGATTGTCTTTTGTAGAAAATATATTGCCTTAAATCTGACCTGAAATTGCACTAAGAATTGGCTGCGAGCTGAGCTTAATCAAATTCAGGCTACAGAAGTCACAACTCAGCGAGCTGAGCCACACAGTACTTTCAGTGATTGATATGAAATGATGAAATCCATGTAATATGAGAATTACAACACATGAGGAAGTCTGCTAACCATTTCACTCACCATTTTAATCAATTTCACCACAATTTTCATTCTGTGACAGGAGTACTTTGTGTCGTAGTTTCATAGCTGGTATATTAGGATGCTGGCCACTAAATTTACTGGTTTTAATTCAATATGCAGTGTTTTTGTCAGTTTTCCCATGCAGGTTCTGAATTGAACTGAACATTGCATCCTCTGATTAAGACTTAAAATACTGTTTAAGTTGCTGTTTTATTGGACTTTTGAGTTGAAAGCCACAGGTGTGTGACCCATTACTTGTAGTCACGAGCTGATGTGATAAACAGGTTGTTTAAAAGCTTTGCAGCAGTCGTACCGATTAAATGGCCTTTACACCAGCTGGTTTGTGAAGTGGGGGGTGTGTTGGGGGGGGGGTCACTGAAAGGAGAGGGAATGGCCCTGAGAGACCATATTGGAAAGTGCAGCAGAGTGGCTGTGTCACACAGCAGAGCTTTGTTTGATGTCCTGCCACAACATGGTGGCCCCAATAACTCTCACAGGCAACCCTACCACACATAACAGGGAAAAGTTAAGAGGTCATTTGCATGGTTACTGCAATGCAGATAAGTAAAAAACAAAAGTTATGAATGTAGTTTTCACGAAACCACTTTCTGTGGGAAATAGAAATAACTTAAGAAAATATCATCTCAGTCCTTATTTGACCCGGGGTCAATTAAAAATATAATAACAATATCTGCCACTGCTGGAGCAGTGTTTGAAATCACATTTTGGATTTTTTTTCTTGGTGTAACATAACACAGATGGCATAGCACATTAGCCACAGACAAGCAGACCATATTACTGGTTTTTCCAGAATTATGCCAAACAAGAATGAAGTCGAAAGTCGATGAATTCATTTTTGTTTTGTTTTGTTCAATTATTAATTAAAACAATGATAAATGGTTGGACTTGCGTAGTTAAAATCATAATATTGCTTTTACAACAATTACTGAAAACCCTTGCTCCCAAGGAGATTGTTATTTTTTTTATAAACAAATAATAGCATTCATAATATTATTTGATAAGACTTTATAATAACAAGCTTCCAGATAATTTTGGAATATAATGTGAAAATTAGTAGAAGAATGTCTTGATAAGTCCACGATAGCTCCCGGTACGGGTATTACAAAAAGGTATAATAGAAAAAAAGCAATTTTTTTGACACCGAGCTGTTTCAATTACTGCGTTTTTTGTGTTTTGTTGATGATCCACGACTTGTGGTCTTGCCAAAAGTGCCCATCAGAGACCAACGTCAATTGACCATTTTGATATTGTGTCAATTGCAACAGTGCTGTGTTGCGGTGGTAAATATTTTTCTTGGAACAGCAATTGTCAGTAAATTAGAGATTCTGAAATATTAAATGCATATGTCCAAAATGTAGCTCTGTTTCTGCTGATGTTCACGGGATAATTTTAAATCATGCTAATGTTTCTGCATTTTTTATTTATTAGTTTCTTTTTCTAATGATACTTGTATACTTTGACGTGAGACTACTTAATGCCACAACTGTGAATGACAAATTCAAAACAATCTAAAATTGTTTATAACTGGGACTATAGGGGAAATACTGTAGAAACTTAACGATACTGTCGTGGTGCAGCTTGACAATTACATTTGAAAACAAACGTTTAGTTCACATTTCAAATAGCTATTATTCCCTTATTTTAACTTCTCTTAACTTCTAACTTAAATATTGATATTAAATCCTTTAAAGATGTTTCACACACAAGATCAGATTAAATATTCCGTAAATGTATGTATATATTCTGCAGGTAGCAGTATCACAAGCATGGGCAGAGCCTCACAATGAAATTCTGATCCACATCCACAAAACAGATGCCAACGCAATTTTTTATTTCTTATGAATATGAATTAAATATTACATTCTCTAAATATCTTTGTCTCTTTAAATATAAAATTCTGAAGCCAAATTATGACTTCCAGTTGATAATAGGGTTACCTTTCAGCCAGTAAGACATTTATAGCATGGAGTTATTGCTGATGGATTAGAAACCATATGAGCAAAGGACACTCCAGCAGCTGTCACTGTAATTCCGATATCGAGTGCCAGGTTGATCTGTGTCACCCATGAATGTGAACATTACCCCAATGACTGCTAACAACCCATGGCATATTACCTCTGCTATAGATCAGCCCTCCTTGTGCACCATGTTTCAGATAGGCTCTTCTGATGAACTCTATTGGCTTCAGAAGTTCTACATTTTTATACTGGGTTTAAGGTTGACTTTCAATAATGAGTGCCTCAATGATATGTGACATATATCATTAAATACCATCCAACCATTGAGCTTCCATAACACCTATGTAGCAGAGCAATACCGGTCCTGGTTGATATGGCACAAGCATCACCGCCGGTGCCCCTTGTCCAGGAATGAATGAAATTTGCGGGCAAGTGGACACCGCCTCAGAATTTGGTGCCCCAGGTGGCCGCCTATGTTTTCTATAGGATTGACCAGCATTGCAGTAGAGGATCACAGAGAGCCTGGAGCATATCACAGCAATTATAGGGCACAAGGCACAATGGATGGAATGCCGGTCCATCCTGGGGACCATTACATGCTCTTTTTCTTTTTTGAATTAGTTTACCTTCAGTCAAACCACACCCCTAAGAATGCCCCATATATTTAACCTCCCTGCAGCTTCCTGCTGGACACTATTACAATTTGGACACACCAATTTCCTTATTAGCCTTGAATTAAGACAACCTAAACCCAGATTACTGAAAACTGCTGATTTCTGAGAGCATCATTCAATGCTAGATCGAGGGACAGCCATTCTATCAATGAGTGTACAGACATACGTTAATGATAATATCCTTATGATTGAACATTCAGATTGGCTCATTGGTAGCAGGTAGCAGTGTCATAAGCATGGGCAGAGCCTCTCAATGAAATTCATGGCTGGCTCCATGCACTGTGGCATGAGGAAGAAGAAATGATGCAGTGATACAGCTATGAATAATGGATGTCCTGTCCACTGTCACTTCCTATCCTGCGAGAAGCCATCAAGTTGCCATTATTAGGGCTTTTCCTCTCCTTCCTGTTTCCTTTGGTTTTGTTGTTGTTAAGGTCAGTTTCAAAACACGAACCGTCATCACAAACACACTGCCAGTATTCCTCAGGGCACTGAGCGTTTGACAGTTCCAACAGGTAACTGTATTACTTGTAGTAATATACTTTGGAAAGACAAAAAAAAATGGCCAAGCTTGCATTTTTTATTAAAAAAACATTCCATTTTAAATTGTGTATGAAGAGATTTAGAGACTGATTGTCTTGAATCAGTGTTGTTGGTGCATCATTTTCTACCAGACATCCAACAAATAATTTGAAGCATGTCAAATTATAAGAAATGTGAGTGTTAGCACCAAAGAAGATACAAACAGATAACAGACAATATGCCCATATCTACCCAAATCATGGATTATTTAGGAGTGCAGCTGTACGGGAGGAAAAATTAATGCGGAACAGCTGGCTGACAGGGAGTGTGTGGAGTGTATGTTTTTCCCAAAGAACCAGAAGCACTATTGAAGATGTGAGAAATGCTTGAGTTGAAGGAATCGTTAAAAAGAGACAGACTACAGACACAAATATTTAAGCAGATGAACCCCCCCCGCAAACACACGCACACGCACACACACACAAACACACATCTCCTGTATAGCTTTAGAAAATTTATATTAAATAATGCCAGCGGATACATTACTTCAGCATATGCTTCCAGGAATATATTCAACAAAATGCTACTATCAAGTGGAAATCTGGATAAATAAATATTAATAAATTATTTGTACTTCATTATAGGCAAGCTGCACATGCATCAGGGTGCATATAGTACAAGTCATTCGTGTCCATCGTGTGCAGGGGATGCAGTTGAATTTTCAATGGATCTGACATGAAGTTTTTCACTGGGATCACCAGCTCTACTTAGCTCCAGAGCTGCAAGGCAGAGCCGAAGACTGCAGAGCTCTGCGAACTCTATTAATAGCTGGGTACCTTTCAGGAAGCATTATGCAGGGTGAGGAATAACATAAAAATACAGTAGGAATGGCTGTGACAGGGAGTTGGGCGGGATGAAAACCCTGATCCAAAGTAGAATCCTTGTATTCCTGTCTCTCTAAATTTCGGACCCATCAATTCTCACAGCTGCACAGCCCAGGCAGGCCTACAGGAGGTAAATGCTGCCATTTATGTGAGATTCCCAAACAGGAACGTATGGCAGAAAGTGAGAGTGTTTTAAGCACAGACTTGGGTTTTTGTGGTTAATTTTTCATTGATTTCATAAATTTGAAATGTGGATGGTCATCACATATTTGTCAACTTGTCCTAGAATGTCATGGTAAGTTTACACAAGGCTGTAGGGCCTGGGGTGCTGTGGATTTCTGACAGCAGACTGGGTGAAACTCTCATTTAGGAACCTGTACTAATATGGCTAACGTGGCATCTAGTTTCAAAGGAATGCATCTTTCCATGGGAATCCTCAAAAGATATCTGAATCTGAATACCAATCATTTTAAATTCATTTTAAATATTATCTATATTAGGAGTGTGTAAATACATGTGAGAAACTCTTTAGTGCAGAACTAATGCAAAATGTTAAATATTCCATCCCTTAGAGCAACTGAGTACTATGTGAAGGTCATCTGAAGATATCGTAGATAGTTTTATTGTGGTGTGTTGTGCATTTTGGTTGAGTGGGAGAAGTGACCTTATATAAATGTTTTGGTAGCAGTGTTGCCAATGTGACAGCACTTCCCTGTCTCACATGCCAAGAAAAAGTATGCAGGAAGCAGCAGAAACATGTATGCAAAACTTCTGCACTGCACCTGTATCTAGAGAACAATGACAGCTGCTTGATAGACAACACTGTCTTGTCTATTGTGGCCTCTGCCAAAACAACCATTCCTTTCTTCCATTTAAAAGATGGCTAGCTCTCCTTGCAATTGTTCAATCAGTTATTCAGTTTTACTGGCAATCCTAGCTTAGTGGTAGAGCTGGGTCCACATACTGTCTCCAGGATTGGATATCTGAAAATGCATTCAACATCCATCCATCCATTTTCCAAACCGTTTATCCTACTGGGTTGCGGGGGGTCCGGAGCCTATCCCGGAAGCAATGGGCATGAGTCATGCATTCAACACATGTGCTACTATTTTCCACTTTGAATTCCTAACTACAATAGACTCTATGAATCAACCTGTCTATTCCCCTCCATCATTTTGCTTTATCCTTTCTTGAGTGTGGCTGTGACTAAAAAGGCAAATTTCAATTATTAAAGATATAGAAATGGTGAAATTCAACATGTAAATCTAAGACTTGTCTTGTTTCTGTTTATTTTTAAATATCTGGGGGTGTGGTGTCCTGCATTGAGTCATTGTTTTTTTTTTGTAATTACTATTCTATTGTCCTGTCTAGGAGGATGACAGTAGAACAGATTGTTTTGGAGAATAACATGGAGACTATTTTTATACAATAAAATGATGTATACTTAATATGTGAAAAAAAAATGATCTAACTACCAACATTTGTTGGTGAAGGACTTTGAAACTACTGCAATGGACTTAGGATTTTTAACACCGTCAATGCATTAAAAAGTGGAGCAACCTTTACTTTTAACTTGAAGGCCTTAAACATTATCCTGCTAATGCTGAAAAATGCTATTTTCCTTCTGGTGTCTCGGATGATGTTGCTATTTGCCATGCTCTCTTTTGGCTTAACCTATTTATAATGATTCTCTGTTTGGAAATACCTTCCTGCCCCCCCAGGTTTCCTGGTGGCATTCCTCATCCTCCCTGGCGCTCTGCTTGCCTCATCCCATCTCTCTCTGTCGTCTTCTCTTAATTTCCTCCACCCTGTGATTTCCTTTGGTGGAGTGTGGCTGCTGATTAGAAGCAGCTGACCCTGAGAAACTCCCTTCTTTCGTCACATCAAGGGGGGTGCTAGCTCTTCATTTCCTCCTGGAGCTGTTCCACTTATTCCTGCGACTTAATTACATTTTACACTGCCGGGGTAGGGCAATACTCTTCCAGCAAAGCTGAGACAATAATGGAATAGTTTACTACTGATTTGCCTGGACTAAGCCATTATTATTTTGAATGTTCCTTGTGTTGTGTTTTGAAAAACACAAAAATTCGACAATTACGTAAATATTACATACATTTAGCATTATTGTCCAGCATTATTAATTTAGGCTTTCTTGCCAAGTAAGGTTGAAGTTTAACACAAAGAAGAAGTCTTAAGATCGAAGCATTTCATTCAAAATGTGTCGTATTAGGAGTCCTCTTTACATATAAAATCCATCGTAACTTGTATTCAAGCAAATATCCATCCATCAGCACTCTGTAAAATGATTTTTTATCAAATAGTTGTGGTTGGAATGGTGGCTCAATGTCTGCAGTTTGCCTGTTCTCCTTATGTTCTGCAGGTTTCCTCTGGGTTAGGGTTAAGGTTAGATCGATTTCAATCCACATTCCAAAGGCAGTTAGGTTAACTGCATGTCCTGCCTGCCACATCTGCCTGACCCTCTGGTCTCCACCCTCATGTGGCCCTAATGGGCCATATCTGATGCTTGTTGCCCCTTATTAGTCTATGTATAAAAGTACCTGTCTTTCCCGTCTTCATTAGTCTGGTCATTGATGTACCCTCATGTGGCCTGTGCTCTGCCTTCCTCTGCTTCTCCCATTTTGATCCCATGTGATCCCGTTTTATGTTCTGTAAGCTTAATAAATCCCCTTTTGTTTTCCAACCATGCCTGCTCTTGCGTCCTTCACCCCACCCGACACAACAGAATGACCGGATTCCTAAAGAACTCTAACAGCCTGCCCCTCTGCTACAGCTTTCAGACCTCCCTGCATCCTGCATGCTGGATACCCCAAATGCCTTGGATGCAGGTGTCTTAGGGGTTACCCATTCCATAGGAGGCACTTCGGCTTCAAATGTAAGATTTCTATTCCCTCATGGACACTACCCTGGAGCTAAGAAATAATCCCGTTGTCTGGAGAATCCCCAACGCCGAATCTCTTGTCTGGTTGGTGGAGAGGGTGTTCAAAAGTGAAGGTCCGGCGCATGATGGCGGAAGTGCATGGAATAATTGAGTGTGAGACTGCTTAGCCTGTTGCCTTTTCATCTCCTGATACCCGTTCAGCCTAGTGCTTGTCGCTTAACACGCTAGCTCTCTGCTGCGTGAGGCCACTCCACACTGACTCTCTGTTGTGTGAGGCTACTCAGATCTCCACTCATTTACCTGCTGTCTCCCTGAAGCTAGCTCCAGCTCCACCCGATCTTCCAAAGTCCAGCCCAGGAGGGGCCACCTCTCATCCCAAGCTACTAGAGTCTGGCCCACAGAGGCCCGTTCGGTCTGTCCTCGCCTCTGCTGCATCCCCAAAGCCTGTCCTTGCCTCTTTTGTGTCCCCAGAGCCTGTCCTTGCCTCTTCTGTGTCTCTGGAATCCATCTTCACACCATTACTGTACCTCCAGAGCCAGTCTTACCCCGAGACCATGCACCAGACTTTTGGCCCAGAGAGGGCTGCTCTGCGTGTCCTCCAGGCTCCTAGTGCCCCAAGAGGGGTGGTCCACCTGAGTCCCAGATTCCTGGTCCAGAAAGGACCACATCGTCCACACATAGCCCTGTGGCATCCATGCCGTCTGGACCTGATCCAGGTGTCCCAACTTCGCCCTGTTCGCCTCCAGGTTTACCAGCTGTGCCTTGCTCATCTCCAATTGTCCCAGCTGTGCCTTGCTCACTTCCAGGTGTCCCAGGTGTGCCTTGCTCAATTCCAGGTGTTCTGGCCTTGCTCGAGTGTATCAGCTTCGCTTTGTGTCATGCTGTCCTGCCAGCTCCAGAAAAGTTTCCTGAAGTCCCCTTGGCTCCTGCTCAATCTTCTGATGTCCCATTGGCACCCACCTCATCTCTTGATGTCCTGCCTGGGCCCGCCTCATCTCCTGATGTTCCGGGGGTGCCCACCTCATCTCCAGTCATCATCCTGGGGCCCACCGCATCTCCAGTTGTTGCCCAGATACCCAACGGTCTCCTCTTCTCCTGCCGGCTGCTGCCAAGCTGATGCCTGACTCCCTGGCTGCTGGCAGGCCAAGTTGGGGTGACCCTGATGATGCGCAGCCGGACTTGGAGTTGCCCTAAGTCCTGCTCTAAGCCCACCTCAGCCCAATGCACACACCAACTCGGTTCCAAGTCCCGGTGTAGTCAATGGCGCCAGCTAGGGTCCAGAAGAGGGGCAGGCTGAGTTTCCTTCCTCAGAAGTGGATAGATGGAGTTACACTATCTGGGCCAGCTGCCCAGAACCTGGTCTGCTGGGTGATGTCCACCCAGACACCTCTTCTGCTGCAGCCTTGGAGAGAGAAACCTCGGTGCCCTCCTGTTCCTGTTCTGCAGGCCCCCCGATGCCCTCCTGTCCTGCGATCCACTCAGAGCCCTCTGCTCCCACTGGCCCTAATCACCCTCTGGACCTGCTGGTACCTCAGCACCCTCTGGCCCTTCAAGGCTATCTGATTCTACAGTCCAGAAGGGCTCCGCCTCACCAATGAATGGGCCCAGGATGATCCATGTCATCCAGGTTTCCTGAGTCTGGAAGACTTCCTGGACACCCAACATTTTCATTCATTGCGCCTCCTGTCCCTGTCATAGTGCCCTATTCTACCTTTGTTTTTTCTTGATCTGTGTCCCCAGCGACTTACAGTACTGTTCTGTTTTCACTCCTGTCTCAGTTGCCCCTCTACTTGTCTGTCCTGTCTTAGTGTGGCCTGTTCTGTTTATCTCTGTCTTTGCCTTTTCTGCTCCCTGGTCCCCACTAAAGTCAGAAATTTGTCCTAGGTGCTTGGCCATGTCCCAAGTTTAGTCTGTTTTGTCCATGTGGTTCTATTATTGTCCTGTTGGTCCCTGGTTCAATCTCTGCTTGTTTGGTGCCCCTTGCGTTGTCGTTTGTCCTGCCCTGTCCTGTATTGTCCAGTGGTTCTGACTCATCTTTTGTGGTGTCTGTCAATTCTCTCATGTCCTGTCCCATCCAGTATCCTGTCTGTTCCCCGCCATTTATGTAAGACACCCAAATGGGAACGTGTGGCGCAAAGTGAGAAGATTTTAAGCATAGACTTGGGTTTTTGTGGTTAATTTTTCATTGATTTCAGAAATTTAAAATGTAGATGCTCATTGCTTATTTGCCACTGCCCTATCATTCAGTCCCTTTACCCTCCCGTTTGTCCTTCGTGAAGCCACGCTTCAAGGTGGAGTTTACCGTCACATCCTGCCCACCACATCCGTCTGATCCTTCTGTCTCCTCCCACATGTGGCCCTGAAGGGCCACACCTCTCGCTTGTTGCCCCTTATTAGTCTATGTAGAAAAAGTACCAGTTTTTCCCCGACTTCATTAGTCTGGTCATTGACGTCGCACCCTTGTGTTGCCTGTACCCTGCTTTCCTCTGTTCCTCCCATTTTGATCCCTCATGATCTGGTTTATTTCCTGTTTTATGTTTTGTGAGTTTAATAAAACCCCTATTGTTTTGCAACAAGCCCTGCCCTCACATCCTTCACCCTGCCCAACATGACACTAACTGGATTCTCTATTTTTTTCTGCCTGGAATAATTACTACTGATTGTCAGTCAGTTGATATGTATGCAATACAAATGAAATGGTATGAAAATTTAACATTACAATTATAGTGACCATAGTTATCATAGTCATCAGTATTATCACGCTATTATCAAAATGTGCTGAAAATGTTCAAAATGCACTGATAAACTGAAATAATAACACCAAGTTTTATATTGAAAACCACAAATTAGCAGCACTACGCATTTTTTGTTTGCATAAACATTAAAATAATAATATAACCAGTGCTTTATGTAAGCATATGCAAACCATATCTGTTGTCATTGGGCATGGTGAGGGATGAGCGATCCATAGTAAGGCTCCAGGGGAAGGGGTTTCATTTAACAAAACTGCACACCAACAGGAAAAAACACAGAAAAACAATGGGACCACGAAGAGTCGAACAAAAGCTGGAAAGTAAAACCAATACTAATAAGGGCTGTATTATAACATGAGAGAATCACAATCAGGAATCACATCACACACAGCAAAACTAGAAGCAAACACAGACACCTAAGCCGCAGCAAACACAAGGCAACAACAGCTACAAACGCACACAAATACAAAGAACAAGAAAATACTGAACAGGATGACCAGCAACACTAGCTGGCCAAACAAGGAATTGACAGACATAATGAAAAGAGGGCAGGGCATGGACCAATCCTGACAATATCAACTGTATATTAACAGTAAAAATCTCCAGAGCATTGTCACTGCCTTCTGCAATGTTTTCACTCACACAAAACTATGTATACTGCACCTACACACCTGCGTCTGGGAGACTTTTCTGAACTTTGGTTGATGCCTGACAGTATTTAAAGTGAGATTTTCAAAGCATGGTAATCAACCACGGTTTTAATGATAAAATAAAATTGAAAGCAATAATATTCCCGCTGGGAATTTTACCATGGTTTACCATGAAACCAGTAACTGTTTCATCCCTAGTATACAATGTGCATGTTAACGCTAATGTATAGAGTTCTTAAAAACAAACAACGCATCCCCTTTGAGTAATTAAATGATCCCATATATGATAGACCTACAGAAATAAATGAGGTCTGGCTTCTGTATGGTAAATATGGTTCCAAATATATGATGAGATCACAATGAAGAATGACTAACCAACGCCAGGAAGTAAAGCAGTTGTGATTACATTCAGTAGGTATTATGTTTCAGCAATACTGCAAATTTACTAAAAAAAAATAGATATAGATCAGCTCGTTAGAGGAAAGGTAGAAAACCAAAAGCAAAACAGGTAAAATATCAGGTGCTATTAGAACTTTGGCATCATACATTATAACGTTACAAGACTATTAAGACTTGTAGGGGTTTCATGCCAAACTTATTAAAGTGAGTATTAAGGTATGCTATGCCTGTCAAATTGATGCCTACTATGACAGTTTCATGTTCATACCATTCATTTGAATGGGGGGGCGGGGTGTATAACTCAGTGGGTTAGGCCTGGTTCATACTTGCAGCCACATCAAAATGCACATGCAACTCTTGCAGCATATCCGTGCATTATATACTTACAGTATTCAAGGCTGGCAGGGTTATTATCATTAATGAAAACATTTTTGTAAACTGCTATAAAATAGTATACATAAACAAAATAAACACTACAACTAAACGAAAACTGTAAATATTGCTGAAACCAACTGAAATAAAATGAAAACAAATGTCGAATCATTTAATTAACATTTAAAAACACAATTCAGCTAAAGTACATTATATTGGCAAGAGTATTGGGACACCTACACACACATGAACTTTAATGGCATCCCATTATTAATGCATAGGCTTTAATATGGAGTTGGCTAGAACAGCCTCAACTCCTCTGGGAAAGCTGTCCACAAAGTTTAAGACTGTACTTATGGGAATTTGTGACGATACTTCTAGGTGAGTTTTTTGTGAGATCAGGTATTGATGTTGGATGAGATGGCCTGGCTCGCAGTCTCCGTTCTATTTCACCCCAAAGGTGTTCTGTCGGGTTGAGGTCAGGGCTCTGTGCAGGCCAGTCAAGTTCCTCCACACCAGACTTGCTCATCCATGTCCTTACGGACCTTGCTTTGTGCACTGGTGCACAGTCATTTTGTAACAGGAAGGGGCCATCCCCAAACTGTTCCCACAAAGTTGGGAGCATGAAATTGTCCAAAATGGCTTTGAATACTGCCGCATTAAGAATTCCTTTCACAGGAACTAAGGGGCCAAGCTCAACCCCTGAAAAATAACCCCACACCATAATCCCCCAAACTTTACACGTGGCACAATGCAGTCAGGCAAGTACCATTCTCTTGACAACTGCCAAACCCAGACTCGTCCATTGGATTGCCAGACAGAGGAGTGTGATTCGTCACTCCAGAGAGCACGTCTCCACTACTCAAGAGTCCTGTGGCAGTGTGCTTTACACCACTGCATCTGACACTATCTATTGCACTTGGTGATGTAAGGCTTGGATGCAGCTGTATCGCCATGGAAACCCATTCCATGAAGTTTTCTATGCACTGTTCTTGAGTTAATCTGAAGGCCACATGAAGTTTGGAGGTCTGTAGCTATTGACTCTGCAGACAGTTAGTGGTTTTTGCACACTGTGCGCCATAGCATGCGTTGTCCCCGGTCTGTGATTTTACGTGGCCTACCACTTTCTTGCTGAGTTGCTGTTGTTACAAGTTGATTCCACTTGGTTATAATACCACTAACAGTTGACCGTGGAATATTTAATAGCGAGGAAATTTCACAAATGGACTTATTGCCCAGGTGGCATCCTATCACGGTACCACGCTTGAATTCACTGAGCTCCTGAAAGTGATCCACTTCTTTCTGCAAATGTTTGTAGAAGTAGTCTGCATGCCTAGGTGCTTGATTTTATATTCCTGTGGCTATGGAGGTGATTGGAACACCTGAATTCAATGATTTGGAGGGGTGTCCCAATACTTTTGACTATATAGTGTATCAATTATTCATCTTTGGGGGTCTTTCATACCATGCACTAGAAATATAGAAAAAGCCAATGCCACTGCATTGCGACATTTTGTAGTACCTAGAATAGTCCTACAATTTTCCATCTTTCCCTAGAAATAAAATTACTAAAACTTAAGCAGAAACCAAAATATATATAAATTAAATAAATATACATCCATCCATCCATCCATTTTCCAAACTGCTTATCCTACTGGGCCGCAGGGGGGTCTGGAGCCTATCCCAGAAACAATGGGCACGAGGCAGGGAACAACCCAGGATGGGGGGCCAGCCTATCGCAGGGCACACTCACACACCATACACTCA
>JAODJX010000136.1:20954874-20980072 GCA_026776945.1 Isichthys henryi
CCCAGACAACATAGCTCCTGAGATCACTGGAACACGCAAACCCCTCCACCACGATAAGGTGTCGGCTCCAGGAGAGGACAGCCCTTGTAATATTATAATATTTAAAAAATATACAGCTTGCCCTAACTTTAAATAGCAATAATTCGAATTCTGTGTGTGTTATAGTGCAAATTGAGAAATGAAAAATGATTTTGTAACATTGATAACGAAACAAGAGCCTAAAAGGCTGAATCAGCAGCAGTGAGGTGGGGTTGGGAGGATATCGTGGTTTCGGCCCACAGAATTAGTGCCGGTTGGCTTACAGGGGTGCCGGTGTGTGTATGTGCACGCGAGCAGGCACACCAATGGTTTCTTAAATTAATTATCATAATGCATGAATTTTCTGCTTTATCTTACAGTAGAGTTCCAATCATGCAGAAACAAAAAAGAAACAGTTTTTTTAATAATCACTCAAAAAAAAAATGGAACCATGAATATAATATGCAACATCAAGTCTGCCAGTCCATTTTCCCTTTTACACAGGCTCAGTGGATATAAAAACGCCTATGTTTAGCTGATAGAAATTAACTTCCTTAATAACAAAAGTAGCTAGCTTGATTTATCGCTAATGAAGTCTGCCAAATATGACAAAGCACAAGATGCCACTGCCAGGCATCTTGGGGACAGCGTGTGGCTCAGCAGGCTAAACCTGTGTCCTTGTAATCAGAAGGTCGCAGGTTCGAACCCAGCCTCCGCACGTCTGCGGGTCCTTGAGCAAGACCCTTAACCCCCAGCTCCCTGGGCACCGCTACGGGTGGCAGCCCTTCGCAGTCAACTTACTCCACAAAGAGCAAGTTGAGGGAGGTGTAAAGATAATTTCCCTACGGGGATCAATAAAGTATCAATATTAAGAACATGCTTGACAAAATTTAAGAGAATGCCGCCAGGCTTAAGCACTACTTTCAACTTAATTCACAAGTTCTAATTGCTGTACTTTTGTGTCCTATAATGACATTCAGTGAGCAATATCTGATAGTATATTTTATTACATACTTTACCTTGGCAATTTGCACAAAACACCAAAGTGGTCCTTGGACCACTGGTCATGGGAAAACGAAGTTCACAACAAGCTAGGTGGGCTCAACAGGATGTGTCATATGATTTACTTATATCTAGCTTAAGATGGTGATACATTATATTTAAAAAGTCTGTAAGTCTGGTGATGAAAGTTCATGATATGACAGAAAGTAAATTTTATTAAGTATATTGAATATTTTAAATACACAAAATACAATCTCTCAAAGTATTTTGTTACAAATTACAGTACATCTGACTTTTCTTGTCCAGCAAAATATAAATCACAAAATACTCAAAAGTAATTAAATACATAATTATATAATAAATTCATTTATTTAAACTATTCATCTCTGACTACATTTACTTTTATTTAGCAGATGCATTACTTCAAAGTGGCATGCAAGTAGAGGAAACACATTACTAACATATGTGCTGACAAGGAGTTAACTGCGCATACATGTATAAAGCTAAACTGAGCTTCTAATCAATACCCAGGCAAAAAATCACTGCTTGAGACAATTATTATATAATGACACAACAAACCAGCAAACATCTATCGCGTGATGCCTACGTGTTCGGAGGCGCGCAGCAGTACCTCAGGAAAATAATAATAGGAAACAAAACAATTTCATTTTGTATGACATCTCAGCATTGTCTGTATACAGTCTTCTGCAAAAGTTTTTAATTTTTCAATTAAAAAACAACCAAAATCTGTTATTTATCAAGGGGTGGCCAGACTTTTGCATAAGACTGTATCTGATTTCTTTGTCAATTATCAAGCTCAGTGGATCTCAGCTTAGTGACTAAGGGTCATGCTTTACTTGAGGGGACGTGGGATCAGTACTTAACACTTAGATACTGGTTAATTAATGCATTAACTAAGTGTGTTCTGCTACATCATTCATGTCCCCTCAAATAAAGTGTTACCGTGGCTAGATCTTGCACTAAAAACTTAACTGAGCTTTACATAACTTGGTAAAACACAAACAAACAAAGGTAACATAGGCCTGCAACTGGACTGGTAAAAAATATTGTGCTATTGTGCACAGGATAAGCAAGAGACGATACACAGGTGAGTTGGCTATGCTGCTTAATAACCCTGGTGTGCAGCACGACTGTTGAGGAAGAACTGCTGCCAAAAAAGGTTCTCGTTCAATTACGTATAAATGGTTTGTATTTGGGAAATTCAACCTGGAGTAATCTGCTATATCTTTGAATACCATTCACACAACAGGTGGCAACGTACATCTTTTAAAATGGTTAAGTAACATTACTATATACATTCCAAAAAATTTGTGATCTATATAGTGTATTGTGATGAAAAATACAAAGATATGACATTTTGGCCATGTCACCCACCCCTAGTATAGGGTATACAATGCAGAATCAGTGAGCTATATGTTCAGCTGTTGAGTAGCACTGTGGGATCAAAAATATCCATTTTAACATGGATGAAAGGAACAAAAAACATAGCAAATTACTGCTACAAGCTTTGCAATTTGCTGTGAGAAACACACATTTGAGGAAAAAATGAATAATAACACAGACATGTGTCAGTCTGAGGGTAAGTCCTCTGTTTACTATCAAACTGTCAAGGCAAGTCTCACCACCAACCCCCCCCATCCATGTATTATCATCTGCCAGGTTCTCACATCAGCCCCACCTGAGACACTGACAGTTTGGTAATGGAGATCAGCAGAGCGGGCTGTTCCCGGGGTGCCAACTCAACTCTGGCAGAATGGAGTATAGATAACCTCTATAAGTGATTACCTCATCCAGGGGTAGCAGCAAGTCAGGCCTCCTGTGAACAGTTGATTTGTCCATTTTACAGTTGGAGAATGCCTCACTTTGGATACATGAAGCTCAACCCAGCCTTATTCTTCACTCGAAGGTTCATAACTCGTTTGACATTTATAGAGAAGTGGCTTCTAAGGAATTTAGAAGTGGCTTTTTGAGTCTTCCCGTTGTATGAGCCAAATGTATTTGAGATGGCAAGTGACCATTAGAAGCTGAAGACAAGCTTCTCATTCTGTAAGACTGCAGGACCATCTGCCTGTGCCTCCTATCCCATTCAATCTTCAATCTTGCTTTCTATCTCCTCTTGTACTACTACTGTCATACCCATAGGTTATGTTTTATCTGGATTACATAAGCACTTGCTTTTTGGAGAGCATGTACTGTATTTAGGCTACATAAAGCTTTCTCCTTATAATCTGCATTCAAAACCCTAAGTCTATCTCGGCCTTTGAGCCAATTCTAATACATGGACCAGGTTGGAAGAATTTAATCTGAAGTAGGAGTGGAACAAAGAGAAGCATCTTTTTCATTTCTTTGTGCTTGGTTGTTATTTATCATCATAATTTTTATCATCATAGTTTGGGCATGGCCTGAATTTTGTTTATTTATACAATTTAAAAATGTATCTATCTGATACCCTGTAACTTTTTAAAGATTCAACCAAATAAAGTGCTGCAGCACCTTCAGCTTTAACAGCATTGTGCCTAATCACATGCTGCTTTAAAACTCTGAATGAGAACCTTTTGATTTCTTCATTTGTCCAAGCCAGTGTTTCTCAGCCCAGTTCTCTGTGACCCCCAGACTGTCCTGGGAGGAGCAAAAACATGGACCATCTGGGGGTTCCTGAGGACCGGCTTGAAAAACACCAGCCTAAACCAAGAATCCCTAGAACAGTAGCAGCGATAGAAAAGCAACAACAATAGTGATGTTTTAAATTTCAATTTTACAAAACTGTATCAAGTTTTTGAAGATACTAACCAGATAACCAGAAATCAGCAGTATGGCAGCATGGGAGCACTGTCGCCTCATAATTCCAGTGCTGGAGGTTTGAACTGGACCTCTGCTATGTGGCAGTGGAGTTTGCATGTTCTCCCCTTGACCCAGGCCAGGATAAATGGCCAGAAGATGGATGGGTACTTTTTTGTTTGTTTGTGAGGACCCACTGTCCACAATGTTTTGCTTTTCTAGTGATAAATATATGTGCTTATGTGTGGTATTTACTATTAAAACAACAGGGAAATATGGAATTCTCTTAGAAATATCTGAAATATTTGGTGGTAATTCGAACATTCTTCTGCAGACATACCCTGCAGTTCTTCATGTCGCATTCCAAAAGGTTAATTCCTTGCCGTGCATTGTTAAACTCTGAGGTTGCTTTATAGCCAAATTAAAAAATAAATAAATCGTAAGCACTGTCAGAGAGAGAGGCTATATCAGTTTGCATTATGGTGTTTTCTGTCTTTATAGACAGTTCTGTGGTCTTTCGTTGATGTTACTGAAAGACGGCTTTAAATCCCATTAAAGCCATCCATAGTCCTTTGATAAGATGAATGGACTTTGGTGTTTATGAAGAAACTTTCCTCTTACCTAAATCTATGATAAATGGTGCACTGTGCGTCTTTCCAGTTGTGCTCAGCAGTTATTTTCTGATTTATGTAAACACATTCATACAGGGGCTTTTCATGTTTAAATATACATTCAGCCAATAGCTATACGAGCTGGTCTAGGTAATCCAGGGCGTGGGTTTACAGGCAAGGCAGACAAGATGAGTGCACTATTTGTACAGCAAACAGTAATATGCTGCCTTCCTGGGCTATTTAAAAATGTATTCACTGATGTCCTTAGTGGCTTAGTGGCAAACCTTTCCAGGCAATTCTCCTGGCCTTACATAGAATCCCTCTGATGGTCAAGCAAAAGGCATATTGCCAAAAAATCAGTAGCATGGGAAATCCTAAATAGTTTACGCATGTCCCCCAGGGCTGCAAGACACCTTTCCACTTGCCTCCATCAGCAAAGTTGCAAATTCAGTTTCCAGCTTCTTAAGTAGTGACAGTGTGACAGTTATTTTTACAGAATTCAGGAGATGAACATCCAGGAACATAAACTGAGGTACTGAGGTGTCCTGTCTTTCATCTAGTTTTCACTGAAACAATTTTTACATAAGTCTTTTTACAATTGATAAAACATTTATATGCATTGGATATTGGTGCCTCATAAATAGTCCTGTGGTTTTGCTGGGGTAAACAGCATCAAGTATTCAGTCAAGAGGAATTCAGTATAATGAAATTCACCATTAGTTACATCAAATAGAAGTTAAAAAATTCTTGTGTTTGTCTCTGTGGGGCGATATGATATGAATGGCTGGAATGTGCAGAGATTAAGAATTACTGCTGAATCAGACAAGTCAGACAACCATACAAATTTTGGTACCTCCTCTACCAGTGGAGCTGCACATCATCTCCCCACCTATAAAGCCATAACATTATCATCATTTTGCCCTGTCCCTGCAATACAACAGCAGGGGTGCCATTTATTCACTGCATATTTTGAGATTCACAGACACACACACACACACACACTGAACACCGATTTCAAGTTGTCAGTCACATGAAAAGCTGTTAGGCTGAGAGAGATAAGATAAAAATATATGCTTTATAGTAGAAATAAAGCTTGTTATCCTTTTCTTTGTCTTTTCCCCAAAGATATATTTAAAATATTACAAGTCCAATGATAAGAAGCCTTAATTAATCCATCCATCCATCATCCAACCAGTGACTCTGATCAGGGTTGTGGGAGGTGGGGGAAAGGAGGGGTGGAGCCTGTCTCAGGCAGCACAAGGTATAAAACAGGGGAATGCCTTGGGTACATGCTGATAATATTATTTATTTTGCAATTTTTGCTTCAGGGCAGCATGGTGGTACAGTGGTTAGCACTATTGCCTCATACCTCTGGGACTTGGGTTCAGGTCTTCACTAGGGTTTCATGTGTGGTGTTCGCTTGTTCTCCCCATGTCATCAGGGGGTTTCCTCTGGGTATTCTGGTTCCTCCCCCCCACAGTCCAAAAGAATGCTGAGGTTGATTGGAGTCACCAAATTACACATAGGTGTGAATGGTGTGTGAGTGTGCCCTGTGATGGTTTAGTACCTCGTCTTGGGTTGCCTGTCTTCCACCTGTATCCTCTGGGATAGACTCCGGACCCCCTATGACCCTGAATAGGATAAGTGGTGAGAGAAAATGGCTGGGTATTTTAATTTCATATAATTGTTAACTAAATTAGAAGCCGCTATCTAAGACAGGAAAAGTACACATGGATTCCAATATGGTGAGGTCACAAGAATCATTGATCTAATTAAAACATTATGGTATAAAAGATTTGTCACTTGTGATGTGCTATGGGTTGTTTCTTTAAAGAATAAACATGAGGAATAGTGACAATATGATCTTTTTTTATAATATTACAGATTATAAACTTTTACCAATAAAGTGTATAAAATGCCTTTTATATAAGAAGTCGAAAAACTATAAATAAAATTGGCGTAAAATAACAAGTTTTTCACACATAGCGTGAAGGTATGCGTGCCTTCCTGTGAGAGTGTGCATCTATGTGTAAAGGTATCTCTCTCAGTGTCATGCTCATAAATTAAATTCTTAAGTCAGAAAACATCAAACACAATAAAAAGTTCTCAGTGTGACTGCGTGCGTCTGGGTACATTTAGCCATCAGCAGTTTTCCGACAGCGAGGCATTTGAATGGGGCGTCAGGCAAATCAATCGCTGAATGCCAGGGGTAGCCTATAGCGGTTGTTCCGTCTCGGCCCAACACACTCTCTCCTCTGCACATTGTAAGCACAGGCGAGCCAGGCCCTGGCGGGACACATTTTTCATGATGCTTCGAAACATATTTCACCAGCGGCACCTACGGTGCTCCTGTTTGGGCCTGGTCCAGAAAAACAGAGGGACGCGCAGGAGACAGATAGATGAGGGGGTTAAACGCTTCTAAGGTATTCCACTTGAACGCATTTACTCTGCAGCTTAAAATAATCTGAAATATTTTCCCCTCATTGCCTGGGGGTGTGAAAGTAGGATGGGGGTGTAAAAGTGATGCTGGTAAAGGAGAAGAGTGATAAAATATACCCTGGAAAAAGAAAGTACACAAAAACAGGGATGCTTGTCATTTTGCTTGCACTGCAGTATCTCCTTCTGGGATACTTATGTTTTCAGGTAAGCTGGACAGCAGCCTGGTGCTTTCTTTTAATTCCTCTCATAATTTTTCTCCTACCACCATCACATACACACACACACACACACACACACACACACAGACCTATATTCATGTCTTTGTGGGGGCTATCTGTTCATTTCTATGGGCAAAATCCTAATCCCAACAATGACAAGCTTAACCACTACCCAGCCATAACCTTAACCATTAGTAACCAAACAAAATTGAAGTTGCATTTTTAGTTTTTTGATTGCAGTCACAGATTTTTAGAAAATTGAATTTCTTCCAAAAAACGGTCCCCACAGCGTCAAAATAATGGGTTTTTATCACATTGTGGAGACATTTGGTCCCCACAATGTGATATAAAGGTAATCCACACACACACGCACACACACACACATACACGCACATGCACACGCACACATGCACACACACACATACAAATTTATCCAAGGTATTTGACAACCGTGAAAAGTAATCACATTTGTGCCAAGTTTAATATTCCTGGAGAATGGGCAACTCAGGTAAGGGGCGGGCAGAGAGGAGTCTGCATCTTATCAGTCCTGCAGATTTGCACTTGGGTCCTTTTAATCGGCGATCTAACCTGAAGCAGGGAGATAAAATGTTGGCGGTTCCCCCATAAATGCACTTATCTGCACCATGCATGCTCTCCTGACTGACAGACTACTTATTTAGTATTCCATGCAGCCTCTTCGCTGCTCTGCAATACTCTCCCCTCTGCACTCTTGCATTCCCGTGGCCCGTGGGCCACCGGGCACCATGCATTTCTCCAGCTCCTTCCCACTCCTCATCCTTTTGTGACAGTGGTGTCAGTCAAGCAAATAAATAATGAAATTAAGACCCGCAAATTAAAGCCAAGGGGAAAATAACGTCCCAGGACTGACTCACAGTAAGTATTTTAGAGATATTGCCAATGACATTATCTCATTAGTATGTGAGACCTTCTATTTGACTATTGTTTGCTGGTATGATTGTATCAGTAGTTTTATTCGGATTGCCGTTCTTGGCCAGAATTCTCTAAAGTGAAATCAGAGAAATGTTGTCATCACATAAAGCAAGATTCTGAAAGAGATGTCTCCAGGCCTCCTAGCAGCCAATGGACTAAATCAATTGGAATACATAGATATTGCACTAAATGGTTTTTGGAATCCTCAGATGAATTGTTCTAAAATTCTTTATCTGGGTGATGTATGTCCATATGTTCTTCAAGTGTGAACTCTTTGATAGAATATTAAACCAATTTTTGTCTTCTCATTTCTGTCCCATTTTTTAGATTATTATAGGTTACTATACAGAATAGAGCAGGTGCTGGGATGCTGCACTGGGAACTGTTTTGCTCTGGAATATATATGCATATGTATTCCAGTATTTTCTGAATAAAATGACTTCAGCTCATTTCCTTCTGGTAATATTTTACATTTTGATATTTGTATAGCTATTTGTATCGCCAGAGACATTGCATTCTATGGAACAATGATAAGTCACATAGCACAGACGACACTGTCTCCAGCAGTGAAATTTGTAATATTTCTCTTGCACACCTGTACAGGAAATTATGTTGTATCTCAAGTGATTTAATTTTCATTTGCATATCAAAAGAACAATGCGCAAAAAAGAAAAATGTTGATGTTATATGTCGGGCATACATAATATATTGAGTTCAGGTTATGTGTGTGATTGTATGGGTTCAATAGAATAAAAGAATAAAAACTGCAGTAGCTCAGGTTAGAATGAATGTAAATTGGTAAGGATTAAACGGGATGCAGGATGATGAGAGGCTGCCAATAGGCACTATATCCTGACGACAGAGGACAAAATGTGGAGACACATTTATATTCATTATATGGTTTTGAGTCTTAACTTTGATGATATTTTTTCTATTTTTGGAATTCATTTAACATGGCACACAATGAACTCTGATTCCAGTTTTAACACTGTGTGCATAGCACTGAAATAACCACAAGAATCTTTGACCTATGATATATGTTTTACATGCTGGCTGATATGAATTACTTTAGGTGCTGATACTGAGTGATAGCAGTCTGCATTGCATTGATATTTGTGACTATCTTAACCAGTGCAGGAATCTGGGGAAGATTTCTAAAAGCATATTTAGACAGGAAAGGGGGTGGGGAAAGGCAGATTTTAACTAAAGCTTGAAATAGTGTGAGTATTAGAGGAAAACTTACATTGCATGTTCTTCTGTAAAATGATTATAATAGATTGTATATAGTTTGGTTGCAGTGGCATGGTGGCATTAGGTAACACTGTCACCTCCACCTCCAGGGCTGGGTTCTCCCCCAGATTGACAGGTTTCCTCCAAGTACTCCAGTTTTATTCAGCAATCCTTAAGTGTGCAGTAAAATGAACTGCCATCTTTCAGTTGGACATAGTATATGACTGAATGTGTATACATGTGCCTTCAGATGAACCACCATTCTGTTCAGGGTGTACCCCACCCCTGTGCCCTGTCCTGCCTGGGATACACCTCTCTCTGACTTTATACAGGATAAACAGTTGGAAGGTGAATGATTTTTTTCAATTAAGCAACAGTTCAAAACTAACTAACTACTGATGTACCAATTCGAGCATGATGGATTTCTGACTAAGTGGAAAGCAGTATTTTTGGTTTTGAGCTATTATGTTAGTTTCAATTCAAAGTACAAGGGTACAGCGCCTGTCCTCACACCTCTCAGTCCTGGAGGTTAGTTTCCTTGCTGCGTGCATGACGTTTACAATCAAGAACAGAATTGTTTATTTATTGCCACGTACTTTTACATACCAGCAAAGACAATCAAGACAAGCAACATAATAAATTCCATCCATCCATCCATCCATCCATCCATCCATCCATTTTCTGTAACCACTTATCCAATTATGGTCTAGAGTGTATCCCGAAGGCCACAGACACAAGGCAGGAAATAACCATGGATACCTATCACAAGGCACACTCACATGTCATTCAACATAATAAATTATATGCATAAATAATAATTTTAAATGTGCATAGTACAATACACTATAGCAGTAGGTTCATTAGATGGAATGTTTCTATATATACTGCTGTATTTTAATTTCAAATAATTTACATTTTGCCTTTTATAACTTTCATATTGAATAAAAAACTTTTAATTGTCCATTACGTTCAATAAATAAAACTTGTTAGAAGGAGAAATATGTTTATTAAGTAAATAAATATGTGCAAATATTTAATTTTAACCTATAATTGATTAGTTTCATATCCATAGAAAGTCTATCATTATTTTGTAGTTATCAGTTTTAATAAGTCATTGTAGTCATTTGCTATGAAATGAATTATAGGACATTTCGGTTTTTGTTGTTAGGCAATGAATGATAATATAACTACCTTAAGTAAGATTAGTGGATCACTTAGTATAACATTTGAAATTTGCAATTACATAAGCAATTTTTCTACAAGTTCTTAATGTGACATATTATTTCATATATTTTTTGTATTCCCCAGACTAATTTTTATTTTTGACGGATCTCATTACCACTTCATAAAAACATTATATGGATGAAAATCTTCACCTGAAAATGTGCTCTTGACCACAGCCCATGTCACCTCAAAATCGGGGAACTGGAACTGCAAGACAGAGGGCACCCTAGCGCCTGCAGCCTCCATCATGTGAATGCGGCCATCTGCCATCTAAACTTAATTTGTGGATCTTTTTACAAACTTCCCGGTAACACTGTACAGGTCAGTGATTCTAAATCTATGGGGCACAAGATGATTTTCTGAATAATCTATAATAAATTTCATATTGATTTTTCATTGCTAGCTTCTCTTTTTGCAGATTTTATCCTTAGCAATCCAGTAGCTGGTTGATAAAATATGTATCGGCAGAATTTATTGTCGGAGAATTTCATCGGTTGATATTTCTGGAGAGGTGTAAGGTATACTTGTGATAATATTTTCTTTAGACTGCAGTGTTTTATTGTTAAAATTTATCACACTTGCTCAGGCAAGATAAAGACACTTGCTTTCTAATATTCCTTGTTTTGTGGGTAAGGAATTAGTATATTCAAGTGAAAATGAAAGAGTTCAAAGTTAAAAAATACTTGTCTATACTGTTCTTGTTGATTGTATGTAATCCCATCTATTTTCTATAAATAAAAACACGTTTTTACTTTTCAGATTTTTTTCAGATTTTTATTATGCAAAAGGAACATGCCAGTGTAGTCATGCAATTAAGTCTTTTGGGAAATGTGAGGATTAGAGTTTGCACCCATCCTGCCCTGTATTGAAAAATGGAATACTGTGTCCGGTGTTGAACCAGTATGGGATGCAATTTCTGTCTTAGTTTCGGGCACCATGATCATGAGCTAGAGTTAGAATTTTATAGGAAGAATAAACTAAAGCATAATTTAATTTCTGTAGCTCAACCAATACAACCTTGTGCTGTATGGTGGCGCAGGAGGTAGTGCTATTGTTTGGCAACTGGAGGGTTGCAGGTTCGAGCCTTGGTTCTTCCTGACCCCATCAAAGTGTCCTTGAGCAAAACACTGAACCCCAAATTGCTCCCGGTGAGCAGGTTGGCGCCTTGCATGGCAGCCTCCACCACCGGCGTGTGAATGAATGGGTGAATGTGAGGCAAATGTAAAAGCGCTTTGAGTACTTGTAGGAGTAGAAAAGCGCTATATAAATGCAGTCCATTTGCCATTTGTGCTTCAAGCATGATGGTCTTTGGCCCAAGTCTTTGGGAACACACTTGAATCATCCTTACCTGTCCTATAAGTCTATCTGGATAAAAGTGCTAGTTAAATGTATATGAGTTACATGTACATCATGTAGACAGTATACAAAAAAGCTGTCTGTGGTCCCTCAGGACTCTTTCTATACTCTTACTGTTATGTCATGGAAAATGTTGGTTATAGTTCAAATGAGATGTAAATATAACATAAAAATATGAATAATACTTATAATATGAATGACACTTTAAGACGTGGACATTACGACATACACAAAGCAGAACAGGTAAGCACCTAATTGGTGGGGAAAGATTCAGCAAATTTGCATGTAAGTGGAATGTGCAGTAAATGAATAGGTGTAGTTTCAGAGTTAAGTTGTCATGACTAGGACGTCATAGCATTCAGGTAAAAAGACATTTATTTTAGAAAATGTACAGAGAATTATATGGGCGGAGCCAGAGACGGGGCTGTCCAGTAAATACAATGCTGTTGTTTCAACAGCCCCCCCCGCCACCAGTCTAGTTTCATATGTTTTATGTTTTTGTTCTAAATACATTGAGCTTGGGAACTGATGTTCTCACTTTTTTAGTTTTTGTTTTACATTTCCAAGAAGTAGCTGATTTGCATTCCGGTCAGACACTCTTCTAATTTTTTTTCTAGTTTCCGTTAAGGGTGCAACTGCTACAGAATCCTAGGTTACCAGGAATCTAGGTATTATTCTCAGCAACTAGCTCACTCTTTCCCACCATGTAACCATAGTTACCAGTTAGATTCCTCTGTTACAACACCCAAAGAATTTGCTCACACTGCACTACTCTTTCTGGACTGCTTCTAGTTGAAATCCTTCTAATATTTTATCAACAGAACTGCAAAATATTTTTCCTGTCAATCCATATGGGATCAGATTGATTAAATGATTAAAAACCCACTTGTATATCAGGTCTTAAACCTCTCCACATACAGGTCACATTCTTTCCCTGTCAGAAGATGGTTACCTTAATGTGGCTGCAGTGTGCAGAGAGGAAAAACTCAGACTGTTGAGACACCAATGACATAGGAAGCTGGCAAGTTGAAGGACGTAGTTTTACATATATTCTTAGATGAAGAACAACATTAGGGACAGCATTTCTTGAAAAAGAGTCAGGATCTAGAGGTCAGGTTGAAACACTTTTTAGTTGGAACACAAATTCTGGATCACACAATGCCTCATGGAGGGGTAAATGTGTCCTCACCCATTCTGTGTTAAGTAATATTTAGGAAGTACTGACCTTTTATTTTGAATAGTGAAAGGTATAATTTGTGGAAACATCACAACCTCTTGGATCTCCTTTCAGTAGCCACTGCCTGAGGGCTCCGGTGGATTAGAAATTTGATTCCATTGAGGTGGACAAAGTACTTTATTTCTATTCATTTATTTACTTTTATTTATTTCCTCAAGAGAAGGAGAGGGAGAGAGAGGGGGAAAGAAGGAAGAAAACGGAGAAGGAGGGAGATAGAGAGAGAGGGAGAGAAAAGAAAAAAAACACAGATAATCTGCTTCGATACCTGCTGAAGAGAGAAGACAATAACCAACATCTGTATGAATCACAATGAACATGTTTAGAAGTAACAGCTGATCAAGACAGTGTGTGTTGAGACAGAGGTTTAAACTGAATATTTGAGACCAGCAGCAACTCATTGTGGCAGGTGAAAAGATATGACACTAGTCACCAGGTTCCCTGCATGCTCAGGATGGACACCCATGAATTTTCCCTCTCAAATTCCTCCTTTATATGTATAAGGAAGGTAGGGAATCAGAACTCCTCAGGTTCCCTAGCAAAGTCTGTGCTAGAGAAGACAAGCTGTTCTAACCTCAGATCCAGGTGGAACAATGCAGATTCTTTTCTGGCTGCAAAACTGAACTAGCACTTTGCTCTGTTATAGCTGCAGGAGACCACATTCTAAGACTGTATTACAGTGCGCTCGGGCACAGACCAGGGAATCAGGCGCAGGTGTCAAAAGTTGGGTAAACAGGGTTTTATTTTGAGAAAACACCAAAACGCAGGACAAAAATGTATGAACAAATCTCAATTACCGGACAGGGGTAAGACAGACATGGAAGCACTAAATACACAGAATCAATTAACAACAACTAGACACAGCTGAGAACACCGGGATTTCACACGAGGTAACAAGGGGGCGTGGCACACAGGAGGATCGAACGAGCAGGTCATGACACTAAGAGTGATGTTGCAATTTGAAGATGATATTGCCCTCATCAGATCATGACTTTTGGCACATGTTTCAGTGATTCGTTTCTGAGTGCAAAGCAGCTTGGATGAAAACTGGAATATCTGAATGTGTGACAGTCTTTTTTTTTTTTTTTGCCAGAAAAGAGTGGGATGCTCACTTCAAGAAAGGTTGGAACAACGACCTCTAGTTAAGGAGTTTAAGTGTCTAGGGTGCTGTTCTTGAGTGGTGGAGCATGAAATTGATAACAGGATTAAGTCAATGGAGGCAGTTGTGTGGGCAGAGTACCAGTCTCTAGTGGAAACAGGAGCTCGGTATATCAGTTAGCTTGTATCCCTCCCATACCTAATATCATAAGCTTGGTATAGTGGCCAAATAGGTATAATTCTGTATTCAGGAGGCTGAAATTACCTATCATTGCAGACAATTAAGATGTAGAAAGCGACTTATTATTCCAAACACTCACATTTTCATGTTATGTGCATATGTCAGCTATTGATGCATCATGGATATGATTCCTTAAGTTCTTATAGGAAAGTTTACAAAATTATTTGGTTTAAATATGATGATGATTGTGTAAATTCGTACATTTTAAATCATAGAAACTCATTAATAATAAAATGAATAAAGATATTTAAAAATGACTAAAAATGTAACTGAAATCCCATGTAAATCAAAGGATTTTTAAAAACATTTGGCACATGTTGCAACTTCATATATTTTATCCTCCCCCATATCTCTTCTAAGAATTTGAAAATAATTTGTAAAATTTAAGAAGTCTTCATTTTCACAAAACTACTTTTTTTGTATTTCCTTTCAACATTTTGCAGAAATTATAGAAAATCTGGCCTGAAATTCTAGACTAATACAAGAGGAGGGGAGTAGTTTTTATACCACAAGGCAAGGTAACTTGGCACTTAAACATCCAGCTATGCAAGAATGTAAGGACCCCTAGAAGCCCAGGCAGTATAACATTGTTTTTTTGTGAAGTGTGAGTTGTGATTGTGCCTGTAACTTCTGCAGTGGTGAAACATAATTGGCATTGTTCCAGCATGGTGCTCGTACCTCCTCCAGACATTTCTGATTCCCTCCGGTGGCCGGCTGCCAGTCGCCAGGGGTGGAATGCTTGGCTGGAATTGCTCGGCTTGTCGTTCGCTCTCTTGTGTTGCACTTGTCCTTTGTGTGATGTGACAGTGTGCCGGCAGTGGCGAACGTGCAAGTTGCACAGCATTCTTTAAAATATACTGCAACCTCCATATGTTGAACTTAAAGTGCCTAAACTGAAAATCAGTAAATCACTGTTTTTCTCATATTGGCCTACTCTGTCTTTCCTAGTGAGTTCAGCATTGTTAAAGGAAACTACACTTTAACCCAGTTGTCCTGAACGCTTCCTGAACCAACTGACATTTGGTATTTGAGTCATTGGCTGTGGTCATGCATATGCCCAATGACATCTGCTCTCTGCATACGTAATTAAGCCTTTTTTCCTGAATTACAGACTTAGCTGTTGGTAGAACTGAATTTAACTTTGCGCAAAAAATCCTTGAACTTTTTGACAGGAAACTCGTCCATGGGACACAGGGTTGGGGGATGGGATGAGCTGATCTTACTGTTGAGTAGTAAACTTGTTTTTCAGTGCAGGACATCTTGCTACCTGTGCATATGAAGTATTAGGTATGCTACTGTATCATTGTATTATACTTGATCTGGAATAGTGCCAGTTTAGCAGCTGAACATAAATGGACCTGTGTGAATAGCAGATATGATCATTGATCATATAATTCTTAGGAAAACAGACAATTCTTCACTTTTCCAGCTTCACTGTGTAATTAATGAAACTGTCATGCTAGGAATACGTCTTTATCTATTATTAACAAAAACAAAAAAATAAAGAATCATTGAAACACCAGTAAATACAACAAAATGTTGACTCTGATGTAGGTCTGTATATGTAAAAGGAATATAAGAACATCTGAAAGGATGGAATGATTTGAGTATGCGATTCTGCATTGATAGAGCCGACGAAATGTCACGAATGAATTGAATGGCATGCTGTGACTCTGCGGCTGGCTCATCTCTTTGGACTCCTCATATTTCTGTCAAATTTATAAGACTGGCATGTCCAAGTCAATAGGCTTATTTTTTGCATGCAGCTTTTTGAAACAGACAACACTGGAAAATTAAATCCACTAATACTCTTCAGTAAGTCAGAGGGAAAAAGACTAAATTATAATTTTTTTGGTTTGCTCTTTGGGAAGTAGGAACGTTTCTGGAGTTACTGTGTAAAACTTCCTGAAATACCAGGATCCCATAATACTCCTTGGATCAGGTAAGCTCAGGGTTTACTGGTTCTTTTAATAGAAAACAACAAATTTATTAGAGTTTGGCTTTTAGGGGTTGGTGAAGAAATGCACATGACACAGGTGGTAGGTAATTGACCAGGGTGGCTTCTGTTGAATGGGGGGAAGGCTGTGAAGACAATTCCAAATCTGTCGGGCACCAGAGAAAAAGACACAACACACAATTACTGTTTCATCTAATTCCATGAAATCCAACCTCGCTTCACAGAGGCTCTCCCTGCGTAATGGCAATGAAAAGAAAAGATCGAGACAGGGTTTTTTTTCTTTCCCCCCACCATCCCCCTACTCTGCGGAGGACTGCTTTATTTCTATTCATTTATTTACTTTTATTTATTTCCTTAAGAGAAGGAGAGGGAGAGAGAGGGGGAAAGAAGGAAGAAAACGGAGAAGAAGAGAGATAGAGAGAGAGGGAGAGAAAAGAAAAAAAAACAGATAATCTGCTTCGATAAATGCTGAAGAGAGAAAACAATAACCAACATCTGTATGAATCACAATGAACATGTTCAGAAGTAACAGCTGATCAAGACAGTGTGTGTTGAGACAGGGGTTTAAACTGAATATTGAAGACCAGCAGCAACTCTTTGTGGCAGGTGAAAAGATATGACACTAGTCACCAGGTTCCCTGCATGCTCAGGATGGACACCCATGAATTCTCCCTCTCAAATTCCTCCTTTATATGTACATATTTTCCAATTTTTGACATCATGCAGATTTTCAGCTTTAGAGAATCCGTTACATTATCCTATTGTTGACTGGATCCTACTCACATTCTCTTCCTTATCGGAGAAGTTCCATCATCATCATCATCATCAAGCTTTTTTCACACTTTTCTCTTCATAGTTGGCATATTGCTGTGGAACTTTGAAAATAACACATTTGTGGCTCTGTGAATTGGGACTGTATGCCTATGATGGGAAGGGTTTTGGTTAAAATCCGGTAATCAACAGTGTGATGTAACCGCTGACTCCTTTTGCTCCATGGATGGGCTAAGTCTGCCTTTTCCACAGCATGTTATTAGTAAATAAATGTATGTTAAGCCAAAAGCAAACAGAGTCACCAAGTCCAGAAGAATGGTGTAAGAAAATTAATGCACAGAATAACTGGCAACCTGTGATTATGATATTCATAGCTTATACCTTAGAGGAAAAAAAATGGAATTGTGTGTAATAGAAAGTGAATATTAGCCAGAAAGGCTATCCAAGAATGGCCAAATTAGAATGATTTATGGGAAAATTTAGTGCATAATCATAATTATACTGTATTCTGTTTCCATAGTGCTTGTAAGAAAGCAAGTGATTGCAAAATGTGTGGAAAGAACATTGTTATTAGTTTTAGCTCTTATTTTAGTGTATATGAGCTTTGTTTCAATTACCAGAAATCATACTTAATTCATTGGAAATCAACACTCATACATCCATTCACCTGCTGTAGGGCTGAGTAGACCATGGATGGGATGCCAGTCCATGAGAAAAAGTCAAGCAGCACACTTCCATCACGCTGTCACAATATGACAGTTCAATGACCCAAGCTGAAAGCTGATTGGCCCCTGAAGTGCCCCCTCTGTCTATATAGTGCCCTCTCTTCTGTCACTCACGGATTCAAAACATATCATTGGCTAATGAAATGATCAACACCTCGGTATGAATTATGGCCCCTTTTATGCTCCCAATCTGAAAAAAATCATAGAATCACCCCTGCTCCCAGCCTTGCTCAGTGACTGCACACCCCACGTCATTTGTCCCTCGCTCTCTCATATGCTGTTTTTCGTCGCCCGGATTTTGAAAATTCCTAGGTGCGCAATTTTTCATAGGCAGTCATAGTGCAAGAGCCCCAGTCTCCTTCAATTACACCATGCCCAGGATTAGAAGGCATCTGCTATAACATATTCAGTCTGGTACTACGGTGATATTTTCCCATCCTCCCTAAAATAATATTTCACAGTCAGATGGAAGAGAGCACAAGATAAAGAAGCATCAGAAAGGGCACATGAGGCCATATGAAGTGCTGCTGTTTAGTTTTTATTGCCTAAACAAATTGAGGCAAACTCTTTTTTATGAATGTGGAAAATGGCTTTTTCAATACTAAGACAATTTAAAAGATGAAAGCAGAATGAAGAAAATTACATATATTCAGTGTGCTTTTTTGTATAATTTAAAAAAAAATTGCAATATCAAAAAATGTGCTGGAAATATATATTGATTTGCATTTATATAGACATCAAGGACACATTAACATAGAGGGCAAAGTACTCAACGATCTTGCAAATTTCCTTATCTGAAAAACTCGGCTTTCGCTGGTGAATATTTTGCATAAAATGGCAAGCGAGTGAAATCTAAAACAGTTGCAGAGAAGCCAAAATAATCACACTGCTTTTAGAAATGAATGTATTAACATAATTTAGTTCAGTAAAGTAATCACAAGTTTTTGGTGTAAAATCCTTTTGGCCTGTTTTTCTTTAACCTGATGTGCTTCTTTGGGATGCTGCTGCACATGTAGTTGGGTAGCATGGTGGCTCAGTGGGTAGGGTTTTAGGTTTGTATCTCACTTCTGATCTGTGTGTGTGTGTGTGTGTCGGGGGGGGGGGGGGTATTTAAGACATTGTTACCAAACCTGTTACTTTTTAGCATGTGCAGACATTTTTCACGCCCTCATAATATAATTTCAAAAAAATCTATGAATGTAGTCAAAAAACTGAAGTAGCCAGAGACCTTGTATTGTGTTTGATTGCTTGTAGTTAAGGTCAGGGTTGGGTAGGGCATTAAGTTGTCATAGTTAGGATCAGGGTTATGCCCATAGAATGAATGGAGAGTCCCCACAATTAAATAAATACATTAAATAAATAAATTAAATTAATTTTTTTGTTGGATTACTTATGGTTAAGGTTAGGGCTGAGTTGGGATTAAGGTCATCATGTAGGGATTTGAGTTCTCCCCATAGAAACAAATGGAGAGTCCTCACAAAGATATAATTACAAACTTGCGTGTGTGTGTGTGTGTGTGTGTGTGTGTGTGTGTGTGAGAGAGAGAGAGAGAGAGAGAGAGAGAGTGAGTGGTCATATATTTGTTACATTGTGAGGACCACAATGAAAAAAACGTGTTATTTTTTTGGTTTCCACAAGGAGACACTCAATTTCATAAAAATCTATGAGTGCAATAAAAAAAACTAAAAATGCCAAAAATCTTGTGTTTTGTTTACTTTCTTACGGTTAAGATTAGGGCTTGGTAGGGGTTAAAGTTGTTGGGATTAGGGTTAAGCCCATAGAAATGAATGGACAATCTCTATAAAGAGATGAATACAGACCTGTGTCTGTCTGTCTGTCTGTGTGTGGGGACTTTGCATGTTCTCCCTCCTTTGTGTGGGTTGCCTCTCACAGCTCAAAGACACGCAGGCAGGCTAATCAGTTTCTCAACCTTGCACATATTGTGAGTGTGTGGGTATATGTGCCCTGTGATCGACTGGAATCCCAGTGTGTACCCCAGTCTTGTGCCCTATGTTGCCTGGAATAGACTTCAGCAAAATTGCTTGGAAGATGGATGGATGGATGGATGCATTTAACAGTAACTAAATAACAACAAAAAATAAAATCCAATATCCATTGTTAGAATATATAAATCTGTGAATGGAAAATGCATGCATGCCAAATACCAAAACTATGGTTGCTTCATAACCTTTCACAAGAAACACTTAAAATGTTATTTTGCTCTGAATAATAGACGCACAAAAACTGCTGGCACAGACTCAGATAAGTGTTGAGTGCAACCTTCATGAAAAAAATTCTGCCGGAGCTTCCTTTCAACAAACCAGTTGTCCAAATTTCACAGTTATGAAAACTCTGGACAGTTTTAGTGTTCTAGTGTCTAATTATGGTCTTTAATGGCAGTGCACTGTGCACAGTTCATCTGAGTTTATAAATCCTGCAATTGTATGTGTTAGATATTTTGGATATATATATATATAGGACAATGTTTTTTAGGGAAAGTTATTTGTGGAATTACCTTGGATACTTCTTTTTTTAGATGGGGGCAGACTGACTGAGGTAGGTAAATATAGCTGCTATAATGCTGTCCTGTGCCGTTGTAGTTTTGGTGAACTCAATGAGCCCATGTCTTTCAACTGGATTATCACTGGTGATGCTGTGTGAACTGGAATATCACTGGTGATTTGGTGTGTAAACTAGTTAATCTAAACTGCCTTTGCTGTGTAACAGGGAGAGTGGATGTGTGTTTGTACAAATGGCCTGCATTGTATATGGTGCATCTTGTGGTATGTTTTTACATTGCATGTCTGCGTACATGCAGCATAGAAGTTACATAATTTGGTGGATATATTTCAGTTCTTGAATATATATGTGTATGATATTAAACATGGCTACAAAAATTGGGTAACGCTTTACATTAACTTCACCTTCGTAATGCACTCATTATGCAGCATGTAAGTAAAGCTTAACCTCCCAACATGCCTTTACAACTTTAATATACTTTAATAACAAACATTAAATTATTACATATTTATAATGTTTGTTATTATTATATAATATTTGTTATTAACCTGTAATAAAGCTGTTAAGGTATGTTACTTATATGCAGCTTATGAATATTCTATGAATGCATTATGACGGTGCACTGAATATTCTACTAATGCATAATGAAGGTGCAGTTAATGTAAAGCTTTACCAAAAATTGACCTGTAGCTACTGGTAACAGAGAAATAAGATTGGAGACCAATGGCTTGTTTTCACACTTTAAATCACATAGCAGCATCTCTTTTCCAATGACCAGAGGTGATACTGTAGATCTGTTCGAGACAAACCCAATTCAGAGTGCTGGGATGCTAGGACGAAATCTGGAATTGTAAGAAACATTTCTCCTCCCAGGCTGGCGATACAACTCTAATGGATTCATTACATTAAATGTGCCCTGTCTACGTGAAAATGCCTTGTAAAGATGATGGGGAGAGTATAAGCCAAGCTGTCTAAAGTGATAACAGTAGCCTTGAGCATTTGTATTCCCCCGGAGCCCTTTTCCTTCATTTGGTGTCGGAGATCGACAGTGTGCTGAAAGAGCCCACATCTCCACTGGATCATGTAGAGGCGCAGACCTTCAGAATGCAAACCTCATTTGCAACTGACAGCGGGGCCCCCGCGTCGCTCCATGAAAACTATGTATTTGCATATTTCCTCTTAAGCACAAAGAGTCACATACAGACTGGCATTTTAATAGATGATGTGTTGCGTCTTCAACACTGAGAGCTACAGTGATATATTACGCTATCTTTCTTTTGTACCATAAGCCAACCATTTCATTAAAAGCACTGATGCTTTTAAATACGTCTGTTAAGTCGCATTCCATGATGTCTGAAGCCATATTCCGCTTTACAGAAAACATTGATTGAGTTTGAAAATAGCTTGATGCCGATGTAGACTAATATCAACTTTCACAGCGCTTCGCAACATTCTTTCATGTTAATATTTGTCAGGAAACCATAGCTGCTTATAGGGAAATGTCAGCACTTATTTTAAGTGGCATAGTTCAAGTCAACTTTTTCCTTTTTGAATTTGGAAAAATCACTGAAATCTTATTGGGCCATGTAAAACATGCTTCTGTAATTGGTTACTTGGTCAGACTGGATACAGCCCAGTATTGCAGTGTTGAATAATATGATTGGCTAAACATGTCATACTAGTTCTCATTAAAAACCGCAGTGTTTTGTTTTATTGTTCTATGGGACAGTGCAAGCTGGAGGATACGTTGAAAGTTCGATATATGAGGAGAGATACTCCAGTTTGTTGTCTTTCTGTCAAAACCATCCAAAGAAAGAGAAAGAAAAACTGGGAAAAGCATAATAAATAAAGGGACAAACTGAGATGGGAGACAAAAGAAAAACAGGGAGGCTCCAGCTGTCTCAGAATGTGGGAGTATGTTCTCCTGATGCTACAGGGGCGCCGGCCGCCTCCTTCCTCTCCTCGTCTGCCTTCCCTGGCTTCCCTCATCTTTACTCACCGTTATTCCTCTCCCTGCTCCAGAAAATGTCAGGACAAGCTGCAGATTTCCCAGACCTCCTCAGTAGGAGGGACCAATCACCCTGGTAACCCTCTTTACGTACCCAATGAAAGGGGCAGGAAAGGAAAGAAAGGGCTCTTTATATGAGACCCCCCCCCATTCTAGCACACTGCAGTCCAGTCTCGAAACATGTGGATGGGTTCCCATGTCTAATGATTGCAGGCAAGTGATGGTGGCAATTGGGGGAGGGGGGAGTGGGACAGTCATTTAATTTGTAAGACATTTGACTTGTGGAAAGGAACCAAGTTATCCTAATTCATAAAGTGTGATTTTACTTTAAGGTGATTTTGTAAGTTCTCTTTCTAGCCTTTACATTGGAGGTTTTAAACAAGCATTTAAAATGTTTTCAAAATGCTGGGGAATGCATATAGTTGGCTTTAGGACCTGCTCATATTTACATTTAATTTTCTGGTTGGTGCTTTTCTTCAAAGGGACTTACAGACCAGGCACAAAATAATACATATTAAACAAAAGCCACAAACCAAGACCACAAAAATATTACTCTATAATGTGGGATTACAGCAATATTGTATAAGAAAATATGTGCCAATATTACATAGCGGCCTCTTTTATTTAGCATAAAATTAATTCCACCTATAACTCAGCTCAAACTACTATTCAAGAGCAAAAGCTATACATACATATATACATACATACATACATACATACATACATACATACATACATACAAACATACAAATATACACGTAAACTCAAAACAGAAAGAGCCCATCCCCTTAAATTAAACTAGTATGCTGAGATCAGAGTTGCAGTCTGAATGAATAAGTTCTAAATCCCTTCTTGAAGCTTGAAGATTCTATAAATTAGTTACTTTAGCACACATTATTCATTTAATTAAATCTAACTTCAATGCAAAATGGATAACAAAAACAGAAACTACATTTATACAATTGAAAGTTAAGCCAGAATTGCTTCCAGCTGTTAATCACCCCATGAGTGACAGAGAGAAAGTCGGTCTTCTCTTTATGAAGGCATCCCTTAATTAAACAGTGCTGGACATGAAACTCTGGCAAATCATATGAAGATGATACATAAAAAGGCATGCTTCCTGTGGTGCTCGGGTTTATCCTCTTGGATATGGGAACTGCCATATGTCACTGCTGAACTTGTGTGGGGAGCTCTGCTCAAGACCTTTTTAAATCTAGTTGAAATGCTGGTGGCTCTCAAATTATTTACCAAACCAGTTTAGTACAGTTGCGCCTGTATTACAAATGTGTCAAAGGGGCAACATGTTGACAGCTCTTCCCTTTATGGTGTTAGTTGAGGCCAGGAGGGAGGACCAGCTGTGGGGAACGCTGAGGAGTGTTTAAAACAGGTCTGGGGACCCATTCCTGTGCTGGACACAAATTAACTTTAATGGTGGCAAATGGCAGAAAGGTAGTCAACTAAGTGAAGTTGGATAAATGTATTATTCCCCTATAATACCTGTCGCTTAGGGTGGCATGGTGAGACAGTGGTTAGCACTGCTACTACATATCTTTGGGACCTGGGTTCTAGTCCCTACTAGGGTTCCATGTGTAGAGTTTGTGTGTCGTCCTTGTGGGGTTTCCTCCCGCAGTCCAAAAACATGCAAAGGCTGATTGAAGTTACCAATTTGCTTGTAGGTGTGTGATGGGTTGGTGTGTCATCCTGGATTGTTCTCTGCTTTGTCCCAATAGGCTCCAGGCCCCCTGTCACCCTGATCAGGATAAGTGGTTTCAATAGATGGATGGCTGGATCGATTGCTTAATTTAAACTTTGTTCAATGACTACACTCTCATACAAAACATTCAGGACACCTGCCCTTTCCTAGAAAAACACTGACCAGACTAATCCACATTAAAGGTACAATCCTGTAACTAATTTCACTTGTTAAATCCATTTCGGTGAGGGGGGCTGAGGAAAAAATTTTAAGACGCTGTGTTTTGTAGGAGACTGAGAGAGTGCCTTTGAATGGGGTGTGTGAACAGGTGCCAGGTGGGCAGGAGTAGGGAGAGAAGCGCCACACCGCTAAGCAGTCTCCCATGTGTATCTGGAACTGTCCGCCGTCTGAAAGACTTTCAGCCGACAGCAAGCTAGTGAGTGAAAACAGGTCATTGATGAAAGAGCTTAAAGTCTAACAGAAATTGTGCAGATCAATAGACGGTCTGCAATTGGCAATGCAGTATGTTGCTGGTACCAAATGGACAGTAAAAGAATGCACGTAGGACTACTAAAAGAATGTACCTTGATTTAACGATATGGAGGATTGAAAAAATAGCCTGGCCTGATAGGCTGGTGGTTGTCATGGTAGTGATTGTACGGCATTTTGATGCAGGCCAATATCTGAATATCATTCGTAAGTGTGTATAACCCTTCATAGTAGCAGAGTGTTACAATTGAATAGATTTTCTTTCTGTGAGATAATGCCCATAGCTGGGAAGATTGTTCAGGAATGGCTTCATGAACATGACAAATAGTGCATCTTAATGCAGTGTCCTGCCCAGTCACCAGATCTCTGTCCAAGTCTGGAGGATGAGATGGCACATGCGACTCAGGGTAGAGATCCACTTCTGGCTAATTCAGATGTGGGAAGTAATGGGTCAGCATGGGCTGGAATCCACATGGAATGCTTCTCATGCTCTGACTTGACTTGAGTGGAAAATAAGGTCGCTAATGTTTATTATACGTTTCCCCCCACAGTCCAAAAACATGCTGAGGCTAATTGGAGTTGCTAAATTGCCCCTAGGTGTGCATGTGTGAGTG
>JAODJX010000136.1:20980172-21003060 GCA_026776945.1 Isichthys henryi
CATTGCTTCCGGGATAGGCTCCGGACCCCCCGTGACCCAGTAGGATAAGCGGTTTGGAAAATGGATGGATGGATGTTTATTATACTATGAGTATGCTTGCCTTTTTTTCTAGAATGACAAGTACGATCATTTTTTTCAAGTTCCTGCACTACTAACTAACTAATAATCACACTCCTGCATATTTTTAAGTTGTTATGAATATAGCGTATTGCTGGAGACTATGAACAAGCTATTTTGTGTATTGAAAAGGAATCAGATTTCACCCTGTGTATGCATTTGATTATGTGAAGTTGATGCAATCTATAGTGTCATGTAGAGAACACAGACGTAAGTAATACGAAAATCTGTTATATTACAAATGAACAGAGAAAAATTGGGTTAGTAGTAACGGTTCACTAACCCAAGATATTAACAAAGTACATTTCACATATCATGCATGGACATCTTCACATTTAAAGTTGTAAAAGCAAATGTGGTCAAACTCCATATAGTTCATTTTGAATGCGGTCCTGTCCTACGATGGTTGACATTTAATACTACAGCACTGTGGAGTACACTTTCAGGCCCATTCATTTCTGGCTGGCAGTCTCCACTGTCATCTGCCCTGATCAATCGAGCGCTAGAAGACCAGAGTTTCTGTACTGCTGTTTCCTGGCTAAAGCAATATCAGAGCAGTTGTGTAGGGACAAAACAAACATGTCATTGTGCCTTTTATGCTGGCAGTCTACTGAGGAGTCTTTGAAGATGCAGATAAAGGGACTAGAGGCTTCCAACTGGCACTAGGACAGAACCATCTGGAGAGATCCTGATGGACCTTGCTGAGCCAAGGAGGACCCTGTCAGAATGATGGAGTTGTCCTCTAGGTACCATTTTGTGAATGAATGCCCCTGCTTGACTTTCTTCCCAATGTCTTTCACTTATTGTTGGCCTCCACTGGACTTTGATTTATCCTCCTTTGAGATTTGTTAATAGTGAGTAAATCAGTAGTTTTGTAAACCCTGTCTATGCAAAACATCAGGATTATTTGGTACGCTGAAGTAAAAACCGATAGAGAGCTAATATTTGTTCAAACATTAGAAGCACTACACATCCTCCAACATTAACTTCTGTAATTGGATGCTTGCTAATTGGAATCCAGATATTTTTACTAATTTAAAGCTACCAGCCCATTGGATATACCATACACAACACTAGAAGGTTGATGCCTTCTTTGGCTGAGCAACAGTGTCTCTGATAAACAAACAAGAGAACAACACTGATATGTGGGCTTGTACCTTAGAATGTGCCACAGGCTTTAACGATGCCCCTCCTGAAATACAGGGTAAAGATAATCTTCCGTGATGAAGAAAGACTTCTAAAAAAATCAAACTGTGAGCCACCATGCACAACAGTATCTGTCTGACTCGATAGCGGGAAGCCGTGACAAGCGACACATTTGTCTGAGGCTCGAGGTAAACAAGCGAACAGTCTTTACAGAAAAAACTGCCACATTTGCCCTGTGTTCATTCTGCCTGGGAAAAAGGACCAGCAATTCTCCCTTTGTTAGGATTAGTTCATTAATTTATAATTAAATTTTGTGTTGTTGTGAAATTAGTTACAGAGGTTAAATATTTACAGTAAGTGAATAGATTCAAACATGTATTTGGGTAAATAAGGCATCTTGTACTCAGGAAAGTTTTGCGTAGTTTTGGGAATATGAAAACCGCAAAAGGATGAGTTTTCGTGTGCCTTAATGCAGAAGGTTTGTGTGAAATTTACATCTGAATAATGATTCTACTCGTACTTTAAAATAATTAAAAAAAAATGAAATAAAACTATCAGATGTGTGAACAGCGGTATGATTTTTTCTGCTTTGTACAGTACACTAGAACATCTACAGTCTCCCAATTGCATCTTAGTTTTTTGTATCCATAGCATGCATCTGGTGTCTTTGTCCCTGTGAGTAGACAATACCAGCACAGCAAGTAACAGAGTATTGATCCAGAACTGCCTCATTTTTTAAACACTTAGAGATGTGCTTTGCACTCAGTTGACTTCTTGCCAGCCCTGGCCACTGTTACTTCCTTGTTTTAATGTTCGCTGACTGGCTGGTTTCCATTGGCCAGGCTAACCCCAGGAGCTTGGAAGTGCCTCAGAAGCTGCATGGTGGAGGTCCTGTGGCACTGTAGTTCACACATGGTGGGGGGCTAATGGACCTTGATAGGATATAATAAAGAGTGGAGGTGTTATTAAAGGGGTGAAACCAGGGCTAAACCATCTGTTTTGTGGTGGAGAGCACCAATGCCTGCAGACGCCCTGGTGGGAGTCTTCCTTTGACCCAGGACAGCTCGCTCCCAGGGCTCATATTTCACAAGCAAAGTCCCATGTGGCTTTCTGAGCTGATTCTTTCTTTTATTCCTCGGCTCTCTGAATGGCTCCAAGCTATTGGATGTGGAGAAGGGGACCACAGAAGGTCCAGTTTACCCAGAGACTACCAATAATATGGTTTAAAATTGCTTTATATGGTTTTAAAACTCCTAACCATCACCAGAAGTGCATTATGAAGTGGCAAGTGGTTATTAAATTAGGTCACTGCATGGCGTAAAAGAAATCTCACAGCAAAATTAATTAGATGAATGGTACATTTACTTCAGAGCATAGATAGATAGATAGATAGATAGATAGATAGATAGATAGATAGATAGATAGATGGATGGATGGATGGATGGATGGATGATAGGCTTTGTTGATTGTAAGGAGACATCTGGTTGCAAACAGCAAAACAATATATGTCAAGGGCACTGATATACATAGCAGAGATAGACAAGGCAGCAGACAAAAATAGACAAGAAATTATGTTAGGAGTGGAGTGCAATTGTGATGTAAATAGTTGTATATCTATATATCCATCCATCCATTTTCCAAACCACTTGTCCTTCTGGGTTGTGCGGGGTTCGAAGCCTATCACAGAAGCTACGGGCACGAGGGCAGGGAACAACCCAGGATGGGGGCCAGCCCATCACAGGACACACTCACACACGCACACCTATGGGTGACTTGCAAATATTCAGTTTGTATATCCATCCATTTTCCAAGCCGCTTATCCTTCTGGTTCGCAGAGAGTCCAGAGCCTATCCCAGAAGCTATGGGCACAAGGTAAGGAACAACCCACGACAAAGAGCCAGCCCATCACAGGACATATTCACACACCATTCACTGGACAATTTAGTAACTCCATTTAGCCTCAGCATGTCTTTAGACTGTGGCTGGAAACAAGAGTACCCAAAGGAAACCCCACAACGACATGGGGAGAACATGCAAACTCCACACATATGTAACCCTGGCAGAAACTTGAACCTGGATCCCAGAGGTGTTAGATAAGCAGCAGGTATTGTAGGTGAATGATACATTCATTCAACTTCACTTAGTTGACTATTTTTCTGCTGATTTACCACCATTAAAATTCATTTGTGTCCAGCACAGGAATAGGACCCCGGACCTGTTTTAAACACTCCTCAGCGTTCCCTCCTGGCCTCAAACTAACACCATAAAGGGAAGAACTGTCAACATGTTGCCCCTTTGACACATTTGTAATACAGGCGCAACTGTACTAAACTGGTTTGGTAAATAATTTGAGAGCCACCAGCATTTCAACTAGATTTAAAAACATCTTGAGCAGAGCTCCCCACACAAGTTCAGCAGTGACATATGGCAGTTCCCATATCCATATCTTATATATATGTGCAGCATATTCTACTTTGCTTTAAATGGTGTGTTGTAAAAGTGCGTTGTTGGGCTGCGGGTGAGGGCAGGCATGTCAGGAGGAGGCATTTTAATTCTTGATGTCAGCAGGGAGAAAAGATCCCTAGAAGTGCTTCTTAGTGCAACATGGCAGAATAAGTCGATGGGTAAAGGTGCTCTAAGAGAGTGCCCCATGGAAGGAATGGGTAGAATTGTATATGATGTTCTCCATTTTTTCCCACATCTTCTCTGCAGCTACTACCAGAAGGTCCATGGTCTGTCCTGTGATCGCCCTCTCAAAGGTCTTCATGAAGCGTGAAGTGAAAACAACTGCTCTGAAGTCCTTAAGGCTCCCCGGAGCACCCTGTCTTTGGTCCCTGGACCATACAGGATGTCTTCCTGGGTAGGAACCGTCTGCAGGCTCAGGGATAGGTCCTGAAGCACCCTGGGGCTGATTTCATCAGACCCTGCAGCCTTGCCTGTGTAGAGTTCACCAGAGACAGTCAGCGGAGGTGGGATGAGAATGAGACCTTGGGTATATATGGCCTTCAGTGAACTACCCAGATTGAAGCTGCCTTGTTTACAAAATTCAGAGAAGATTTAAAAAGTGCAAAATGAGAATGCATACATCAATATCCATTATTTGAAAATATTTAGAAATCAAGTGGTTGTGTAACAGGTAATATTCCTCACAGCAGGTAGCCCCCCCACTCCAGGCTTGCATAACCACACCATTCATGATCATGCAAGCCGTGTGTGTTGCCTCTCAAGAATGTTGCCAGAAACTTCTTGCATCGATTTGCTCTCTGCATCCCTCCTGCTTGAAGGCATCCACTTCTCAATCTTATTATCCACTCAACCTGTTTTTTTCCACTGTATTATTTGATTTTCCTTTCTTTTATTATATTTTTGGTCCCTCTTCTTCATTAATTAAATATTAGCCAGCCTCTTTTAATAGCCCTTAAGGGTGTTCATTACTGTGCAAAATAGTTAAGCATGTGGAAAGTGTTTGATTTCCCTCCCCCCGCCCCCGACCTGCTCTCTTTCTGCCTTTGGTTTTTCCACTTGATTTTTTTCTCTGCAGATTACTGCTACTGACTGTTATCTTCTCATAGCATCTACAGCCATGATACAAATATCCTAGATACATAATATTCAAAAAATAAGAGACTCTAGCAGCATAATGGAGAATATTTTTGAACTGATCCTGAAACCTATGGCAGGAACTTGTGGAATCTGCACTGTTTCTGAAATGCAGTTTTTTATTACGTGACAATCGCTTATTATTAATACTACTTATTTCATTTATTTAGCAGAAAGCAAGTGGGAGTTATGGACTGGATTTGAACTGGTGATCCTCCTATTACAGGCACACTGTAATAACAAGAGAGGGGCCTTACATTTCAGTCAGATTTAGATTGCATTGTTCTTCGGGAGGAAGCACAATTTAAGGATTAGTCGTCCATTTCATTATATGCTGAAACATACTGTATGTTATGCACTAGTATTATGCTGAAAAAAACCAGGGTTACGCGACAGATTAAGATCCATGTCAGTATTATTTACATGTCAGGAATAGGAAGGACCTTTTGGATTATCAGTGCACACGACTGCGATATCAGAGGACTTAAATAACTTAAATAAAAAGCCAGTGAGACTTGCGTGATTTTCAGATGACAGAATTTTTTCTATTAAATGCATTACTCAGGAAAAGCTCCATGCATCCAGCCGTCTTCCATATGACCTGATATAGTAGCAGGCCATAGTAAGCTTTTCCCCAGCAGCTCAGGACACCAAAGCAGGGAACTGTCTCAAATCACTTGCACCCACCCATACAAACATTATAGACAATTTATCAATGCCATATTACCAAATCACACGATTTTAGACTTGGGGAAAGAAACATGCACACAGAGACACCATGTATAGTCTACACTCACAGCTTGCTTGGAAACAGCATTTAGTAGGGAAGGTGTTCCCTTACAGGCTTACAGGTGATTGTCATAATCGCACTCTCTACATTAACAGTGAATTGTCTTTATGTACAATTTTGCAGCTGAATCGGTTGACCTTATTTAAAAACGTTAGCATAAGACTTGGTTCATGGCAGACATTTGCATGGCGCGCCTTACGACTTTTAAAAGTGCCACCATTAATTGCTTTGGTATTTATTGTGTTACTTTTTTCTTTTTTGCATTAAAGGTCGAATTAAAACATTGGAGAAAAATACAGTTTCATGTCTAATATGAGAAAGCACCAAACAAGCATAAGGTAAACAGCAATATTGCAACAGCGATATTGTGCGGAAGGGGAATTTTGGGTGACAGTTTACGTGAAGTTGTCATCTATAATGTATTATAGATACCTTCATAATGCATTATAATAGTCGGTATATTAATTAAGGATGTTTTGTACTATGTACTGTATTATGAAGGTGCATTACAGATGACAGCTTCATAAAGCATTCATATTGCATAAACATGGATATAATATATTACACCTTTTTATAAACCATTATAGCCATGTTTATAATGCTTTATGGAGGTATTATAGTGTGTTATGAATGTGCTTGTAGACATAGCATTTATAGAAAGTGTTACCAAATTTTGTTGAATTTTATAAGAAAACATGGTACTGTATTTGAATTGTTTTGGGAGTCATTATTAGGGCACCTTTAGAAATATTTGTGTAAATACATTACATTACATTAAATCCTACACTCCACAACATCATAACCATGACCCTAAGAATATTTGCCAGATTATGAGATCGCTGCAGACAGCAGTACCCTGATTGAAATGTCAGTCCGGCACTCGTCTGACTTCTGACTATATGTGCTCACATACTGCTTCTTTACCCCCCTGTCAATTAGCCCTCAAACTGAACGTCTGCCATTGGCATCCCACCTCCCCCTCTTTCACCACTCAGGTTCTTGCCTGTTGCCAGTGTCTGTGAGCTCTCATTCGGCAGCACTAATGACCACAGTTGCCATGGCGAAAAGCCATGCTGCCTCCTTCCTCCATAGTGCAAACACACATGCACCACTGCTCTCCTGCAGCCCCCCTTCCCCGATCAGGGCCCTGCAGTTGCTCCAGCTCTGTGTTCTGCATAGGTCGTGCTTGTGGCACAGCCCACAGAGTCATTTAAATAACCGTGATTGCTTTATTTCTTTTGGAATATGCAGGCACTTAGAGGTGAGGCAAATGTATGTTTCTTCAGTTTTAATTTTTGAAAATGATGGCTTTGTGTGCGGCCCTGTCTCTTTATTATAATAGCATCCATAATGAATAGTGCCATTAGACCAGTGAGCTCAGGACTGCACACTGGCAGAACATTACTGATTGTCTGTTGAAGTTTTGTCTTACTTTTTATTATACAGTCTCTAGTTGTTATTTTTGTAATTCAAAGACACCAGTCAGATCAGACTGGATTGCTGCTGTTGTATGTTGTTCACTCAGGGCTTCATAGAAGGACCTTCCAATAATTTTACTTTGGAAAAACCACCTGAAAATTACCCACAATTAGCCCAACATTGTTCAACATTGATCAAAAACCTCTTTATAGCTGAATTACATGGACAGTATACGTCAAAAAAAAAAACTTAACTAGCATGATTATTTCAAGAGAAAAATCATTTTTAGATGATTATTTAAAATCTGCCATGTTATATAAAAAGTCTCACTGACATCTGTGTCAGAAACGATCATATTACAGTATAAGACAAGGTACATCACCAGAGTAGCCGAGATGTATTTATTCACAAAATCACTTCCATTTGGCAGTTACCCTGGAAGTCTTTTCAGCATAGAAGCCCCCACTCTTAACTCTTGCTGTTCTGATTTAAATACAGTAATAGCATCCTTTCATTTAATTCCATATTGAGGTATCTGACTTTATTTTATACTACAGAATGCAAAGGCTGGTTAATTAGATGCCTGGTGGTTTATTAACTCACACATCCTTTGTCTCTTTGTCTGCATGAAGACTAGTGTTATTTAATGATTAGGCCATGCTTACACAAAAGTCAGGGGGTGGGGGGCTGTTAACGTGTGTCTGGGGTTGGATTAGTACTGGTTAACTAGACTGGTTTGTGCCAAAACACCAGGCTTCCTCAGCTGCCCCCTTTTGTCTGAGACTTTTGCCATTTTTAGTTTTTTGATTGCAGTCCTAGATGTTTGTGGAGACCTGAAAAATAGTCTGCACAATGTCAAAATAACAGGTTTTTATTACATTGTAAGGGACATTTCAGGATTCTAGAAAATTTTAATCTCACTCCAATCTCTATGGATACAACCCCCCCAAATATTGTTTGCATTAGTGGAGTGCAGAGGTCAAAGAGTGGCACGTATTTTAGCAAAGGGAGTATGGTTCATTAAGCCTTTGGTGCAGGGTTCATTAATAGTAAGGATTACACATTCCTGGTGACTTTGTTGAGTGGCCCCTCCTTTTGCCACCCCCCACATCTTCCATATGCATGCCAACATCTCCCTGAACTCCATCCCTTTATGAGAAGACAAAAGGACCCATCTGCTTGGCTGCTTAACTTTCCCTTGCTCTCCAGTCTGCAGTGAGGGGTTCTGCAGGTGTAAGACGCTGCTGCACTGGGGGGGGGGGCAGGGGGGGTGGCTTTAGAAAATCAGCTCCAGCACAACAGAAGCACAAGTATAACCATATTTACATGGTTTCTAGTGGAAGTAATTACACATATTTAAAAAAAAATTGATTAAGGCTGAAAAACAGGTAGAGCTACTCATCGTTCCAGATGGATGTCATTGGGAACAGAACAGCCATATGAACGACGCTTTGGACAAAACAAAATACACCATGCAGTGATTGTTTTGTTGTTTTTAAAGTGTGATGCCTCGATTGCATTAGCATATTGATCCTGATGATGCGTTGTGCAATTTGCATGGCGTGCCTGAAGGATTTAGCCAGTGCCATCCCTGATATGTTAATTAAAATTGATTTCAGGCATTGGTCTTAAAGCAGGTTAGGAAAGGTTTAGTGATTATGTGTTTTATGAGTGGTGGAGGTGAATGGGGTTCAGTGATGAGATGAATGAGAGAGAATAATCAAGTATGAGTGGTAGAAACAGATAACACCCCACTGGGATTGTTATAAAACTATTATTTCACAATTTTATCGCTTGTTTTAGGCTTTGTTAGTTTCTTTAGTTATTGTTCAGGCTTGTTTCTTAAATATGTTCAACATAGCATTTGTGGATTTAATCTGTTACTTTTTCTCAGTCCTTCTGTAGAAGGACAATATTTTAATGTGTAGCTCCCAAAGAAATTCTAGGTGTGTTTATACTGTAACCTTCTATCCATTTTTCATACCTGCTTGTCCTATGCAGAAACGTTGGGGTCCGGAGCCTATCCAGGAATCTATGGGTGCAAGGCTGAGAATAACTGAGGACAGGGTGCCAACTCATCACATGGCTGAGTTTAAACTTGTGCAACATAAAACACCCACCCGTAATCCAATTACTTATCCACGAGAAGGTCACAGGAAAGCCTGGAGCCCGTAGCAGTCAGTATAGAGCACAAGGCTGGGGTAGACCGTAGATGGGATACCAGGCCATCACAGGACACATGCATACAAACAGGCAGTTTTCGAGATGCTAGCTCGCCGAACCATGTGTCCTGAGGCCACATGGGCAAGGAGGAGCTGGAGGTAATCCTTTCAATGGTGGGAGAACATGCAAATGTCATGCATGCATGACATAACTACTGAGCTATCATGTTGCCCTGACATAAAATAAAACTGTTAAATATAATAGAATTAACATTCAAACTCATGTCCGACTAATAGAATTGATATACAAACTTTAAAGGTGAAAAAAAAGTTCAATTTGATTTGCGAAAGAAGAAGTTGTTTCAGAACCCCAATAGATTTTAATTACTTTAATAGAATAGAGATTCTTCACTCATTACCATGGGAAAATTGTTTTCACCTCATGTTTCAACTCATTTTGCTCCCATGAGACATACAGACACATATACGAGGGGCAGCAAGTCCTAGCGTAGGGTCAGCCACCTAGAGTATGGTCAGCCAGCATTCAGCACCCCTGGGGCAATTGGGGTTAAGGACCATACTCAAGGGCCTATCGGTGGCATCAGTCTGCCTCCCATGGCATTTGAACTGCCGACCTACCAATTATGTAACCCCCAGCACCACACACCGCCCCCAAAACACAGATCCAAATGCAATAAATAGCTGTTACTTAATGATGAATTAAATATAACAGATTTGGGATTAAACCTTGCAATCTGGTCTCCCCAGCTGGCAGCCCCCTTATCCTAATAAGTTATCTGTGTCAGATGAGTTCTGGTGCCCAAACCTGTCTTATCTCAGATCAACCTTCTCGCTTCTGCTACACAATCCCTACATTATCGGGGGACATTATCTACCCTTAAGCATTGGAGAGCTGTTTGAGTCATCCAGGGGTTATAAACTTTCTAGCAAGTTACTTTTTTTAGTTTTGTTCTCCTTTAAGTAATATCACTTATAATTTGCATGATCTAGATGTTATTAATTAGCACTAGTGTTTGATATGAGTTTTGGGAAGAATGCATTCTGCTATTTTTATTTTCACTTTTTTATGGAACATTGGTTCAAAGCCTAGTACATAAGACCATATAGAATAAAATGTGACTCCAGAATGACAGATTAAAAGGTTTATACCAGGTGCCACACACAGTACCCTAAAATTCCACTGACTGTAATAGCTGCAGGCTTAATTGTCAGGATTGTTGGGGTTCTTTAAGGTCATTGGGGCTTTTTACATTAAACACAGTCCATTAAGTCACTTGGTGTGTAGGAATTAAATCCTTCATTGGCGCTCATCACAAAACGAATGAGTACACAGCTCATGTATTAAGCCACTAACCCAGGCAATCCATTTCAATTTCATAATTAAACTGCTTTTTTGCCTCAATATGCCCAACCTATACTGTCAAATTCCTGACACTAATCTGAACTCTGCAAAGCAAATCTCTCCTCCTACACATCCTTCCCAAGTCGACAGCTGGTTCTGACCTGCACTCTCCTTTCTGCTTCCTTCCTCCAAGACATATAATGGTGTCTTTAACCAATTGAGTTCCCCTAGATCACTTTTACATTTTCTTTTTTGTCCAGTTACAGTAGCTGCTTGCCTGGCGCAGCATTCATGTAGCCATTTTGTCCATTCAGACCATTGTTATCCTTTTTTTCACTCTGCCTATGTGTATCATTATCTCATTTCTTTACTTCCCCTTCTCCCTCTTTCCATCTTTTATTATTGCTTTTCTACCTAAGTTTTCCCTCCCTTTTGTATACTTCAGTTTTTTACTGAAATGTTAGTCTGGAAGCGACGGCTCCTTTTGCTCTGAGCTGCTGACAGTACTGCTGATGAGTTCACTGATCCATCCGCATATCCACCCACACTGCCACCTCCCCTGGCCCCAAACAGCATAAATGAACCTCTTAGCCCTGCTGCTGTGCTTAATGATAGTCAGCGGTCCAGCTAGAACAACAACGTCCAGCTGTCAGCATCTGTTCCTCCCACCTCTCACAGCCCCTCTTTATTATGTATCACTATCTCTAGGGGTCTAAAGTGTTAAACCAAAAAAATGCACGATTGTTCCTGTGTAAAATAGTAATACATATATCTTCAATATTGGATTATTATTCTTTGTGCACTATATCTTATATTTTGTGCTGTCCCAAATACAGTTAAGGCATTCATTCAGTCAGGATTTTTTGTTGAATGAAATAATTTGGTGGTCAGTAAAATCAGGCAATCAGAAATAGCACAGTGACATTGCTAGTTAAACCCTGAAAGTATCCTACTGAGTGTGATTTACAAAAAACGCGCAATAAAAATAGGTCTACCTCCTACCTGTATTAAAAATGTTATTGAAATTCTGGCAACAATGATTCTGCAGCCTTGTCACAGCAGACGATGAGTCCAGGGTGGATTTCATGCACATTTATGCAATTACCGTTCAGTTAGAGGCATAGAATAAGAAAAAAAAAGTTGAGTACTCTATGAAAATGAAGGAGTCCGCTGTGAAAATGAATTCTGCACAAAGTCTGCCCTTTGAAGTGGTACAGATTCCCCTAGGAGTATTCAATACATAAAACAAAATGAAGAGAGCACTTCTTGTTCAATTTATTATTTATGAAAATAAATGTTAACCTAAAGGCTATAGGAGCAACTATGATGCATTTGTTTCGAAGGGCAGTGGATCTCAGTCTTCATATTCCCGTTAAAAAAAAATTGACCTCACTGAACTGCTTACTGCGGTCTGGCCAAGAAACAAGTCAGAGGTTAAGAGTTGCATTTTCTGGATTTTTCATTTTGGTTTGATTTGAAGAATAATAAAAATAATAAGAAATTGATAAAATAACTTCTCTATTCCTGCACTGATGTGTTTTAAGGAGGAAGGGAGTTTTTTCACTGTCAGCTGTTTTCTGTTGTCTGTCCTCAACGCCAATTTGATATATTTTACTTGAGGGAGAGAAGAGCAGGATTCCACTTACTTCCCCAAGAGAAGCAGCGCTGTGGAAACAGGGGCTCCTCAACAGACCTGCACCCAGGTATGGCCTCCTTTCTGTCATACACATAAAAAAAATGTTCTTTTTTCAAAGGTGGTGTTGACAGTATGGATTGTGGGGTGGTGCAGTAGTTGTTCTCCTTTACGTACTCTTACACAGTTGAATTTCAGGGACACAGAGCTTTTAAATTACTTTGACACAGTGTTGATGATTTATGCTCACTTGGATTTTGGGACATTCATGCTGTAAAAAGAAGTTAAGCTTAATGTTGTGCCACACTGTTGCACACCTGAGAAAATGCCAAATTTCACGAAGTAATAACAAAATAACAAAATAATCTCTGGAATTCTCTTTTGTTTTAACTTTTTATTTGTGAAGAGCAAAAATGTTTGTACTATGGTATGCAGATCCATCACGGATACCGATCAAGTAATGTGAAACAAGTAGATAGTTGCATAATTAAACATCTGGATGGAACAAGCCTCTGTGGGTGATTTTTCAACACTGTTTGGCAGAAACTGATCGCAAACTTTCCTTTTGTTTAGCAAAATACGTGTACAGAAGATAAGTATCTTATTTTTTATGGTTCTGAAGAGTTACAAGATAAAGACATACACACTCTTTTCATGGTTTGGAGTAGTTACAGTAAAATAATTTCCTGTATGTTTTGTGATTTCATGGGATTTTACATCCATTTGGGATACCTAAATGCAAACGAAGCTATTAAGCCATTTGATGTTATACTAAAGGAATCTATTAAGATTAGCATAATATGGCATTTCTAAATGACTCCACTTTTAAATGTCATAGTAAGTGCAAAGGGACATTGTGTCTCGGAGATTCTTTCAAATATCGAGACCAGATTAATATTCAAAATATTTTGAAAAAGGACTGAGGAAAAAATAAAACTTTTATCTTATGCCTGAACTCACAATTTTAAATTATAACATAAGGAAAGACATATATGGATTGTTCAGTAGTAAACAGATAAACCCCTGAGACAAGTGGAAGAGAAGGATGCTGTTCTACTTACATAGACATTTGTGTCATTTTTCTACTGCTATCCTAATTATTATGTTTCACATGATATTTTTGCTGCGATGGGCTGGCCCCCGATCCTGGTTTTTTCCCTGACTCGTGCCCATTGCTTCCGGGATAGGCTCCGGACCCCCGCGACCCAGTAGGATAAGCGGTTTGGAAAATGGATGGATGAAATTTTTGTTTGAATGTGGGTTCACTTCTGCTGTCAAGCTACTTGGGTGTTTTTCTATGTGTTTATGGGCCTCTCACCACATATACAGTATGTTTGCATGCTCATGTTAAATCCTAAGGGTATGCTACCAGCAAAAACATCTTCTAACAGAAAAAATAAACAAAATAAAAATCTAATTAATTCTCTGCTCTGACGTAACGATATTTTTCAAGTAATTAAGGATCCGATTTTTCTTCCACTCTTCAGGTCAAAGAGGTCAGAGAAGGCTCAGCTTTTCTCATTAAGAAAAAAAAAAAGTGCTGAGTCATCCCACTTGTAGGCTTCTTTACACACATTTCACCGACCACTTACACCCTCAGAAGCTTGCAGCATGAGTCTTTAGATTTCAGAGGTGAGCACTTGGTATTATGCAGGCAAACTTCAGTCAGTATGTTCTAAGTGTCCATTCTGCAGAACAAATATTTGAGCATAGCATCATACACATAATAAAAAGAAATCAAAGCCCATTATAAGCTGTATTTAATCCGTTGAAGGTCATTGCCAAAAGAATTGCCACATTTAATTTATTTAATGTACTGAGAAACAGTGAGAAAATCACATGTTGATTCCAAGCCAGTGATCTTAAACTACCTAATCTCAATTTCTTCATTTCTGACCTGTTAGAGATACTATCGAGCTGTGACTTGGATGTTCTTAATATCCATGCACTCTGTGACACATTGTTTTACGTTCCAGGTCTGTGATTGGTTAATCGTTCAAGCATGTTGCACGTTTGCTGGTCCTTCTTTCTCTCTTTCATTCACCTGTCAGGTAAGATAAAATAAATCAACCAATCAATGCTGTGGGGAATGAAAGTTAGCACCAATCAATGCTGTGGGGAATGAAAGTTAGCAACAACACAAAGCAACTTAATATTTCATACTTTTGTTTCATTGACCAAAAAGATTTTTTCATGTGGTACATGTTGGTTGATTAATTTATATTGTATGTGTTGGTAGATTAATTCTCTTAATCATGATTAATCACATATTCAATCACGTTATAATTTGTTGAAAATACATTTAATTTTTATATACAGCATTATATTGTACAAATTTGCATTTATGGATAAAACACGTGGCCAGAATAATTGTTAATTAGACACCATAATCTGTACATGGTGTTCAGACTGAAATTTGTGTGCAATTTGTATTTTTAAAAATGAAAAATAGAATATGCGGCAGAATTGGCAAGAATGTTTCTATGTTTATCTTTTTTTTTTTAAATCTACTCATGAATACCTTTAAGTTTTATTCTGTCTCCAATGGTGGATTCAAATTCACCATCTAAAAGATACATTCCTAATGTGTCTTAAAATGAGCATTAAAAAGCAAAGGACTTCATTTTGTCATTAAAGGATCTTCATTGTTTTCTTGTTGTCACCTGACTTTATAAACTGTTGTAAATCAACAGCATAAAACAAGTGTTCTCATGCATGCATGGTCTAAATTGGGCTTCTGGTCTGAAATAAACTATGTGGTACAGAAAACTTGATAAATGCATTGTCCTGACCCCAATTGGGGCTCTGCTGTAGGCTGTACGTTAGCACAATTAAAAAATAATAACGTGTTATTCTTTTTTAAATTAATTGCACGTTAACATGTTAACACTGACAGCCTGGTGCTGTGTGGATGTAATTTCTCTATTAAGATAACGCACCATTTCAGTGCTGTATACACTGATTGTTAACCTCCTGCCCTACACTGATGCCATGCTCCCACAGCGGTGTGCTCTCAGCAAGTCTTCAGGACTCAGCCCAAGAATATAACCCTGAAAGCAGGGGCCGCAGTGGTGATGAAGTGTGCCGTGTTGAGGCCCTCTGGTGTAGTGCAGTGGGTCAAGGACGGACTTCTTTTGGGGCCCCAGCGCAGTCTTCCTGGCTTCCCCAGATACAGCATGACTGGAAACAAGGAGAAAGGTGAGAAACTGGAGGAAAGGAAAACTGGGAAATGATTGGCACCAAGTTCTTGACCCATTGCTGAACCCCTTAAATCTTTGCTCAGTATGTAGCATTTGATGTTGTGATTTTTATTTTATACATATTCACCAGCCACATTATTAGGAATTCATTTCTAATACTGGGTAGGACTCGATTCAGAACCACTTGAATTCTTTGTGACATGCACTCAACACAGTCCTTAGAGCAGTGGTTTCCAACACTTCGCCTGTGAGCTACTAGTAGCTCACATGGAGCCAATGAGTAGCTCCCCATAACGTTTCAAAACTAGGCTAAATTACATTAAATTCATATTTTTCCCAATTTAGCTCATACAAGTGCACACTGCTACACTACAAGGAATTCCACCTTGAATGAAAGGAGAATTAATCTGGTTGATTATTCTGGTTGATTTATTGTCATTGTTTGCCACCTCCCTGGTTAATTTAATCATGTACCTAAGAAGGAATAGAGGTGGCTCTCACTGTAAATAAGGTTCAAGACCCCCGCCTTTGAGATTCTGGTCCATTTGACATTGCGTCACTTTATTCCTGCAGATTTAGTCACTGCACATTGATGCTGTAAAATCTCATGTTCCACCACATCCCAATGATGCTCTATTATATTCAGATCTGTTGACTTGGGAGATCACTAAAGTCCACTAAATTCATTGTCATGTTCATGGAAGCAGTTAGAGATGACTTTGTGATATGGCACATTATCCTTCTGGAAGCAGTCATTAGAAGAGGAGTAAATTGTGGCCATAAAGGGATGCACATGGTCAGCAACAGTACTCAGATAAGCTATGGCATTTAAGCAATGCTTGATTGATATTAGAGTGCCCAATATGTGCCAAGAAAACATTGCCCACATCATTACACCACCATTACCAGCCTGAAACAAGGCAAGCTGGGTCTATGGATTCATGTTTGTTTATGCCAGATTATATCCCTTATATCTGCATGTTGAAATGATGAAAAATTGAGATTAATCAGACCAGTTGATATTTTTTCTAGTCTTCAACTTGTCCAGTTCCAGTGAGCCTGTACTTAACTGACAGAATGTAATATTCTACTATTGTAGCCCATTCACCTTGTGGTTTGACATGTAGAGTACTTGTACTTTTCTGATCACAACTGTGGTTGAGGGTGGTTATTTGAGACACTGTACCCTTCCTGTCAGCTTGAACTTGTGTGGCCATTCTCCTATAACCTCTCTTCTCACAAACAAGCCATTTCCGTTAACAGAACTGCTGTTCCCTGGATGTTGTTTGTTTATTGCACCATTCTGTGTAATCCCTAGAGCATGAAAATCCTCGGAGATCTGCAGGTTCTGAAATACTCAGACCACCCTGTCTGGCACCAACAATCATGCCACAGTCAAATCGCTTAGATCCCCCATTCTGATTTGTAATCTGGCCATTAACTGAAGCACTTAACTGGTGCCTTCATGACTTTATCTGTTACACAGTTGCCACATGATCAGATGACTAGATATTGGCATGAGCAAGCAGGTATACAGGTGTTCAAAATAAAGTGGCCGCCACTATATTCCTGTATTCCTAATGCAGATTTTGTGAGCAAGATACTAATGAAATTTGTTTCTGTAAAACTGAGAATAGTGCTGATAGGAGTGATGAGCTAATTATGTTATGAATTAAAGAATTGTAGAAAGGCATCTGTTCCGCTAATTGGTCTTGTAAATTTCTGTGACAGAAGTTGGCTATGCTCCTGATTCTCAGACTGTTCTTTCACGATACCTCCAAGTGTACAGGTCCTAGTGAGCACAGGAGTTAAAGGACATATAGTTAGGTAGGGATTGGATGATTACTGTACTTATTGCTTGTATCCAGGGAAGTTAATCTAGATACTCCCATAATCCAGATTTCAGTACCATATATTCACTTCTATAGTAGAACCAAGGCTTGAATGAACATTGAATAAATGAGCATTACATTTATACAGTGCTTTAAGGACGTCCAAAGCACTTTACAGAACCAGTAGGGAGCCACCACTGTGTAGCACCTACCTGGATGATGCCACAGAAGACATTCTGCACCAGTATGCTCACCACACAGTAGCTAAGCTGGTGAAGGGGCAGGAGAGAATTCACCAGTTAGATATAGGGGATGATTAGGAGGTCGGAATTGCAAAAGGCCACAGTGGGCAAATTAGTTAAGGCACTGGAGTACCAACCCCACTCTTTCAAAAGATGCTCAGGGATCTTTTATGACTTCAGAGAGGCAGGACTTCGGTTTTATGTCTCATCAGAAGGATGACACCATTTTAACAGCACAGTGTTGTCATTACTGTACTGGGGCAATGAAGACCACATAGACCACAGAATGAGACAACTTTTTGGCCACAATAACACCTCTTTCTGTCTCCCTCCCTATGTACTTTAGGAGAGTACCATCTTCAGATTGAAAAGGTTGCCTTGGAAGACGATTCCCCCTATGAATGTCAAGTGGGCCCGTCTGAAAGCAGTGGACCAATCATCTCTCATACCGTGTGGATCACTGTACTGAGTAAGCAAAACCAACTCTCCTACATCTAATCAGTTGAAGGCGTGAACCATAATGTTGAGATTAAAGTTGAGATTTAAATGCATATGGAGGCATTTCTTAAAACAATTCAATAATACAATTGTGGGGCAATCTAATCTGAGTTAAAAAAGCTAAATATTTCATTTTTGCATGGTTGTGACATGAAATCAATATATTAAAATAGTGAACAAATGGTTACAGACTGGAGCCACTGCCATGCTATTGACTCGGAGATCTTCTGGTAAACGGCAAATGGCAAACGGCAGGTGTTTGACTCCTTTTTCCCAGTCAGTCATAGAGTCCTGCCCAGAGACCCTTTATAACCCCTGGCAGCACCATATGTTCTGCTACCATTAAACTTGTGGTCAGAATCACATAGACGTAACCCTGTAAATTATATTGCTGGGAAAATGATTTGCTAGTATATGTTTTTTGTTGTCAGACTGAATACAACATTGTCTTGGCCACTCCCTGCTGATCTAACCTAATAAGGAAAAAAATAATTAAAACAGCAAGAGAGTAAAAAGTCTTGCATAAAAACAGGAGTAACAATTTTTGTAACCGTGTGACTCGTTGTCATGTTCATCTGCTGTTTCCGGCTCATGCCTCACTTTCCTGTGGGAGAGAGTCCATATGCAGGAAGCCCTTTAAAAATGCCCTTTTAAAGATGCTGCACTTCGTTAACTTCTCTTTCTCTCTCCTGCTTTTCCGTAGTCTGTGTACATATGAGGGGGGGGTCAGTTGCCATAGCAACACGGATGGGTCTTTGTCTGCTTTCCAAGGGAGAACACAACGGTCTTTCCTGACATCACGAGAGACAGAGGGATAAAGCCGAGGGAGAGTAACAGAAGCTCTTTCTCCTCCTCTTCCTCAGCCCCTCCTCTCCTTGCTCTCCGCTTGGCTGCGTGCTAACCTATTATCCAGCCACTCGAACAGCAGGACTCAGTCCCACATCTATCACTGACAGGGCCGAGGGAGAATCACTGTTCCACGCAGTCGGGGACATTACGATAGATAAAGAGAGCCTGTGTATATACCACTGTAGCACCTGTAGCTAGATCATGCTTATAAGTCGACATAAGGGCCAGAAAGATTGGCCAGCTGATTTCACGGTGCAAAGAAAGGGATTTCGGATGCGCAGAGTTACACGCATTGTTTGCATTTCCTGGCACTGCAGTGAATATAAGGGGATTTCTCAGCAGTAATTATTTCGGAGGGTGATGGTTATGGCCTAGTTGAGACACATTTTATTAACCATTTTGGCTTTCTTATAAGCAGATAGGTTACACATTTGGAATGTAAATATTTACAGTTTATTTATTGCATTCATCCCTGTACATTTTTTTTCAGAAGGCAGAATTAGTTCCTGGAGCAATTGGGGTTAAGAGCCTTGCTCAGGGTCCCAATGCTAACATCACACCGCCGACCACAGGATTTCAGCAGGCGCTCTTCTGCTCACAGACACAGCATCCTAGTCTGCAAAACTATTTAAAATATCTTCAAAAATCTTTGTCTTTCAACCTCTTGATACAGTATGAGGCCACAGAGAATCTGGAGCCTATCCCAGGAAGCATAGTGCACAAAGCAGGGAGACACCCTGAACAGGATGCCAGTCTATTGTACATACATTGTAACACACTATGAACAGTTTAGAGACACCTGCTAACTGTATGCTTTGAAATGGCAGAAGAAGATAAATTGCCCAAGAGTAAATGAAAATGCCTATTACAGACAAACACATAGAATTCCCAAACTTGGTGGTCTGACCGTCACTTATCAGCCACATTCATTCTTCTGTATCTCTAATAATTGTAGAAGCAGAAACAAGCAAAGGTTGAGTAAATATGGTTACTACTTGTCCCATCTCTGAGGAGTCCACAGCCATTGGTTTTGAAGGCCTTCAGTGTGCCCATGTGGTTTCCAATGCTTTCCATTGTCATACCACTTATAGTGCCAAAAATGTATATTAAATTCATCTCTATTTTTTTCCAGAATAAATGTAATGATAACAAAATAATTCCTCCACATAATCTGAAGGAAAAAAGTCAACATAAGTTCCTAACTGGATTCTTCCATCAATATGAGATGTATTATGACCTGCTAATTCAAGATACATTACCTGAGGCAAAAAGTAGCCACGAGGGAGGAAAAATGTCAATAACCTTACTCTGTAAGCCAACAAAGAGAAATGCGGAGAGATTCTTATAAAGGAGGCATTACTCCTACATTTTCTGTAATCCTGCAGAGCTTTACACGAGGATTATTGCTCTAGCCAGATCAAGCACGCCCTCACAGTCCATCAAAGTAATCATTTGAGGGATACTCTCTTTTGGCTAGTTTCAACAAAATTTTGTACTAAGATCTGTTCAGAATTATTCTGGAATCATCAAGGTCATATATTATTCTATTTTTTTTTCACGAATTAAACAATTTTCAACTCTGTAGGTGACATCCATAATGAGAAGAAATTATATACTGTAAAGACAAAGTGATCAGAATATATTTAATTGCAAATTTAAATTCCTGAGAAATTTCTGAGTGTGGGTTTGTCCGAAATAAGGACCCATCTAATTAAACAACATTTTCACTTTTTTCATCGTCACACGGTATGCAATCATCTAGCAGAAATAACATACATAATTAGAAATAATAAGTATGTTTGGGGACCTCTTACAAAGATTTGATTAATAGAAAAGCTATGGGAATTATAGGAGTTATATGACATGAGGAAGCTCTTGGAGGGACACTTGGGAGGATCCTAGTGTGAAAGCAAGGAAACCAAGCTGCAGCTCTTTGGAAGGGAAACTCCTTATTGCCACGATCATCATAATTAGATACCCTATAGCCACTGAGCTGTTGCTTCAGTCACGACTCTCTTTACTAAAGTAGAAACTGTCATCTAAGGTCGACAAAGAGTAGTTAAGCTGCTGAGAGCTGATGATGTCCAAATGGGAGAAGGAGATGAGTACAGCTGTATTTCATTGGCAAACACCTGCCCCCTCCCCTGTTCTGCACTGGGGAAATACAGAAATCAGAGAAAGGTGCCCCATTCAATGGCTCTCTGCTTCCCACCTGAGCCCTCAGATGCTAACGCGAGAGCAGAAGCGTGTGTGTCTTTGTTCATCCATATGTCAGTGTATTCCTGTCTGAGTGTTTCTTGGTTTTTTGCACTTTGTGTATCTGCATTTGTTTTTTTTCCCTCATACTGTCTGAAATGTGCTTAATTGTGGCCTTCTATGCATTAATATTATATATTCTTTTCAACAAAAAGTATCCATTTGACAAGTGATGTGGCTGCATATATGTGGTGTATGTGTTGCTGCTGATGTGTGTTGATTTAACAGCAGCTGCTCTGGCTATTTGCTTTTTAACTTCCATCTGTATTTACACATCACATCAGTTGTTTTTCATCGCTTATGGGCTGTTTGTGTTTACAAATATTCTCTCGCTCTCCCTCCTCAGCCCTACCCACCCACTCCTCTGTGTTCGTCTGATAAACCCACTGCTGTATTTCCCTGTCTGTCTGTCACCTGAATGGCTGCTGTAGGGTTTGTGTGTTTAAGTTCCATGAGGTGAGGGGCTCAGGTGGGATTTTACGCCTCTCCTACGGCTCAACAGAACACCTCTTATTTGTGGGCCTCTGCTTGCCAACCTGAGTAGCTGTGCAACCTGCACTGTTATTCTGCAGAGCTCAACTACAGTGAGTGTGGGGGGGGGGGGGATGAGGAGAGAGAAAAGGCAGGATGGAAGGAGCCTGAGACAGACTGAGAAATGGAGAGGATGGTACAAACACAGGGTAACATTTTTAAGAGAATGGTTGGGGAGATAGGGGGTGGGGAGATGAATGAAGAGGAGACAAAGAGTGTGGGGTTATTTAAGTTAGTGGTACACCAAGAAAAAAAGGGGAAAAAAACTTGAAAAGAAGCAGGATCCTTTTGAAAGGGGAGAAGAAGAGGTGTGAGATTTCCAGCCTGAAATTCAGAGTGCAACTGTATCATTATTTCTTATTTTGGGGAATTTGTGTGGTTTTGGCAGACTTCCTCTATGCCAAGCGATGCAGTCCGTTGTATTGTCTGGAGACATGCAGAAGATGACTCCATTGAAAGTGCACTGGCTGTCAATAACTGCATGACAAATTTAATGGTTTAAGAAGAAATGCTTCCTATTATATCTGCATTGGGTTCTGCAGTGACAATCCAGAGAGATCCAATTGCTTCCTTTAAATCAGTTTTAAACCTGAGCTACATCGTATTCATCTCTGTGAAGAAATAACTAACACTGCTGGCTGAGTATGACAACATCTCCCCCTAGTGGTACTCGTGGAGTATCAGGCTTAGTGAAAGCAATGTCTAAGACTTTATAGCACTGTTTCCAAGAAGATGTGTGGAAACCCAGCAAACAAAAGGGATTCACAATGAACCCAAAAACTCTGCACCGTATAGTATAAACAAAGAAATCCCCAGGTTAGTCTTTTAGATACATTGAGTCTTTCAACAAAACATCATCAGACCACATAAAGCTTCACTAGTGTCTGCTGAAGTCTGTAAATCTGAAAGCATTTCTCGCATTGGCAAAAGCAAACACATGCTTCACGTTAACTCAGCCCATCACCAAAGAAGTCCTTGAGTACTCAAGCCAAAGAAAAACTGCCAAGCAAAGTAGATGCAGGAGAGCACTGTGTAGCCCCACGTGCAGCACACACAGAAGAATGGCTTTAATGACCGAACTGAGGGAGCAAGATCGCATACCTCCCTAACACACGGGTGATCGCCTGTAGGTGTTTTTTTTTTTTTTTTTTTGGGGGGGGGGGGGGGGGGGGCAGGCCGTTGTTTTTGCCGAAGGGGGTTTGCCCACCCAACCAAGGCCCCGGTCAAAGGCCACCCAATAAATAAAAAAA
>JAODJX010000136.1:21044362-21056790 GCA_026776945.1 Isichthys henryi
GGAGAACATGCAAACTCCGCACACATGTGACCCAGGCAGAGACTCGAACCTGGGTCCCAGAGGTGTGAGGCAACAGTACTAACCACTGCACCACCATGCCGCCCCCGCTATAATAACATAAAAGAATAAAGCATTTGCCATAAACAGTATCATATTTGAATAATTAAAGGCTAAAACTATCTAACCATAAATAAACTAGCTTCCAAACAAAGGTGGAAACTACTTAGCTTTCTCCACTGTGTTGGTGGGAAGTGGGCAGGGAAGGTCTAACATTATTGCTTGAACTGCCCACTTGTTTGAAGGCACCGGTGCCGAAGTTTAGTTATTCAAGCTAATTCGATGATCTTTAACCGGCTGCAGGCTTTGCATGGCATTGATGACTGTGTAGGACTAATTTAAATGAATTATAGCACGTAATCTACCTAACCATGCAACTTTATAATGAGTGCTGCCATCAACGTTAACAAACTGTCAGATGTTAAATATGTTATAGTAGTGATCCCATACCCACGAGGGATATGTTCCAATACCTACCTAGGATTGCCAAATCCAAGGATAATAGCGAACACTATAAATAACGTTCTTTTCGTGTACATGTATACATACCCGTAATAAGTTTCATTTATAAATTACGCACAAGACAACATCAACAATTACTAATAATAATACCAGTATATTATGCAGTGGCACCTTGGAACAAAAGTCTTTGTTCCAGAAGACTGATCGAGTTGCGATTTGGTTGAGTTTCAAGTCAAATTTCCCCATAAGAAATATTGTAAATGACTTTGATCCGTTCCAGACCCCCAAATGATTATCTATTCAAACTTATCTACCTAGCTAACTAATGATAAAAGGGATTGACAATCAATATAATACTAATGAAAAAACACACATAATAAGCAATAAACATGAAAAAAAATTACAATCTCATACTCTGAAGCGAGAGCAGACACGCGTTCATCAAAATATTGCCCAAGATGATTCATTGCTTTGCTTGTTCTTGACAGCTTGTGTTATGGAACCTTTCAGTTACTCAACTTCTACTTCTGACCAACCTACGTCTGACAAACCTACATGGATCACCACTGCATTATCTACAGGTAATGTCATCTGATGAGCTGGGGTAATCAGATACATACAGTAAAGTCTGGAAGTGTTTTATGTCATTTTGCATGTATTTATATTTTTTCCCAAGATAATGAGAAGGATTCTGGATCTGGGACAGAATTAAATACTTCCCTTGAGGAAATGAACACTGAAAGTATTCTAACAACACCAGGGCTAACTGTGACAGGTAAAAGATCTCTTGAAGAGACACATTTTAAAGAGCTGTCTTTCATATTGCTACATCAACTGCATAAAATCACACTACAGTTGACTCAGACTGGTTCTTGTGAAGGTTGTCAGTCCTGTGGTCTGCAGGATGATTTTACTGTTGGGCGTCTGTGCAAGGCTCATAATTCTAATTGCTACAGGGTCTGGCTGAACCTGCACTCTTACTTGTCCATTGCTCTGGTAAAAAGCATCTGCTAAATAAATTAATGTAACTGTTGTTTTTCTTTTTTTTCCATGAAAATTTAAGCAAAAATAACGAACGAGACAGCAAGCATGGCAAATAATGGTAAGGCAGCACATGCTTATTTTATACTTGATTAATTGCTAAACACATTTTTGATTAAATCCTGGACAGTACCAAGTACATCCCTTCATTTTCCATACCCTCTTGTCCTATGCAGGGTCACTGGGGTCTGGAACCTATCCTGGAAGCATCGGGCGCAAGGCAGGGAAGAATCCAGAAAGAGACACCCACCCATTGTGTACAGTACCAAGTGGTATATACTACAGCTCAGTAAAATATATAAATAGAAAGTATAAAGTACTGCTGCAATTCCTTTGTGGTCTATTTATGGCAATTTCTCAAATTTTAAAGTTTGTACGATATAAATGAAATGGTAATACATTGTATTTTGGTTTTCATTATATCATGGGGGGCGCCTGTTGTCACAGGGGCACTGTCCCCCCCCACCTCTCAAACTGCTCCTGATCCTGAATCCTCAACCAACCAGCAGGGCCATAGCCAGCCAACATTAGTTAGCTGAATTTTTTTATTCAGTTTAATATTTAGCTTCAAATTTTATTTTTATCTCTTAAGAAATTACCGAGGTCTGGACCTTAGTGACCTCATATCTGGCTACGGGCATGCCCACCATATGGTGCAATTGGAAAAATGGGGGGAAATATGGATTTTCTTCTCATAAGATTATCAAACCAACTCTTTAAATAATTAGTTAAATCCAGATTTTGGTCTGTTTGGCCAAATTGAAGAATTACTACTACATGTTGTTTTATTTTTGATGAACATTTAAGTGTGATGCAGGCTAAAATTGCTTACAGAAACTCCTCTACGTGCGAACAAGTTGCGTTTCGAACGGCTGTTCGTAACTTGAAATGTTCGTAAGTTGTTAATCAACATCATGCTACGCTGCTGCGCGGAAAGAGTAGCGGCCAGAAATCGTACTCTCCGGAATTGGCGCACAGAAAAAAAAAAAATTGATCTTGCAAACAAGAAATGAGAGCCCAGCGAACACAATTTGGACTTACAGTCCCCTTCGTTCGTATGTCTGAAAGTTTGTAAGTTGAAAGTTTGTAAGTAGAGGAGCGTCTGTATTGTTCTATATTATTTGTTGCACATTTTTAAAGACATGTATATAAGTATAGCTTGTTTTTCACAGATGGCGACTGTGATGCAGCTTTTGTTTACGGTAATTTGATATTTTATTCATGGTAACTGATTCCTTGAGCTTTCCTATCTGAAAATGTTTCATTTTTAATGAGTCTGCTGCTTGTTTGATTAAACCTATGTATTTTAACAAACATAAAAAACATTTCAATTTATATCTTGCTCAGATTACAGTTCCCTTCGGCATGTGGGGTTATTTGTGGCTGCGGTGCTCTTCCTGATGGGAATCGCAGTGGTGACGTGTGAGTGTTAATCTGGAATACTAATCATAAACTGTGATTACACTGACATATGCTGTGAGTAGAATGAGGTACTAATATGGAACATAGCATGAGTTTGATTTTAAATGTATAATTTCTAGACAAAAATTCTTTAACCAGTACTTTAACCAGATCTGGAAAAGGCAAATAATAGTTAGGTTTCATAAAGGTTATAAATGCATTCAACAGCTGTAAGCTTGCATTAATTACATTGTACAAAACTGTTTTTTTAGGTGTGTTTATGCAACAGTTTTAGGTTGTTCTCATAGTATATAACAATAACTCAAAATAGCACGGTATACACCTCTGGTTCAATTCTCTTTAATGGAGAGCACTGCGAGCAACGTGTAGTTCATTCATTTCATAAATTTATTTGCTCTTTACATTCATTGTTTTCATAATAATTACTCAGATCAGTGCGTGGGTTTAGAAAAAGTATTTAAATTTACATTTGTACATTAAATGTATTTACTTAAGTACATTTATTTAAATACATTTAAATGCTCTCTCTCTCTCTCTATATATATATATATATATATATATATATATTTTCTCTCTATATTCTACAATTGCAATTATATTATATGACAGTAGATGTCAGCATATATGCAGAATCCATCTGCAATATGTTGTATGCTTGCAAAGTAGTCTGCTTTCACTTTAGATGAATAAGTAAACATCTGCTTGATAAATAACCCTAAATGCTATCTAAGTCAGATGGTGACATGTTCTAGACCTGGGTCATAAGAATAACCAGTATTGAATTTGGAATTGTTGTATTGCTTTATGTGACAAATGTTATTGTGCTCATTATTTAAAGATTACTACAGTCACTACTGTCATCAAAATGTAATTTGGATCATTCTCAGGCCTTGATATGACAAAAAAGAGATCTAGACTAAAATCAGCTTATCAGGATATAACTTTGAAAAGGTGCCATTGATTCAAACACAGATCTTGACTTTGGTTTCTTCCTTGTAACACAGTTGGTAGAGTGTGCCGGAAGCCTAGGTGTCATGTAACTTCAGGAAAGTGAGTATTACTACTGTATGATATCAGTGTGAGATCAATGTGTCCCAGTGTGCTTTACGTGTGGTTTAGTATGTGAGGCTTGCAGTTACATGGCGAGGCTCTACCTGTCTTTCCTGGAAACATACCTTACGATTGCTTAAATCCTTACTTACTGTAAGTATGACTGAATGATGGAAAAAGGCAGGAATTGAGCTACTTACCAGTCGCTATGCGCCTTTTAACTCATAAAGATAATCATGATCAAATTTTTCCTGTCCTGGCCTCTCTTCTTTGGCTTCCATTCCATTTTAGAATTGAACCTAATATTTTACTTTTCTTTTGAAAGTGCTTGAAGGTTGTCTGTCATTTCTGTATCGTCACAATATATCTGTGATATCTTACATACTTACATCCCAGCAAGGACACCTACAGTAGGTCTTCTGATCAGATGCTATTTAATGTCCTGATATTGAGACTGAAAAAAAGGGATGATTGTGCTTTTTCTGTGGCAACACCTAAACTATGTAATACCTTACTTTTTCACCTACATTATTTTATTTCTTGGTTTAATTCACTTAAATTTTTTTGATAATTGCTTTTAGTTGTTGTTTTTATTTTATTATTGCTTTATTGTTTAATCTTATAACTTTGCCTTTTAATTCAAATGTGTTTATTGGTTCCTATGCCATACAGCGCTTTGGTAAAGAAGTGTTGTTTTTAAAAGTGCTTTATGTAAAAGTTGACATTAACATCTGTGCTTGTCTTTCAGGTTTTACGAGGTGAACAGAGTGTAAATAAGATGAACATTCATTGATGTCATTATTAAGTTATGATTGTGATTAACTCATAGTATTGTCAAATGCATACAGTAATGTGGATAGAAGCATGAATACCAATTGCCAAAAACTTAAAATTGTATAAATTTAGAAATCCATCCATCGATTTCCACTAACCGATCATCCATTTTGGAGAAGTAAGTTTATGAATAACTATATGTACATCCATCCATCCATCCATCCATCCATCCATCCATCCATCTTCCAATAGCTTAACTGGTCTACAGTTGGGGGAAATAGTTAATTCTTATTTCATTCATACAAGTCTGCTTATTGATACTGTGTCCAAACTTGTGCTTTTATCATTAGATATAACTGACATTGGTAAAACTTGATTGTTCATTTACATTATACATTTTTCAATATTGTTCAAATTTGTCCTGCAGTACTTCTCAGTCCTGCAGTATTTTGGTGATATATACTGTGTATTTACATGTTCCCCAAACCTATTCATTTATGCTATAGAAATGAGAAAAAAATGCTTTCATTCATTTTCTTATTTTGATTCCTTTAGAGGCAGGTCTGTAAAGAAAAGTAAAACAATCAAAACGTTTAAGTAAGCCAATTAATTTTTGAATGCCAATTATTTCAGTAAATAACCAGTTATCCTCTGTTTTAACTAACACTTTACTAATTTATCACCGTAAGTATCAAATTACTGGCGTCCCATGCAGAGTGTACCCCAGCCCTGTGCTGCTTCATTCACGATAAGCAGTTGGAAGATGGATGGATAATCTACTGTAATAACAGCATTGGGGGTTTGGATGTTCTTCCCATCCAAAGACAAGCAGTTAACTGGAGTATTTCAGTTATTTAGAGTGTATGGGTGTTTATCAATGTGCATACTCAACCATTCTTGTGTTTTCACGTACCCGCTTGATGTCATTTTGATGTTTAAGTACGATTCCAATACTCAGGAACAAAAGTAAGGAGGACAAGAATCTCTGAATGTCGTTCTTGCCCAACCCCAAAAATTAAGAATGCACCAGTTGCATTCTCACTAACAAGGAACAATGTCATGATTGATTACGTCCAAAGTTTGTTCTTGAGAGACAAGTCAGCAAAGATCCAAGAACACAAGTATGATCTTTGCATTCTCGGTATTGAGAAACACTCTACGATGGTGTATGTGTGTGTCCTGTGATATACTGGCATCCCATCCAGGGCATACCCTAGCCTTGTGCCCTGTGCTGCCTGGGATAGGCTCCAGGGTCCCCTTGACCCTGACCAAGATAAGTGTTTGGAAAACAGATGGATGTATGGATGTAGTAACTACAGCTAAATTATTCAAAAATGCTTTATGAATGGTACTTTGTTAGTATTTTTAGATTTTTTTTTGCATCATTGTAGTTAGGATAAACCCTGTCTGAAAAGTTTGAGGGATTGCTTAGATATATGCATATTAGTTTTTTTGCCAAACACCATGCTTCAGCAAAAAGTTACCTAAGCAGCACATTGCCTAAAGAACAGATTGAAGACTGGCAGTAAGTACAGCAGAAACCATTTATTATTATTTGGTCCACGTACTTGTTTGAATATATACAATGGATAATTAATCACATACCAACTGTTAATAAAATTTAAATGTAAAATGTCATGCTTAAACCTTCTGGTAAATGGTCTATGCAATTTTGTGCTTATGTTGACTATCAAGCCTCTTTTACTATCTACATATATAAGCCAGTATCAAATTTCTTATCCATATTTCCAACTGAAACATGTCTGTATTTTTTTCCTTGTTCCAAGGTGTGATCCTTTAAGTACGCAAATGTTAGGTACACAGATTAGTCTGAGAAACATTGACAAAGTGGGTTGGGCAGGCAATAAAACCAACAGTAAATATAGAAGGAGCATTACACTTTGTCTCCTTTAGACATTGCTCATCTCCTTTTACTGCATTAATCAACCAGTTGTGGTAATCAGTTACAGAGTTGATTATGGAATCATACAATAATACATAATCTTTATAAGACATTTCAATAAAAAAAATATAACCAGACAAACAGGCCCATTGTACCACTTACCCATAACTGCAAAACAGAAAAAATATGATTTATTGTAAATGTGAAATTCTCAATAACAAACAAAAATATCACATGGATTTGACTTACATTCAATATGCTACAAGTATTATACTGCATTTTGACAACAAAAACACCCGTAATATATTTGTATTTATGCATAAATATCTCCTGATTAAACAATGCAAATATAAAAATATAACATAATAATACAGAGAAGGAATGGACAGTCCAGTTATTTCAAGATGACGAAAAACTTCAAGGTGGGGGGATTAATGGCCATTTGAATTTGTTGTGCCACAACTAATAAGAGGACATTGTGTAGCCCACTAAACATTGACTGGCGGAAGATTTTATACAGGAAAAAAGGCCATTCAGAAACTTTAGGAGTGAAGTACAAAGTGTTTCATGGACTTCAGCAACATTACTTGTTTAAACACATTTCTGTTCTATTCAAGCATAGCCCTGCTAATCCATTCCAACGCAAAGACCAGCACTGCAAGGAACAGAAAGTGCTGGACAACTTCTGACATTCACAAGAAAAACACCATAAAAAAAAATTGGCTACAAGGTTATGAATTATGCACTTTGCTGGTAAGCACATTGGGTTCCAAATGATATTATCTTTGGTGCAAAAATAGCAGATTTACAAGGCTTATATATTTTTTCAGCGATGGTTGCTTTGACCATAATCATTTCCTAATTTCATTGGCTCATTGCACAATACCTTGCTTGCGGTAAGTCTTAAACAAAACACAAATTACCTTTCAACTCATATAAAGGATATAGCGAAAGGAACAAACATTAATGAAATGTTCAAATTTGAAATTCTTGCAGATTATGGCAGGTTAACAGGCTAAAATGGATTTCAGTATTAGTGACATTCTGTTTACAAATAGACTGCAAACTGTCTGCATTGTAAGTAAAGTGCAATCAGAAAAAAACAAGCTTGAGCAGAAAAAAAAACAATTTCCATTTCCTTGAAGGTGTTCAGCCATGCTAATAACTACTCAATGATATCATAGTTGCAAGGTCAAGCAAAATCATAATGTATGCCTTTCACTTTACCAAACAATTTTTTAATTAGCTTCCCTTTGTAGACAACCAATTCATTTGACTCATGTTGTTTTACGCAATCTCGCTTTTCATACAATGGCAAAAAAGATTCTGCCAATTTCTCACACCAGGATATTTTCTAAGCATTCTGGAGCTACTAAAAAGTTATTGTATCCAATTCCTCATGTTCCAAAGCCTGTGGGAAAGATGGTTTTCTATCAAAGAGGAAGTGAACAGATCCACTCAAACAGTGAAAGGTATAAATGAAAGATGTTTATTGTGGAGTGTTTCCCAGTCAATTTGTCCCACTTGATTTGATTCTCTCTCCACCCTGTCATCTGAAACCTTATATTGCCATGACTACTTTTCAAAGCTATTTACAAAAATGTTACAGTGCAAGGTCAGGATAAATGCATGGCAAATAGGAAATAAAATATGCTGGGGGACAAGGGACTGTTTAAATCACTGTTCTGGACAGCTTTTGGCTATTTGTAATTGTGGTACATCAGGAAGCAGATTCCGGTAGTGGTAATGCGTGGGATGGTTAAGATCATAAGGGTAAAAATAGACAGTTGCATTCCTCCTGCTTCAGAATAACAACAGAACAAGAACATGGGCAGGAAATCTTTTCTGTGTTAAAAAACATATACTTGTGATATTGGGGTGGTGTGTGGCTTAGCGAGTTAGGCCAGTGTGTTTATGATTGGAAGGGTGCTGGTTCAAATTGTGATTTTATTGTTGTCCTCAAGCGAGGCCCTTAGCCCCCAGTAATTCCAGGGATTGTCTGACCCTCCTTTCTCAAAAATGCATGTCACTTTGGATAAAAGTGTCTGCTAAATATTTTAAACGCATCACGTTCAGTGCTTTCTGTAACATGCCATTTATTATTTGATGTACTATGAGTATAGTCTGTGGTGGTTAAACTAGCTAAAACCACCCGTAAGTTACTGTACATTACTGTGAAGGTGTCTGCATTACAGGATTTTTAATATAATAACGGACTTGGTTAGATCTCATCCAACTCTGTCCTATTCAGGTCCCACAGCGACTGGAGTGCAAAAATTAGCCCTGATTTTTCCCAAGGCACAGCGTGGCATGGCACTTTAAGCATGGGGGGATTAGAAGAAAATGGCAAGATGGGAAAAAGGTGGATCAAAGAGCGTGCAGTATTGATTGACCTAACAAGTGTATGAATTATTCAGCATGTGAACAGATGCGACTTACAGAGGAGACAGAGTCAAAAACCAAAGAACTAAGAGTGCAGAGAGGGTTATGTTAGGCTTCCCATGCAGGCTGCTTTGCCCTCAGCGCCCCATGCAAGGGCTCCATGGCAAGTGTTGAATGGGGAAGAGATCTTGGCGATTAGATTGTCCCTTTCTGAGCTTGTTCTGCTGGAACAGCATACATCCTGCAGGGAAAAATTGTGGATGTATTAGCTACACATGTCAACTTCAGTTCAAAGACAAAAGTGCCTTCCATGGAAATATTCATATAAATTTTTAACATTACTCTGTACTGCTACTCATATAATTCAAAGCCAACTTAAATAATATCCAATAATGCTAGAAATAAAAAACTGACGACTGCATATGAAATTTTTCATACATAGAATGATGCACAAAGTAAATGAACAACCAAGTAAATTACCATTACACTGAATGATTAAAGTGGTGATTACTCTTTGCAAATTACTTTTGTTGTGATCGAACCATTTGATACCATGTTCAATGCTGCATACAGAAGGCTTAAAGACTTCTGGACAGGGCATACATTTGCAGGGCGTGATTGTAATGTTTTTACAGCGTCTCCTAAAAAGCCAAAGTGTTGACTTGAAATACTTGGGGGTTGCTGTGTGATTAAGCCTCCTTTAAGTCACACTGTCACTCATCACCATGGCCACCACCCTCTTCAGATCTTACCCCAGGAGGCACCGTCACTGTTGCTAAAGTATTTGGTCGATTAAGACACAGCGGGGACTCTGTATGCAGACTGGCAATGCGAGTTGCTAGGTGAGAAGATACCAACTCGGATCTACACAGACAATTTGATAATCTAGTAGGGCTGAGCAGCACACACATTGCGCACATAGGGACGGAAAGTGATTACTCTGCAGAAAGCCAGCCACAGCATTAACTATAGCCCATATATAACACAACTCAGCCACCTGCACAGATCCCCTGGGGCCTGTTGTACAAGCTGGTTATTTTCATGTAAGAAAAACACAATGTATCACCGTTAAACTGGTTGAGGCAGTTCTTTTGTCTGACTGTTCATGTCAGACAGAGTGTAGCAATACTGGGATAGGCAGGCTGTTTTTCTGCTTTCTCATTTCAGAGAGCCAGATTTTCATCGAATGCACCCTTTTCTGGACACATGTCAGGTCTTGTATCGAAGGGTTATGCATAGGACGCCCCCTCCTTTCTTTTCTTTTGGCAGGTGGGGGCATCAGATGACTCAAAGTGGTGTGTGACTCTGGTGCAAGTATAAACCAGCTCTGATAGGGGGATGTGTCTCATTCCGCTTGCCTTTGGCACAACTGTCTGATTTCGATGATGACAATTTCGTAGCAGAGGCCAGGCTGCCAACTGCAGCAGGGATTGTGACCCATCAGACTTGCTTGTCAATTTTTTCCATACAGTCATTTCCAAATAATTAAGTCCATTGACTAAACAGATGTTAGGCTTTGACAAAGGATTCTATTCTGTGGGTGACTGTCACCTTTTCACAGACACCAAGGTGAAAGCAGAATGAAACATCAGGTCAGTAATAATATGAGGACAGTCACAATATTGCCACATACAATAGCAAAGTCTCTTATCTGTCAGTTAATATTATCAGTTTATTAATTTTTCGGATGTTTTCTCATTCAGTTTGCATTGGCATCTAATTAATATAATTTTAGAATTTATGTTTCTCACTATTAAAAACAAATACTGGTTTTCACAGTGTTGCAAGCAACAATACAAATTATGGTATTATCTAACAATCAAATAAAACAAAATATGTATCCTTACCCTTGATGCAGATTGTGCATGTGGTGTCTGACCAGAAAAATGGCTGAAACACAGGATGGAAAGGCAAAGCATGCAATTACACTGATTACATGGCTAATTCATCAACAGAACATAATTTTTAGATATACTGACAGAGCCCCAAAAAGTAGCTCCAAAAACTGATTTTCAAATACATTTATCACAAGAATTCATTTGAGGCAGCTTTATACCTCCTAAAGATCATTATTTAAATCAAGGACTGCTTGTACAGGTGGTGACATTAAAAGACTTTAATCTAGTGTAATGGTCAACTATTTTCACAGCGGCGTCACGAGCTTAATCGGAAACACAGAGATATTGAATATCCCAAGCAGACATGCCAGTCCATGCAAACAGTCTGCAGTTAGATGGGTTCAGATATGAAGTCATTTCACTGGCCTGTAGGTAAGTCCTGATCGCCTAAGGCCCTACACAATCAATACATATCAAACTGGCTTGTGTCATCTCCCTAAAGATCATGGGACAAAAACAAGTTTAGGTGACATGTCCCTTACCTCCTATCACGACTAATATCAGCACAGTCGTGCTCACGGCTGCAATGATGATGATGGTGGTGACCCCGTCTAAATGTTGCAGAGAAAAATACCATTCAGACAAACAGGTTTTAAACTTGAAAGTGAAATACAGATGTAATTCTCATTTGATGAAAATTTACATGGGATAGATTTACATGTAAATCTACACATTTGGGACTAAAGCATTTACTTTACATGAAATTAACAATTACACTAGGCTCTTGGATTTGTTTACTGCAAAGAACAATTTTGTAACCCATTTTTTTTTTTAATAATGTAATTTTTCAGCAACTAGTTTGAGTGTTGAATGGGATGTGTCTTAATACATGATATTGTATTTGTTTACCATAACGTCTACTTGGTTTTCATGTGACTAAAACAATTATTGCAATGTGGAAAACTATGTAAGACCCTGCAAAATACAATATACACAAGATGCAAGATGTACAAGATTTATTTGTTTAATTATTTACCTTCAATGTCTCCTCTTGACTTATCGGAATTCCCAGCGTTTTCCAAGTTACGATTAACACTTGTTCTTTTGACATGATCTACAACATGCATGCAAAGCAAGATTGATGGAACAGGTCAGACAACTGCTTATAACGTTGACCCAAATGGTGATATACTTCTGAAAAGCCACCTGAACATATATACGATCTAGATCAGGGGTGACCATCAGTCAGTTTTTTACCAGGCTGTGGAATGCTGGAGGTTTGGGGTGGGATTGATTAATGTCCAAAAATTAACCTTATAGCTGATGTTTGCTTGTTCTGATTGCATCTATAATAAATGGCATTGTCCATCCATCCATCCATTTTCCAAACCACTTATCCTTACTGGGTTGCGGGTAAATTTGGGAGCCTATCCTGGAAGCAATGGGCACGAGGCAGGGAACAACCCAGGATGGGGGGCCAGCCCATCGCAGGGCACACT
>JAODJX010000136.1:21058074-21079814 GCA_026776945.1 Isichthys henryi
CCAGGCGGGGATTCGAACCCGGGTCCCAGAGGTGTGAGGCGACAGTGCTAACCACTGCACCACCATGCCACCCCTCCATGTCTACATGTTATCTAAAATTCATCTTAAAGTCCAATGTTTTATTTGAAAGGCTGCAGGCAAGGGTTATGTATACGGCTAATTTTAATTAAGATTTAGGATTATGGTTATGTTTAGGATTAGGGTTGGTTCTTACCAGTTGCTTTGATAATCAGACACAGGACCAGCAGTTTCAGCATCTTTAAAATCTGTGAGAGAAAGAAAACTTGTCAGAAGTATTCATTCACATTTGTGTAATGAAATGGTGATATTTTCAGTAGATTGTACTGGTGCTGGCTTGTACAATAAGCATTCAAGCATGAATACCAGTTTATAAAACACAATGAATGACTAACTTCAGTTTCTGCTCTCATTATTAGGAATTTACCACTATGACACAACCCATTTCTCTTCCGAACCCATTACTGAAGTAACACTGTTGATTAAAACATAACATGTCAGCACAACTGTTTTGGTTCAGTTTTATGCTTTACGCTCAAGTGACCAAAATGGTCAGTGGTGCACCAGTCACACATCAGATCCCTATCACAACTGGAAGGTCACCTCATTCCCACGCAGCTCAGCACAAATCTCATCCTACAACATGTTTTTTTTTATCATGGTTCACTTCAGTCCAACTCACTGCCCTACTTCACCTATTCACCCAATTCATTCCCCTCTGTAATGTTAGACATGAACACTAAGGGCTGTATCTGGACGATATATAACATAAAGCGTAACATGCATAGTGGAACTAACAGTTATGGGTGTGTCCAAATCCATTTAATTATTTTGACAGTGGAAAACCAGACTTCGCGCCTGTGCGAGATGGAAAAAGGTTGTCCTAACTCTCTCAATTATTCAGAGGCATGTTTTAAGCATAACATACAATGAATCAATCCGAATGGCGCATCACTTCACCTATAGACGGCAGCAGTACAAGATCTATTGTGGGTTGCTATTACAATGGTGAGTCTGCCCGGCAAACAAGAACGGTTTTCCTGCCGAGGAAATGGATGTGCTTGTGCGTGAGCCGAAAAGGCGTGAGCATGTCATCTACAGAATCACCACTGTTCCACCGAAGCCTTTCTAGGTGAAATGGGCATGGAATGAGGTGACAATGAATGTGTCCTCTTTTTCTCGTATCACCAGATCATCCCTGCAGTACCGAAAGTGGTATAATGATGTCAGAAGATGGGGAAAATGGAAGCTCGCTGCTGAACGAGAGCAGTGGCTGGAAGCCGGCACTTAATTAAGGATGTGTGTTTATTATTTCAATCCTGGGTCTGCAGTTCACAAAATATAAATAAAAATGTAATCTTTGTTCAAACAAAACGTCCAACTAAAAGGCAATAGGGCAGTTATTTTCCAACTCTTACAATTTAGATTCCTTACCAGGCTACAGACAATGCAGCTCTTCTGCCAGCTGATCTCTCCCTGCCCGCACTGCTGCTGGCATGCATTCCTTTGTTGGCATTAGCACATGTACTTCAGCATCATACCTTCTAAAGTCCTCTAATGTGTCCTCATTAATGTCCAACACACATCTAAGGTGCATGACAATGTTGCGCAACATACAACATGCCACAAAGAATGTTGCAACCGTCTGAGAGTTGTAATGTTCCACTTGACTAATCTAAATATCTGAAATGCATTTTCAGCAATCTAAATGTCCTTTCAGTTACAGTACGTTAGTTCTGATAATGGACTAGAAAGGTTTTTTAATGATGCGGTCTATTCTTTACTTAATATAGGTTGTTTTTCTTTTGGTGTTTCATTAAACAGTATGATTATGTGAAAGGACCAGACATACTCTATAAAAAAACGTATATAAATTAAATCAAATCAAATAAAATACCATTACTGCACTAACTTTTGACTTAGTTTTTGTTGGTTTAAACTAAAGTGCAGTGACATTGCACTACATTAAAATAGCAATGCGCCAACAATGTGCCTGACCACACCTCATTTAAAAAACACCACTCCTACGAGTGAAAAACGGGTGCAAAATCATTTACTGTTTTTATGACGTGTGCGCATGGCATGAAAATTAGCAATTCGCAGGTAAAAAACTAGCAAAAGCACTTTGTATCGCACTTTGCGCAAGACGAAAATAGAGCCCTAAATGTTTTAAATTCCATTTGTGCACAATCAAGACTCATTAACACAGCTTGTAGTTTGATAAAAACAAATTTCAGGTTTCCTATTGATAACAAATATAGGCTACAAATTGCATTTTTGTTTTGGTATTTTAAATGAAGCTAGTATTTTTACTGCCATGAGGAGGGACCTTTACCATACCATTACCACAGAACCGCTCACATTCACAGTATTGCTGTAGCAGAAGATCAAGGAGTCTAGGTGCCCCCTCTAAGAACCAGACCACCAAGATGATTATCAGAGTCTATTGTTTTAGGCTTCCTCCAATTAATATTTTAAATAATGAACTGCATATAGTCATTGACAACAACAGCAGTCAGAAACAGATTATGCACTTTACTGAAGAGGGAAGCTGGAGTGTTTCCAGCTTTGGCCCCCATGGTGTGGATGCCTGGCATGAGTCCACCTGGTGCTGCCTGGCCTGAGTCCACCTGGTGTTTCCATGGCAACAAAATTATTCAAAGTCCATCAAATACCAAAATAATAAAACTTAAAACCAGTGTCACCAAGAAAAGTGCATATCAGTGAAGCTGTTTAAAGTTTATCTGAGCTAAAAATAAAAGTTAATCTAACAAACATATTCCAAATTTGAAGGTTAAAACGACACTTTAGCTTAAAGTTTTCATATTTTTTTAACATCTGCTTGGAAAGTTCTCTTTGTATTTCTAAAAGCATCTATGCAGGAGATTCACTGTCTCACAAAAATCAAAATAGTAACAAAAGGTATAAAATGTCGCAAAGGAAGTACTGACTAATAAGGCAATAAGGCCAGGTTGGTTTTTTTTCATGTTTCATAGCTGCTAGCAGCGCAGTAACGTGGCACGCTATCCAACCCCCTGCTAAATGCTGAGGCAGCACTCTGTCACAAGCAAAAGCAGGCCACCTATATGGAACAAAATAACTTTATACATAATCTACAACTTACTCCCATTATTCTTACGTTTGTTCTAAATTCCGACTCTAAAGTTAAGAATGACATAAGAGTGACAGAGTTATTATTCACACTCAGAATAAATAAGGATTAGTAAATATGAAACCTGCGTTAGAAACATAGTTTACAGAGCAAAGAAAATACAGATACCCTGATTATATGTTTCACACATTAATCTCACACAACCTAATAGCCTCATCTCATCTCCAAAAAATCTTCTTGCAGAAGTTTTCAATAACTTTGACTACATGTGAGTTTGTGCAGTTTGATGGACAGACATCCTATCCCGGCTCTATCTCTAAGTCTATTCCAACCTCTTAGTCTAGGCCAGCCTCTTGGTCTACCCCAGCCTGTAAGTATATCCAAGCCTCTGGGTGTATCCTACTGTCTGGGTCTACCCCAGCTTCTAAGTCTATCTCTGGTTGGATCTATCTCAGCATCTGGGTCAAGCAGAGCCACTAAGTCTATTCCAACCTCTGGGTCTACCTCAGCCTCTGGGGCTCCAGGCTCTAGACCCCCTGGGTACCATGAGCAGGACAAACAGTTGGAAGATGGATAGCAATGGCACAAGCATACATCCACAAAATATCATTTTGGAGTAAAACCATCTCCCTTTGCCCACAGAATTGTGTACGTTGTGTACATTTTCAGGAATGTCAACAAATGTATAGTCTTATGTAACTCACAACAAGCGAAGATTACACGCAGTGCTCACAGAAAGCCTTGGGATGCCTAATTCATTACAAATATTGTAAATTTATTCATTTATTAACAAAAATTATAACATTATAAATTATTCATTTCTTCACAAAAATATGTGTCTTTTACAACAGAGACCTACGGTAGCAACTGTACAAAACCATGACAAGTTAAAATACAACGTATTTCATACAAGATATAAAAATCCACGCATTAGACCAATTGATATCATTAGAAACAACCCGTAGGTTTAAGTAAAGCATTAATGTCCACTGGCAAGAAATTGAAACCCACATTATAGTCCTAAAAGTGCTGTTTTGAGTTAAAAAGTTCATTGACAAGCAGTCTCATTGGATGCTTTTTAATTAGTAACAACTGCAATAAAATAAAAAACCAAACAATGACTACAACTGCAATAGCAAAATGAGAAGAGAACTGAATGAGTTTGTCACAAAATGATGATTCGTAATAAAAAAAAAGTCTGTGATATGCTTGTCAATGGACTTTTGTTATGAAACCAAAACATTTACAACATTTTTACATTATAAGCAAGCTTCGAGTTTCTGTGAGCACCGTATATTCTATTTTGATCATGGCTACACCAAAAAAAAAATCTTTGACTTATTTTGTTCGCAGATACACTTCAGTTTCTAAGAAACTTTCCACGCTACAACCACAATGTCGCTGGTTAGTATGTAACGGTCACGCTAATCGTAATGTCAACTAACTCGCCGGAAAACAAATTAAACTTCCTTAGAAAAACAGCCCGATGTTACCAATCGTTATACTCTCCAAGTTCACTATATATAGAGCTACCAGAATTTTCAATATAACCGGAATCCACTGCGAATAAGTAATTAATCCATGGACATCCGTGGATCGTGGACATTCATTAATATAAACCTACACACACAAACTACACGTATTGTGTTCCGAAGGAGAAAAAACAAAAAGTTTTCCCTCATTTCCTCACGCGGGTTAAGTTATATTTCAACTTTACCATGATATTCCTTCGCCTAAGCAGCGCTCAGCAAGCTCTCACCTCCACCGCTCGTCAAGTGTAATGAAATACAGGAAACGCACAAAGTGGCAGAGAAACGTCGTTTTAAATAAGAGGGACTTTCCGGGGCAGTTTTAAAACGCTGACTAAGAAAGGACTCTGTTATTTACAGTGCACTGATTAACTTCTTCTACACATGGAAACAAAAATACTTCCAATCACATGCAAAATATATTTTACACTAAAAAAAGCGTTTAAAATAAACAAAAAATTGCATCAGAATGGTAGCTATTTTATTTTCCCATACATAAAATGTAAGGTGCAAATAAATCCTTTCTTTTATGTGTTATTTCATATATAAAACTCAAGGAGAGCAAATTTACTTCGTTTTTTAAATATCATTAATTTTTCACATTACTGTTGTAGGCATTAGCACCAAACAGCACGTATTTTTTATTTGCTAATAAAATGAATAATCAAACAGGGATGTGTTTCCCGAAGCTTTCCTAACGGTACATCGTTCGTAAGTTATGTGTTAAAGGATACACAACTTAAGAACTACGTAACGTTAACAAGTCTTCGGGAAAACTCACTCCAGGTCTTGGTAGGCGTTGAACAAAGTGGTTTGTACAGGAAAACACAAAATTGAAACCGTTAATTACTGCTACCAATTAGGACTTCTAATCAGAATGCAGGGCAGGGCTAAAAGACACGGTCCACAACAGTTTTTCAAGATTCACCATTGTGAAGGAGGAACTGTTTGAAACCTTACAGATTAGAGGAAACGTTTTAAAGGTGGCCGTTTTAATATGGGGTTGTCACCCATGACTGACTGATCCCTTTGGAAAAACTGGACTTGGGGGGAAAAAAATGACCTCGCTTTCTGAGCAGTAAGGGTTAATGGTAAATATGTTGCCTTGTGGTAAAATGGAGTTACAAATTGTCATTTTTCAAGCACTAATGTACTGAAAACTATGTTCAGTGATTATAATACAAATAATAATGCAATCTATTTAAAGTAATATTTGTACTCTCTCCACCCCGAACACTGAAATAATAAAATGCAGATAATAAATAAGGCAGCACATGTGTGACAAGTGAAATTAACAAACCTTGATTTGCTTTCTACATATGGTAAATTACAATATAAGTAAAAGGTCAAGGTAAGTGACAGGAACTGTCAGATGACTTATTTACAAGGTACATGTACTTGATGGGTGGAACAGGAAATGTTTTGTTGCCATTGTTTTTTGCACGTTTTTCTATGTATAACATTTGTCTGAAGCAGTGATTACATCTTCATAACCATCTTGAGAAACAATTTGCTTGGTGAGTCCAACTATTTCCTCAGTATTAGACAGTGAGGTTTTCATTGTACAGGGATCACATTACAATAACGTACTATACAGTAATGAGTACTAAAATAACAGTACATCAATGTAACAGATGTAGCCAATCAAGAAGTGAGCATGAAATCTCAACAGGTATAATCAGCAGATTTTCCTACCAAAGTCAGCTTAGGTAGCTAGACCAACCCTTGCGTTGTCGTTGTCATTGGTTCACTCACCATAAAAACTTTAATAATTGCATTTTCACATAGTTGTAAAGGCAATGCCCTCGCAATTATCTTACATGTCATTTCATTTCACTACGTACAAACATAAATGACATAACATTTCAACTAATTCGACTTGTACTGATGTTTATTTGAAAAATGACAATCTACACCATATAACGTACTATGAACAATTTAAAGAAATAAATTTTACAGTTTTAGAGAATACAAACCCATTCATCTATCTACCAACTACTTATCCTGAGCATGGAACAATAGAAATGTAAATATAAAACTTGTAATACCAGATTATGCAAGGGTGTCAAGCTCAGTCACAGAGGGCTTCAAAATGAAATAATATGAGTTGAATTTGAGGACCAAACCAGGTCGAAAAAGAGTCTTAAATTGACCATATTTAGTCAGATGCACAGTATTATGCTAAAATACTCATACAGCAATATGAATTTAACTTCTCCCAAGACATCTTTTCCTGGAGCTTTTCAACCACATTTTGTTGTAATAAATATTGGTGTATTTATAAAGCAAAAAAGGTGTTCAACATAAATTTCTAGAAGTGATTTTATCAGCAAAGATTAAAATGATTATGATTATCTCGGACAATGCATGCAGTACTCATGCAAAAGCAGCGGAGGTAAACTTTAAACTGATATTTCTATAAATACTATGTAATCCAGAAAAGGGATAATCATTAAAATTTAAAAATTTTCTTACTTTTTTCATATGACAAAGAAAAAACTGGATTAACTCAGAGCAATGAGTTGAATTCTCCCCAAACAAGCTTGATGGGCCGAATGGTCTCCTCTTGTTTTTTATGTTCTTATGTTCTCTGCCTTATAATGTCTCTATAGTAGGAAGGGAAGAAAAAACCTGATCTTAATCTATCTGACTAGCAATGTAAGAATTGCATGTGCATAACAATGTTGGTATTAATATTGTGAATCACCCAGCCCTATAATATACTATAGATCTTTTTTTAATTCAGTACAAAATACTCCGGCTCTTATTGTTATATTATTCGGTGCCCCCAGTTTTTACGCCAGTGGAAAACCAACATGTTTAAGTACTGTCCTTTTGGTACTTTCTTTAAATACCAACAGTACGGTACCTGGTGCAGTGGAAAAGCACCCCAAGAGGCAGGAGGGGAAGCTAGCTTGAAAGCCTTAATTGACGTGCCAACGTGCCACCTATCGCTGTGCAATCTGGGAATGATGCACGTACACAGATGGGGCAGATCTGATAGACGTAAGATATTATCGAGTTGGATGAGTTTGACACCCCTGCGTTAAGGAGCATAGTATTGATTTTGTTTTGAAAGGAAAAAACAACAAATAAGTCATCATCTGATTTTGGTAATTTCAGAAAATTGCACAATAAAAAAAGATATATCCATTTTCCAATACTCTTAATTGCAGCCTTCATGCTTACTGGCTACCAGCTAAAGAAATTAGACAATCTACCGATATTATATTAATAAGTATTATTCTTGCAGCTGTTCAATGAACATTCTTTTGGCTCTCACAAGTGCCAAACATAATTTCCCCATTATTTATAGCAGTGTTCCCCAATTCCAGTCCAGAAAGACCACAACACAACACAGTTTGCTGATTTCCATACTCAAGCACATCTTAATCAACTAATTACCAACTAATTACCAGTAGGTCTTTAGTAGGTGTGTCTGAGCATGAAAATCTGCAAACTGTGTTGTGTTGTGGCCCTTCCAGACTGGAATCGTTGAACACTATTTATAGTATTAGTTCCCCTTTTATAAATAAGGAATTTTTGTAAAATTGAAACCCGAAATTAATCCAATTCATTCAGCTTACATAATTATCCAATATATGGTCATGGTGTGAAATGTGCTGTTGACATTGTGATAAATTTAGAGGAACCAATCAATATATATGACTGGACATATGATGTGACTGCACAGCAATGCAGGCTTACAGTATAATGAAAAGTACAGTGAAAGCATGCTTGATTTCTCACAAAACACATGGAGCTACAATAATCAGTTCATGCTACATACAATATTCTACAGTTTACTGTGCAGTACAGTAGCATTCATTCAGAAGTATAATCAATCTACAGACAGTGTCGCTTCAAACGTTTCGAGGTTGTGTAAAGTTTGCGTTACCATGAGAACTGTGAGATGCCTCCTGTGTGACTACATAAGTTAGTTGTCATAACATTAAAAAATAATCGGAAGAATAAAGGAAAGAAAACCTCATCTCTGAGGCTTCTATATCTAAATCCTCTGCTTGCTTTGAAAACTACCCATTGCTCATCTACTGCTCATTTTATAATCACTCAAGTCTTAACAAGTCTTGGTTGTTTAGTTTGCTGTTATTTGTGCAGTCTTTTGCTGTTATAGGGTGGAGTTACATTCAATTATTAAAACTTGTTTCATGAACTGAGATGCATGGTCAAATCAATCCTTAACTTTTTCAACCCAAATTTTCCTTAATTGGCATTTTAATTCAGATGGAGTTCTATCTACCTCACTTTCTTTAAACAACGATGGATAGCTGCTTTAAGCAAATCCTTTCCTGTTTTTGTGCGAAAATGTGCTAAGTGGAATGACTTCATATACTGCAGAATGTTCTTTCAATATCTTTTCCCTATCTTAACAGGACATTGATACAGTAGCTGCGGCATAGTGATAATGAGGAAAAGCTATCCAGCTTGCAAAATAAGCAATGTAGTGTACAATGGCTTAATGAATCGCTGGTAAACTAATAACAACACAAAGTCTTTGCACTTCAGGCAGAATTTTTTTAAATAAATTTCAAAATACTAGTACATTTTAAATATTCTGTGTATTATCATTCACCTACAGCTTGTAACAAATATACAATAACAAATTGTAGAATTTGCAAGGGGATGATAATTTAATTTTTACTGCCCACAAAAAGGCTGTCCTTATCTTGTGAAGTGAACTATGGAAGCTTAAACTCCACTGGTGACAACATATCTTTGCAAAACAGGATTTTCTACACTTTTCTGTTCATAAGAACAAAAATCTGGAATTGATTGGATGTTCACCATGACATGCACATGGTTAAATTTATTTTTTTTTTTCCATATTTATTTTAAACATATTGTCTTGTTATGTAACACACTAATAAATAAGCCAATATGTTACTTTATCACAATTGAAAAATAATAGTATTTTGGTTGCCATTGTGATCTTATGCATTTTACGCATTTTAAAAAACATAAAGAATAATCACATTTTCTTCTGTTTCCTGGATGTTAAATTTGGTTAAACCAAGCCCAAAGCTCAATGTTCATGAACCACAAGCTATTGCATAGAAGAATTTAAGCTCATGTACTCACCTTGATAAATGCAGTATTAAGAGTCCACACCAAGCACAGAATTTTGCATATTAGAGGGAGTTAAGTTTAACTGTATTTATGAAACTATAGATCAGAACGTTTACTTAATTTGCACATATTCCACTCCACACAATACCAACATGTACAATCAAAACACTGCACATATTTTAAAACTGAAGAGAAACTTTTCCTTACCTTACAAGATAAACTTGCTCTGGTGAGAATTTTAGAAGCTTTAGTCTCTCCTTGGTAGGTACTGCTAGGAACTTCCTGAACTTGAGTACACAGAGAACGTGTAGAGCTGACGGTCATGAACTCCAGCACTGCATTTTATTGGTTGCTAAGTGTAGTGAAACCTGACACTTAGCATGATAGGTACAGCAGGTTTTTTTCTCCTTTTTTGATAATATCACATATTCTCTTGTAATTCTTTCCACACAAAGACCATCTGATAAATGTATGTGACACGGTGTAATGATGCGGATAGTGTACAATGCAGTGCAAAATACAATGTCAAACCACCGTATATAGCTACAGTATATGCAGTAAAAGTACTAGGTCCTAGTACTAAGTTAATTTGCCATTCAAAGTATGGTTTTAACTGTTAAGTGTAGTCATACCTTCTACCACTTAATGTACTAAATTTAGTGAATTAACCTGTAAATGTTAAAATGGGTGTAAGAAATATATTTGTAAATAAACTACAGAGAGACAAATTAATACATATAACCAATGATTAAGTTAGCTAGCAACAGTGTTTTTTTAGAAGTTTGCAATTGTATATAATGGTCCTGCCTTTTAACAATATACTGAAGAAGGTGATCTGTCAAGGGTCCTTTATTATATTGTTTTGAAAAAATATGTTTGTTCCACTGAAGAACCAAGACACAGCAGTCAGATTCGGATAGGGAACATAATAGTCTGAATGGATTTTACATAATGTTCTTGATGTACATTAGTTCTGTGCGGTAGATCTGCACCAAGGTTTTTAGCATAATATGGCCCTCAAGTGATAGCTCAATGGATGAATGGTTTCGTGGTTCAGGATGTCTACAACAAAATATGCAACAGCATGCTGAGCAATGTATATTTATCGGTATAAGATTTTAAAATACATTTTGCAAGGTCAGTCTTTAAATCCGTAAAAATGAATCATATTTTGAAAATTAGTTCTCACTAGCCAGAAAAGGGCGTCAATGAAGAAGCACATTTGCTTCCAAAGGAGACCGACCAAAGTTCCCAGTTCAAAGGTCTCAAACATTGTAGAATTGTAGAAAATATAATTCTGAGGTCACTCTAAGACTCCTTAGTTATTTGGTCCGGCTCTCAAAGTGTAAAACAGGTACATCAACATATTGATTCACTAAAGTTAATATACAGGAGCGAACTAATATTTAGTTCGATACACTACCAGTCAAAAGTTTTTGCACACCACAGGTTTCTACCACTTTTCCATTTATTTCATATAACTGCATATTTTTATTCTTGTGAAGCATGGGACAGTTGAGTCAACAACTATAAATGAAAATACAGCCGTGGAAAATATTAAGATGCCACAGCACAATTTTTTGTTTCACTCATTTCTCAATTTATGGATATGCATCTGTGAACAATATATATAATTTATTTACTCCAGCCTGGTTTTTCTCTGTTTCTCATTAAAGAAGAGCTTCTTCCTTGCTTTATGGGACTTCAGTCCTGCTTCTAGGAGCCTGATACGAACTCTCCAGCAGTGCATTTCACACTTGCACTTAATGTGTCCCATTCCTTTTGAAGGTCACTTAATGTCATCCTATGATCCACCGGGCACTGTTGGATAAGTTAACAGTCATCTCTGGCATCAGAAGGTCACTTCCTCCCTTTACCTGGCTTTCTAGCTGTTCCCAGTGTCTCCTGCTTGACCTTGTTCTTGTACTGCTACTGTATGTTATAAATTTTAAGCTCGGAAGCAACCTGCTCCTCAGCGTAGCCTTCTGCCAGCAGAACCATGATTAAAAGGAGGATTTTAAAATGCAGATTTGTTTTAAAATAAAGAGTGGTCCCTTAGTTTCCACAGCTGTCCAACAAAACAATTCCTTTACAACATGGAAAGAGTGTAAAAGTGCATGTCTGACATCCTATTAACTGGTTGTGTTGTGATTGCATAGTCAAATTCTAGGCTGTCCTTTAACTTTAAATACACTAGTTTGATTAAATATTCAACTGTTTCATCCCATGAGCAGAGCAGAATTTAATGTCTCTTGTAGAAAGAACGCCTTGAATTTTCTTTGCTTTGATAACTGCTAGAGGAGGTTACTTTGAGGAATCAAAGATATAACATTTTCTTGCTAATAAAGGTACTCAAATGGTGAATATACTGTAAATTTATGTGTTATCAAAGAAATATTGAGTGTATTTGTTGTAAATTTTAAGTCAATAACATTCAAATGTGGAAAATCCCAGCGTGTGCAAAAACTTTTGACTGGTAGTGTATATACAAGGATCAGACAGCAGTGTCAGCCAGTCCCTGGAGCAAATGGGTTTAAGGGTCTTGCTCAAAGACCCATAGAATTTGAACCAGTCACCTTCCAAATACAGGCACACAATCCTAAGGTACAGGGCCAGAATAAGCAACTACAGGGTTGACACATATTCCTGGTAGCTTAAGGCACCAGGCTGCGGAATACTTTGGGTGGGATGCCAGTCCATCACCTGGTGCTCACACTATGGTCAAATTAGACACCAGTTTTCTTAACCTCATGTTGTTGGACTATGGGAAGAAACTGGAGTAGCTGGAGGAAGCCTATGTGACACAGAGAGAACATGTACACTGCACACACACAGAGCAGGGGTGGGACTCACGCCCCTAACCCTGGAGGGGCTGCATGCAACTTCAAACTAAGCAATAAGCAAGTCCATTGTGGCATACTAACTGAAAAATCCCCCTGGTTTGTATACACCTACAGTACTGTACAAGCCTTCTGATTTCAAAAGGCTGACATTAAATGCAAGCATGTTAGCCACAAAAAGTCCTTAGTTTCATGATGACAATGATCCAGATTTCAATATGACACAGAACCTGCTGCCCTCTACAGGATACCAAGGGATACCAGAGATAAGTTAGTACAATTTATTTATGAATCACTTTTCACAAACAAGAGATCACAAAGCTCTGTACTGTATAACACTAAAGCAGCCATCAAAATAAAACACAACAAAGAAAAATAAATTAATTAAAACACAACTAGTAATAGTAATAATAAAAACAACAGAATACAAGCAGAAGACTACTCGGCTCTATCCAAATGCCTGCTTAAACAAAGTCTTTAGTTGTTTTTGAAATGAGTCAACTGACCCAACTGAGTGCAATGGCAGCAGAAGACCGTTCCAAACGCCTTGGTACCACAGACTGAAAGGCACAATCCCCGCGTGACTTTAGCCGGGTACATGGGACGACTAAGAGGCCCCTTGTTGCCCAGACCTACATTCCAGAGAGGCTGTATAGTGGTGCACGATGCCAGTAACGTACTCTGGCACTTACCCATGTGTAGCTCTCTAGATGAGTACCAAAATTTTAAAAGGAATTCTGTACTCAACCGGACATCAGTGCAGTGCATACATGATGGGGGTAATATGTGCCCTGTAGCCATATCAGGTTAAAAGACTAGCAGCTGCATTTTGAGCTAACTATAGCCTGGAAAGGAAAGATTTCCTTAGATGTGTGTACAAAGCATCACAGTAGTCAAGACGTGAAGAGATAAAAGCATTAAGGTATTTCACTTCCAGTTCTAAACAGAGCACTTTTGTAGCACTGATTAAATTAAATGTACTCCACTACATCTCATCTCAAAAATGGAGTAACTCCTTTCTAAAATCAACAAAACAAGCATCACTGGAGAAATAATGTGATTCTGTACCCTATCCAGGATAAGCAGTTAAAGATGGATGGGTGGATGCTTATATAGAATATATTAAGTAATTTTAATACTTAAAAATAAATTCCAAATTATTTAAACAGAAACTGTACATATTTTCTGACTCATTGGGTATTATCACACCTCTGGCAGTCCCCCTTCCAGAAACCAGGAAAGCACTGGGCCCAGATGGTGTCTCCCCCTCCTGTCTCAAAGTCTGTGCTGATCAACTGACTACAGTCTTCAAGCAGATCTTCAACAGATACCTGGAGCTGTGTGAAGTCCCCTCCTGCTTCAAAAGCTCCACCATCATCCCAGTCCCCAAGAAACCCTCCATGTCGCCCTGATGTATGTAGTCATGAAGTCATTTGAACGACTGGTGCTAGCCCACCTGAAGAACAACACTGGCCACCTGCTCGATCCCCTGCAGTTTGCCTACCGGTCAAACAGGTCAGTGGACGACTCAATCAATATGGGTCTGCACTTGATCCTGAAACATCTGGACTACCCAGGGGCTTATGCACGGATCCTGTTTGTGGACTTCAACTCGACTTTTAACACAATCATTCCCAAAATCCTTTCCTCCAAATTCTCACGACTCCACATTTCCCCTGCCATCTGGAAGTGGATCACCAGCTTCCTAACAGACAGGAAGCAGCATGTAAGGCTGGGGAATGTTTCTTCTGGTACATGGACAGTCAGCACTTGTGCTCCACAGGGTTGTGTTCTCTCCCCTCTGCTTTTCTCCCTCTACACTAATGATTGCACCTCCAATGACCCCATGGTCAAATTCCTGAAGTTTTCAGATGACACTACAGTCATCGGACTTATCCAGGATGGTGACGAGTCTGCATATCGGTGGGAGGTTAACCGGCTGGTGTTCTGGTCAGAACAACCTGGAGCTTAGCACACTCAAGACTATGGAGATTGCAGTGGACTTTAGGAGGCACCGACAGGCTTTTTTAATTTTTACCATATCCAACAGCCCTGTGGCAACGGTGGAGACCTTCAAGTTTCTGGGAACATCCATTTCCCAAGACTTGAAGGGGGAACCCAACATCAACTCCGTCCTCAAAAAGGCCCAGCAAAGGATGTACTTCCTACGGGAACTAAGGAGGTACAGTCTGCCATGGAAGCTGCTGAGCTAGTTCTATGCTGCTGTCATTGAGTCTGTCCTTAGCCTATCAGTCACAGTGTGGTTTGGAGCAACCACTAAACAGGACCAAGGGAGGCTGCAGCGAACAGTGAGGACAGCGGAAAAAATCATCGGTGTCTCCTTGCCCTCCATCCAGGACTTGTACAACGCAAGGACTAGGAAATGAGCAGATAAAATCATTGCAGATCCATCACACCCTGAACACAATCTTTCCCAGGTACTCCCTTCTGGCAGGAGCTACAGAACTCTGTATACAAAAACCACCAGACATACAGTGGGAGCAGCTTCTTCCCTCAGACCATCACCCTCTTAAACAGCTAAGCTGTGTCACCTGCCTTCTGTAAATCCCCCCCCCCCCCTAAACTCTTTTTGCACTCAACCTCGCACCTTATACTTTTTCAGTGTAACCCATGTGTGCATATTTCAAATTTTATTTCTTGTATAGTGTTTATTGTTTGTACAGTGTCATTTGTTGTCTGTGTACTAGGGAGTCTCTTGCAGCCAGAACCAAATTCCTTGTGTGCCTCAGCACACTTGGCGAATAAAGCTGATTCTGATTATACATTGGGTAACTCCATTTAACTTTTCTGCTCGGCTTACCTTTTCCATTAGTTTTTCTCATGGAACATTATATAACTTTCTTAAACAGCTGCATCTAAGGTGACATTGCGCAGCAGATTGAGCACAGATCCCACAGCAGCACATATGAGATTTTGAATGTACTCAGCTACAAAAGATATGGATTCCAAATATAACTTTTGTGGAATTTAATCTGTGTCATATTTGTAGTTCCATGCCAGTGATTATTTTTACCCATCCATCTCCCATACAGGTGATTCAGCACTGGGCCATTAAAGAGAGCGTTTTGTATGAGATTCAAGATTTTAATTTTTTACATGCATTGGCAGAGTTTGATGTTTGCACTTAAGGGGCAAAAACACAAAACTGCATCCTGCTTACCCTATGTGTTAACGCACATATCTGATGCACATGTGACCTATTACTTTGTCTACCTATAGTATAGGGTACCAACAAGCTACTTATGCAAAGGTGCAAAGTCCCAGTGCAGAACTTGTGCAATGGTGGTCATGCCAATTAAATGCAATTTTGACTCAGGCGACTTGGGGGACAGCCCCCTCAAAACTGCAGCCATGGTCACATGCATAAATGTACACTAGGAGCAGAGATGTTCACAAGTCATAAAATTACAGTCTGAGTCAAGTCTCAAGTCTTCATCATGGTTCCAATTCGACATTACTATTTACTAAAAATGTAAATGCCTATTTGTTTTTTTTCTATGAGTAACTTATGTGACAAAATGGGAATCACCAATCGAACAGTTCAAAAACAGCTTGTCTCCTAGTTCCTTGGGCTTACATACATTTTCAAAGTAATCGCTATTTCAAATGGCTTTGAAGCAGTAACAGTTTTGTAAGAACCTAAGTACTTTTCTAAGGTAGATTCTTATCATAATTTTCTCAAAAATATCATGATGAAGACATTCCTTGAGCAAAACATGTAAACTTTAATTAGCGTGAGCAGTCTTGGCAACAACAATCAACTACACACACACACACATAGGTTTGTAATTATATATTTTTGGGGACTCTCCATCCGTTTCTATGGGGAAAACTCTAATCCCAACATGACGACCTTATTCTCTACCCATCCCTAACCTTAACCATAAGTAACTAAACCAAATATTTTTACTTTTTTATGCAACAAAATGCTATTACTCTCACAATGTGATAAGTAATTTCTTAATGACTTTTAATGGGCCAGAAATTAGATCTGCTGTTTGTTTATAATGGGCTTTTAATTAATTTTACATTTACATCTTGGGACATTTTTATCAGAATGTAGCTTTGTAGCAATTTTTTTTTATCTCATTTGCCAATTATTGTGTCAGCCTGTGGGGTGTTTATATTTATTATCACGAAAAGCCTTTGACATATGTAAGGGGCAGACTAGCATAGAGCGGTTCTTACCAAAGCGGCCATTAGATGGTGGCATTTCCCTGTGAAATAAAGTAACTATTATTTACTCTTTACATTTTGTATTTCAGCAAAGACGGGTGTCTTCATATTTTGCTGTGCAATGTTAAGTGGCATTTTTAAAAATTGCTCATAGTTTGTTGTGTACCCAGCATTGGACTGGCATTTGGTTCAGCGTGTTCCCTGGATTTTTATTGTTATCAGCAGGGATATTGGGTAGTTTTCATCGGAGACAGAGACTCGAGTTTGCGATTCGGACTCGAATAGCACTGCAGTTGCTCTTAAATTGACTTCCAACTCTACTTTCAACTTGTTAGTTTTTTACTCCGACTTGACTCTGAATCGTTGATGGTGACTGGTGAATAATAAGAGTATTTAAGGCTCCGTTGGAATTTCTACACAGACGAAGCATTGAGTGTACAACTCTGCCTAAACCGTAAAGGAGTTGAACACATCAGCACTACATGTGCAGCACTTCACCGAACATAGGAACTGGAGTGAAGAATCGTGACGTCAGGTGGTATCAACTATCTGTAACACACTTTTTCTGTTTTGCCATTTGTTCAAATTGCAGATCCGACCTGACAAAGTGCGGGATATTCCGAGTGTTATTTTACATTAGAAGGCAGGGCATAGGAATAGGCGTTGCTTAATCTGTGTTGTAAATTATATGTAACCTACATTGTGTTGTTATACAGTGACACAGATCGGCATAGATTTGATAATTTAGTAGGCATATCCCAAAAACGTTTCTGACATACCCTTCCAAGTCAAGCTGTATTTACTTGCAACTTAAAACGTGCCTGTTCATGCACTTTTTCATTGTGCCCCACATACAGCGTACTGCAGGAGACCTGGTTTATTTGATACAAGCTTACAGAACCCAAGGGATAAGGCAGAAGCGTAGTCGGGGATGGAGTAGAGGAGTCAACAGTTAAAGGAGTGAATCCTACACCAACATGCCATACAAGGAAGCGGTAGACCCAGGAGGGGCGGCAGGCAGGGCAGCAGGAGTAGGGAAAAGAAAAAATTGACAGTAGTTAAACGCTCAGTAAGACTCATTCCAGGATGGCCACAATACTTCGCGATCTGTGCAAAGTAGCAATCGTCTTTTGACTGCAGCCAGATTGCTTGCAGCTGGTGTGCTGCGCCTATGTGGATGTGGCTGCTGGTGCGGGCATAACAGAACCTCCCCCTTGATGGCCGCCTCCTGGAGGCCACGAGGGACGTTGAGGCCGACCACGGGGCTGCGGGGCTGGTTTTGAAGGGTGGAGCTGGTGGAAGGATGACACCAGATTCGGATCCAAGACGTCCCTCGCTGGTACTCATGAACATTCTTCTGGGCCGAATCTGTCCCAGTCCACTAGGTACTGTAGTGTGCCTTTGCGATGATGGAAGTTGATGAGCGCAAGTACCTTGTATACTTGGGAACCGTCCTGCAGAGATTGAGGATTAGGGATGGCGACATCTCTTGGAGGGCGCCCCTAACTGTATTTGACTGGCTTCAGCAGAGAGACATGAAGAAGTAGGGCAAATACAGTAAACACTAGGGAGGTGCAACCGATAAGATGAGGGCTCCACTTGCCACACAATTTTATAGGGACTGATGAACCTACGGGATAACTTGCGGGTTGACAACCACACCTGCTGTCTGACCCGATGTAGGGATCAAGGCGGCGGCAACGATAGGCAAAGGCTTTCTGTGTGCGAGCACTTCTGCTGAGGGCTTGTTGTGACCATGTCCAGACCTCCTGACAGCCCTCCACTTACGGGATCCTGCACGGCATCGCCTCCCATGAGAAGAGTGGGGGTCGATACCCCAGCATGTACTGAAAGGGAGACAAGTGAGTACTGGGATTGCATGTGGAATTCCTGGCATACTCAGTCCATGGGAGATGTGTTTCCCATTCCGTGGGATGGTCCTTGCAGAGCAGATGTAAGGCTTTAGACACCTCCTGGTTCATCCTTTCAGCCATTCCGTTGGATTGAGGTTGATAGCTGGAAGACAAGCTCAAGGTGATATTAAGCTTTCTACAGATTGCATGAAACACTCGGGGGGCAAATTGAGGTCCTTTATCAGACACGATGTCTTCTGGAATGCCATAATACCAGAAGATCCACATTATTAATATGTGCACAAGTTCAGAAGCAGGTGGTAGTTTGGGCAAGGTGACGAGGCGACACATCTTTGAGAACTGGTCAACTACAGTGAGAATGATGGTGTTACCCTGTAAGGATGGCAGATCTGTGATAAAATCCATGGCCAGATGAGACCAGGGATGGGAGGGCACCGGTAGAGCTTGGAGCAGTCCTGTTGGTGGTTGGTTGGAAGATTTGAGTTGTGCGCACTCTGGGCAGGATGCAACATACTCCTCCATGTTGGAACCACACTGGAGCCACCAATATCGCTGGGTGACCAGGCACATGGTAGTGCGGACCCCGTGGTGTCCTGAACCCTTTGAACTGTGGACCCACTGGAAGACAAGCTGAAGGTGACAGTGAGAGATAGGCACATATAGTTTACCTGCTGGACATCCGGCGGGTGGCGTAACACCATCATTAGCAGCTCGGATGGTTTCATCCAGGGACCAGATAATGGGAGCAAGTAAACAAGTGGACAGCAGGACTGGAGTGGTTCTATCCTTAGTCTCTGTAGGGTCAAGCTGGCGGGACAGGGCATCAGCCTTAGTTTTTTTTTCCCTGCAAGATAGGTCATTCTGAAATCAAAATGAGTGAAAAACATGGCCTAATGCGCTTGCCGGGGACTTAAGAGACAGCATCATAGGGCATCACCTGGTATTCGTATTGACCTGTGCTTGTGATGAAGTCTTTCACTCTTCATGGCCCAATGCACTTGCCAGGGACTTATGCGTGTAGCGGTCTGTAGATACTCCAGCATATGGTGGTCCGTGTACACCGTAAATGGATGCTTAGCTCCCACCAGCAAGTGTCGCTACTCTTCCAGAGTCAGCTAGATCGCCAGGAGCTAACGATTCCCTACATCATAGTTCCGCTCGACTTGGGTGACTTTCTTAGAGTGGTAGGCACAGGGATGTTGGCGACTGGTTACCTCATAACGTTGGATCAGAATCGCCCCGGCTATGGCCTCGGATGCATCTACCTCCACCTCGAACGGGAGTTCAGGGTTTGGTTGATGGAGCACGGATGCAGAACAGAAGGCTCTTTGAAGCTTGTGGAAGGCAGCGGCAACTTCGGAACCCCACAGGAGTCTAGCTTTGGTTCCCCGAGTGAGTGCAGTCAAAGGGGCTGCAACCTGACTGCAGTTACGGATGAAATGCCTGTAAAAGTTAGGAAACCCCAGAAAGCATTGCAGCTCCTTCGCCATCTGAGGGGCAGGCTATTCTCGGATGGCTTTTACCTTGTCTTCACCAAATGCTATGGCTCCAGGTTGGATGCGACAGGCTAGGAACCTCAATTTAGAGCAATGAAACTCACATTTCTCCCCTTTCGCAAATAGTTGATGTTCCCTCAGCCGCTAAACACCTGCCACACAATGTTGAACATGCTGTGATAGGGAGTTACAATAAATCAAGATATCATCGATGTAGACAGTGACAAATCGATTAAGCAAGCCTCAGAATACCTCGAACATGAAGGCCTGGAAAAGAGGCGGGCCGCTAGCTAAACCGTAGGGCATCACCTGGTATTCATATTGACCTGTGCTTGTGTCTTCCACTCATCCCCTTGCCTGATCCTTACCAAGTTGTACGCGCTGCGCAGATCCAGTTTGGTGAAAATAGTTGCCTTGCGGAGCTGCTCAAGTATGGAGGGAATCAAGGGAAGAGGCTCTTGCCAGTTTTCCGTGATGACATTTAGTGCATGTGAGTCGATGCAGGATCGTAGACTGGCATCTTTCTTTTCCACAAAGAAAAACCCCAATGTAATTGGAGATGTTGTTAGTCAGATTATCCCTTGATTGAGTCCATCTTGCACATGCTCATGCATCACCTCCTCCTCTAACCTAGAGAGAGGGAAAAGGCCTTTTGGGAGCAGCACCACCTCCAGGAGGTTAATAGCAGAGTCACACGAGCGATGTGAAGGAAGCCGGAATGACTGAGCTTTACTAATCACATCCAGGTAATCTTAGTACTTAGTACTGGAATGGAGGACAGGTCCTCCAGCTCTGGACTTTCAATCATAGTTACCCTACATGGCAGCATGAGACAGTTACAAAGGCAATGAGGGGACCAGGCAGCCAGCTCACTTGTTTGCCAATTCACTTGCAGGTTGTGCTCCCTCAACCAGGGATGTCCCAGGATAAGAGAGTCTCGCATGACCGGAAGAACCTACAGCTGCATAATTTTGTGATGTAGAATTCCTACTTGCAGTGTTAGGGGAACTGTGTGATAGATGACTTTGCTAATTTCCAAGAGAACCAAAAGGCTTACCTTCACATTGTCTTTAGGACATGGAGGGCGCACCGGGCAATCCCGCAGGGAGTGACGCGATCCCCGGCAGTATAAACACAGGCATTGTTGATATCATCGCTGTTTCACCTGGTTTATTTGATACAAGCATACAGAACCCAAGGGATGAGGCAGAAGCGAGAGAACACGCCACACAGGGAAGCGTGAGACACAGGAGGATGAGATGCGTAGGGGCAGCAGGTAGGGCAGCAAGAACAGGGAAAAGAAACAATTGACAGTAGTTAAACGGCTCATTCCAGGATGGAAACAATACATTGCGATGTGTGAAGTAGCAATCGTCTTTTGACTGCAGCTGGACTGCTTGCAGCTGGTGTGCCACTGACCGAGTGGCGCAAAGCACAAAAAAAATCTCCAACAGAATGCTGTTTCTGAGATAACTTTCATTTACTCTTAAGTCTAAGGATGTGTATGGACATCCATCCATCCATCCATCATCTTCCGCTTGGTCCGGGATCGGGTCGCGGGGGCAGTAGCCTCAGCAGGGAGGCCC
>JAODJX010000136.1:21085046-21096628 GCA_026776945.1 Isichthys henryi
GAAGTTTACGCTGTAAGGGTGTACGCTGTAAACAATGGCTGCTATTGGAATAATACATAGGCTAAAAACGGGAATTAAAAACCTGTACGCTGAAAAGGTGAAAACGTTGTAAGGTGGGGTACGTAGTAACGAGGTTTGACTGTACCAAGGTTTGTAGTGTTTTTGTAATCTACATTTTTGTATTAGGCAACATGGGTAATAGTTATTAACTAAGCCCCCTATTCTGTAGGATCAAATCTTGCAGAGTTTTCTGGGGGTCACTCTGAAGATCCTCGGAAGATAATGAATGGTATGTAAAAGCTATGTGAAAACTAACTGACATGTGATGAGTTCTAATTATTCATTGTGGTTTTTGAAATTTTGTCTTTCTTTCTGCCCAAGACATTGTACTTCAGAAAGTTCTGCTAGCCTTAGGGCAAATTACTGTAAAGAAGAGGTCCTCTTCCAAAAGCAGAAAACTCCTCAGATAAAGGCACAACTGAAAATGCTGGAAACAGAGGTTGCCAAAGGTTTTAAACCAGAACCTAACTACCCCCAAACATCCTTGACATTTGCACCACCTATCAGCTTGCCCCTCAAAAATGAGATGGATCCTGAGGAGACTTTGTTGCGTGACACGGAGAAAAAGAAACTGCTATGTGCATATCATGATTTGAGGAATACTAGGGTTGGGAAGTCATAATAGTATGTTTTGCTTATGTAGCCTTTGTATAATTAGATATCATTAACTGAGTTATTTCGCATTGAATTAATTGAATTGTATTAAACCTAAGCAAGTTTTGTCAGCTGTGCTAGTAGTGCTCAAAGCATATATATGACTATCGCTACTGTAAATGTAAACTATAAATTCAGTAGATTTAATGAGTGAATATTTTCTCAACTTCCTTCATTTAAAAATATTCTTTATTTTGGTTTTTTTTTTTTTAAAATTCCTAAGGAATTGTAGTCAATAATGGAAACCTATTTGTTCCTTGAGAGTGGGAAATACTCATACAAGACAGTAATACAACCTTCACTCTGTCCATCAACACCTGTGCCTGTAACTTTTTTTTTAGTGCAGTTAATTGTCTGGACAGTTTCATTAGACAAGAGACATTGATATTTTATCTGGTCATTATTATAGTCAGCTTCAGCTTGTAATTATTCCTAAATCACAGATAGTAGTATACCAAAATTGGAATATATTAAGGAAAGCTGAAAAAATCTCATCTACAGTATATCCCTACATCTGTTTTAGGCGAAAGGTGTTTGCTGTGTGAAAGGTGTTTTCTTCAAGGATGCATGCAGAGTTTGCATATGTCGTTAAGCGGTGGCTACGGTATGTGAGGGTGGCAAGCAGCACAAAGTTTCACAGCCTTAAGACACTTATTTTTATATTTTATTTTTTGTGTATTGTTTGCCATTTTACTAAAAAGCTGACAGGTGAATATGTTTAGGTTTTTGACATGAGTACAACAAATACAAGGTTTCCTTATTGTGAAAGTCAGTACATGCTGTTTGAAAAGTGCTTTTCCCCCAAACCCTGAAGTTGGCTAAAAGTAAATGTTGTTTTGAAATTAATTGCTAATAATGTTACGTCGGGACAGGGAAGCAGGCAAAGGGAGCCGTAAATACTAGAAAACGGGTTTTATTCGGGGTAAACATGCAATGTTAATGACAGACCTGGTGAAACAGACTTGAACGCGGACTGAAATACATAAAACTAAATGGCAGGAAACGTAGAACAGCTGGCAAACGGAAGGATTCCACACGGGGTTAATGAGGTAGGTGTGGTCCATGGGAGGGCTGGACGGAGGGACGTGACAAATGAAACTTTCTATTATTTGTACTTGCTGGATGTCTTGTGATAATTGGAGGTAGCCAGATAAATACAACATATTGATTTAGTGTTAATTCAATATATGCCAGTTACTGTTAATTCAAAATTAATTCAACCAAAAAGCAACCATAAATTGTTGTGATTGTGTCTGATGAAGCAGGAGCTGGGGAAGATGGTGGCGCAGGAGGTAGTGATGTTGTTTGGCAACCTGAGGGTTGTAGGTTTGAGCCCATGTTTCCTCCAGACCTCATCAAAGTGTCCTTGAGCAAGACACTGAACCCCAAAATTGCTCCCGGTGTGCAGGGAGGGCACCTTGCATGGCAGCCTCCGCCAGCGGTGTATGAATGGGTGTATGTGAGGCATAAAATGAAGCGCTTTGAGTACTCGTAGGAGTAGAAAAGTGCTATAAATGCAGTAAAAATGCTATAAAACCATATAAATGCAGTCCATTTAGCAGGGAGATGGAGAGCCAGGAATTTGGGGGTTATTGGGGGAAAAACAGCACATTGGCAGCACCGACGAAGGACATTAATGACAGGACTGGGGAAACATACGCGGACTGAAATACACAGGACCTAATGGAAATAATACAAAACAGATGGGGGCGTGGTATACAGAAGGATCGGACGAGTAGGGCGTGACATAAACAGTAATTGAAAATAAGTTGTTGCATTGTTGTAATAAATCAAAATATAACATTGAATCTATTTTATTTCAATCAAAAATCGATGTGCGGTAATGAGTTCATTCTGATGTCGGACATGAACATTGATTCAATGCATTAGATGATATAAAAAAGAACATTGATTCAATGTACATTTGCTATCTGGGTAGGATCTAGGATTCTTTGATCTTAATTGTAAGAGTAGGAAAATAACGGCCCTATTGCCTTTTAGTTTAACATTTTAACACACCTTTAAAATGGCAGGTTGTGTTTTGTTTGAACAAAGATCTAACTTTTATTTATATTTTGCGAACTGCAGACCCAAAATTAAAATAGAACATACAGTACAAGCATAATTAAGTCCCAGTTCCCAGCCGGTGCTCTCGTTCAGCAGTCAGCTCCTGTTTCCCCCGTCTTCTGACATCATTATACCGCTTTCGGTACTGTGGGGATGATCTAACGATGGCAGAAAACAAGGACACACTCACGGATACCACATCCCACGCCTGCTTTACCTTGGTAGACTTAGGTCAGGGGTGTCCAATCTTATCCGCAAAGGGCCAGTGTGTATGCGGGTTTTCGCTGCAAATCCCTAATTAAATTACTAATTAGAGAACTGATTGGCTGAAGAATCCTCACACCTGGATTTTAACACCTGACCTACAGGTTACCCCAAAAATCTGCATACACACCGGCCTTTTGCGGATAAGATTGGACACCCCTGGCTTAGGTGGAAGATGATATGCTCACGCCTTTTCACCTCGTGTATGAGCTTGTCCATTTCTTCAAGTGAAAAGCGACCTGGCTTTGAAAAATGGTCCTCATGACGTCAAAAAAACAGGTTACATTGTGGGGGACCTTTTCCTGCCTTGTGCTGGCACAAAGTCTGGTGTTTCTGCCATCAAAATAGCAAAATGGATTTGGAGATAATTGTTCATAATTGTTAGCTCAGTTCTGTGTTATAGATCGTCAAAATTGTGCTCATTGTGTTGCTTCAGCAGACTGCAGTGCAGTACGGTATGCAGTTACTTTTACTATTACTGCATTTTAATTAATATTATTTTGTACTATATAGATATTGCTCCAACTTACCTGCAAATTATACTTGAAGCCAGACTCAGGGGAAGGATCCGCCTGTACACAAGTGAAAGCAAAGGTTGCAGTCAGAGAGCAGGGTCAGCTAGCATGCAGCCTCCTTGCAGCAATTGGGGTTAAGGGTCTTGCCTGGCCAAATGTAGTATGATTACTCTGCCATCCATGGGATTCAAACCAGTGACCATCTGGACAGGTCAGGGAGAAAAATAAAACAAACAGAAAACAATGCAGGCGCTCTGCTGTTTTGATGATCTATGCTAACAACAGCGTGTTATTTAATTTTGGTATTTTACTGCCAAAAAAAACCACATACCCATATAAATATACACAGATCACACAGAACAAATGACTGGGAACAAGGAAGGTCATTATTCTTACCCCATGGTATTGTGTTTTTATTTCTGATGGTTTTAGGAAGGATGTACTAAGTTGGTCACTTGACTGGGCTTCCTGCCATTCATCTCTTTAAACATGCAATTGATTCAGAAAATGCTTCATGATAACTTCAAAGTTGTAGATAATGTTATTAATGTCTAACTTTATGCAAACATGATATTCATCAACAAAAAAAACAACTTACAAAGTCCCAAAGAGGGCAAAGAACTGAAATTACACAGGCATTGGTCACAAAACATGACAATTATTTCATGTGTTAAGGGTAACAGTCTCAAAATTGTGACAGCTAAAATACCGGCTTACAATGCATTGAAATGACAGCAGAACTGTGACAAAAGACGCCGTCATCCCACAATGTGTATTAGTATCGGCAGCCATTTTGTGGCAGTCATTCCATTGTCGAATAACAGTTATTCATAAATATGAGGCTGTTTTTCAGATGCACCTATAGTTCAAACACTGTTCCCTCACAGTGACTTCCCCATTCTCTAGTTCGTTGAGCCTTTTTGGAAAGGAGCTTGCAGTGGGAAATGGATTTCCATCTCCTTCATAAATCAAACAACTGGATTCTTCTCTTTTTGGACAGTGGTCAGACATCCCCCTGCAAGCAGTTCAGGAACAGTTTTGTATGTTTTTCAGAAGGTAAAGTGTGACCCTACTGTTTTGTAGATCCTTGATATTGATATTGTCATATCACTCCATTATTTGTCCACTCCCCTCTAATTCCATCCATTTTCCATAATTTATTATCCAGTACAGGAGTTTGGAAGCTATCCAGGAATCTGGGCATTCTGGATGGAGTGGCTCTTCATTGCAGGGACCAATCACGTGCACTATTCACACACTGTTCACAATGTAGAGACACCATTTCATCTAACTACGTTTTTTCGGAACCACAGAAGAAAACCAGGGCAATTGGAGGAAAGTTTTGTGAATAAAAGGAGAAAATGCAAGGTCCAAATGGGGCACAACCTGATGTGAAAGTAATGTGCAAAATGAGTGCCAGAAAAAATTAATATTTTGAAGCTACCTTATATTATTGGACGTATAGGGGGGGGGTTAAAAATATCTGACTCTGATCTGTACATATACAGCTGTAAAATACAAATCATTTTAGATACGTTTGATAACACTGACTGCTGATAAAATGAATGAAAATTATATTACAGGGAAGCTAAATTGTTCACTGGGGTAAAATTTTTTATCTGCTTAAGTAATCAAAAGTGAACAACAAATATAACACTACATAATATTTCTTTTGGATCATCTGCTACACCCTGTTTGTGCAAGAATTTCAAACCATATTTTCACCCCTGCAAGTTCCTCACTTATTACACAAAGAAATGGAAGTAATGAAAGACCCTTTCAGCGATGTGCACTCTCTTTGATGAAATGCTTGCCAGTGAAATTTAACAACAATGTATTTGTATTCCCATAATGGACTCTTACGTCCGAGCTATTGATCTCCTAAATGTCAGTGCACTCCTGCCACTCTGTATATAAATAAGTTTATTCTTTGTTCCAGTCATAAACATGCAATGATTACTCAAGTCTTAATGAAGAAACATGCTAGTGCATAATGGGTTTATGTATGGTTTTCAGTATTTCAACACTGGTCTGATTATGGTTAGTACAGCAGTTTTTTTTTATTTTTTATGTTGTTATCCTATTAAGGGTGTACATTAGCCTTTAGGGCTGTGCTGCCTTGGATAGGTTCCAAAGACTTGCCCATCACTAGGATTGAGGTCACTAAGGTAGCTAACCCCATGATCTGGACCCAGAAGAGTAGAAGGGTATGGGTGGATGGATGAAATGATAATCTTTAGGGCAGTATCACCTATTAAGCATTCTAGAGTGAGTTTGAAGAACTTTAAAATTGCTACTATTTGTGCTGTGCAGGATTTTTTGGAATGTCTACAATCAAGATTTAATATCTTACTTTATAAATTGAATATTGAGCTATTTTATATTCTCACACCAGAAAGATGGGGGGAGGATATCATAATTTAAATGTTACAGTTCCAGATGATGTGTTTAAAGTGCGGTGTTAAAAAACAAAAAATGTAAAAAGTCTGAACATGGCAAAATGTAGTGTGTGGCACTAAGATGAGGTGAAAGACTGGCCATACTATAGTGTCATTACTGTTGACGAATAGTGAGACTGAAACAGGAATTAAAGCATGTTGTTATTGAAAAATAAAGATTAAAAAAACAGAGTAGAAATGAAAATGTGTGGTTTCTATGTTTTAACATTTCAGTTTAAAAGCTACAGCCTATGTAATAATCCTTTCACAATTGCAATGGCTAGGGGCAGAAGATCCCGACAAATGTGAAAAGTCGCAAATAATACTTAGGCACCCCTAACCTCCAATCATAAAAGTCTGCTAGCCTGAAGGATAACATTTAAAGTCTACTAATTTCTAAACAAACAGTACTGAACACTTTGCATGTCAAACTGCTTTGTCGTTTCTTATATAGACCTTTTTGTGTAATATACAAACCATCTAAATTATGCCCCAGTATGTACAAAGTTACAGCTGTAGGTATCGGGAGCACTATGTTTTGGACCCAAATTTAAAAGTTAATGAGAGACATAAGATTTCACAGTCAAAGACAGCTAAGATTTGAGAGAGGTTCATTGTCAAGACAAAGATACGTGACGTAGTGTCACATTATGGATCAGGGAGGTAGGAGCAGGGAGAGGGAGAATCGGAAAATGAGGGATTTATTCGGGAAAACAGGTAGGAACACGGGGCAATACATGTACAGGACAGGATAATGGGTAATGACAGGTAATGACTGGACTGGGGAAACATGCCTAACGTAGACTTAAATACATTGGACTAATGACAGCAAAAAGAAACAGCTGGTAAACACAGGGATTTCACACAGGGAAACAAGCAGGGAAAACCTAGGACAAAAAGACTAACATAGAAAATAAACACTAGGAAAAACCAATAAAACTGGTAAGGCTGGCCTCAAACCCAAAACTGCAGAGTTACAGCCGCCGTACCACACACTCAACCCCCTTATCTATGCAGAAGTCCGAGAAGCATGGGAACACAGAGGTGTTAGACAGGGGAATGAAAAGGGGGGGATGACCAGTGACATCTGCTGGCCAAACAGGGTAGAGCCATGAAGGGAAGGGTTGAACCTGACAGCTGCATCACTGATAATAAAAAATATATATACGTATAATTGTACAGTATAATGTTTGTTATTAATGTACTTTAAAGCTGTTAAGATATGTTAGGATGCAAAGGTATACTTACATGCTGTTTATGAATGTTCTATGAATACATTATGAAGGTGCATTAAATGTTACATGAATGTGTTATAAAGGTGCATTTCGCCAAATAAAAATTAATTTAAAAAAATGGAATTAAAATTACCTTAGGTCAGAGACAGAAGGGGAGTAGATCCAGCTGCAAGAAGCCTTATTGTGAAAAAAATTACTCAAGGAAATGCTGTAGTGAAAACCAGTGCTGGGTCTTCTTCTGTGACCTGCTCAAAGCTGTGTGCAAGTGATAGCAGCCCTCTTGTCCTTTGCCTTTTGGGGAGCGATAAACCACAGCCAACATTCTTTTCTGCCATTGTCCTTTGTTGCAAGATTCACATTATTTACTGATCAATCATTGGTAACAGGTATGCAAACAGTGTATTAGTTTTTCACATTCAAAGGTTGCAATGTATTTTAGCTGTTATGTAATGCAATTGTTATCTTTTTTTGCAGCCTCCATAACATTCAAATAAAACATAAATTTTCACACCTTCACAGACATTTTTAAATTATTCCTGGATGACAAAAGACATTATACGAAGTAGAACTTTCCTAACAAAGTTCAAAACTGGGCAATCAGACATGAGCGTAGTCTAAGCTGTATACAGGTTGCTTTCTAAATGCTGAGAGATGCAAGGGCAGCTGAATGTGAGGTATGGAGATGAGATGCGTGGGCTCTACTCCAGTGTTGAGCTGTAGAGGAATCGCCATGGATGGATTACAGATCAAGAAAGTTGAGGTGAGCAGCAACATAGGATGCTAAGCTAGACAATAAACCACAACAGCTAGACACAATCCACCTTCAAGTAGAACCAGAAAACCAAGAATCCAGAACCAGATCATAAATTATAAAACAAGAGCAAGAGATCTTGATTATAAGACTGTGTGCAGAAGCACTGAGTAGAGTAAAATTAAGCAGATTAATAGATTGCTAGAGTAAATGCAATACCACACCAGCAGCATGCAACTTTTGAAGTGGGATTTGAACCAGGTATGGCATTCTAGCCTGGAAATTCTGATAAATTTCTCAAATATGGATAATATGCTACCTCTTATCACACGTATGCTACTAGTCATTCACGTTTCTTCATGATAAAGATTTCAGAAGGCGCTTAGAGAGCAGTTTTATTTGCTGACCCACGCACAAACCACTATATGTTCAGCAAATAGTCATTGTGATAGACTAAGCGTCACACCCTGCTTTTTTGCCCTTCCCGTTTTCTCCATAGTGTGGCTCTAACATGTCACGCCTGCTAAGTGTTAGTCCTGCCTCTTGTTCCTACCCTTGTGTGCTTCACTCCAGCTGCCTCTTGTTTGCTCCTTCATTAGTCCTTGTTACAAATGCAGTCCTTCCATTACCATCATCCTCTGTGTATGTCTATAGTCCTTTCTGTGCCAGCTTTTCTGGTCTGGTCTGGTCTGGTCTGGTCCAGTCCGATTTCCCTGCCCTTGTTTTGTTTAGTTGTTTTGGACAATTTCTTCAGTTTTTGGTTGTGACAGAATGACATGACTCTGCAAGTTCCTCTATAGCAACCCCTGAGAGCCTCTTTTGGTCCAGTTCTGCCATGCCTGTGTCCAGATGGCCTGGTTGTGCTTCATTTTTCCTCCAGTGGCTCTGACTCAGCCCTGTTCTGTCTCCAGGTGCCCCTGTTTTGCCCTGCTCAATGTCAGGTCTCCCAGCTGTGGTTTGCTCACCTCCAGTTGTTCAGCTGGATCCAATTTTGCTGTGTTCTGATGTCCTGCAGGTGCCCACCTTGACTTCAACCACCTTTTTGTTTCCTGGGGTCTTGCTGGAACTGGTTTTACTGTCCTTGGATGTCCCATTGGTGCCTGCCTTATAGTCCCTGGCTTTCAGTTCAGCTACTGCCTTGTCACTTGCTGTTGTCATTGCCTGTAGTGGACTGACCCTGATGTCCAATTAGAGGACTTGGAGTGGGACCCTCTGGGCCTCACTCTAGACCCTGCTTTGGGGGGGGGGGCATGTTGGCCATATAGGCACACTAATCTGGTCCCAAGTCTTGGTGCAAGTGAAGGACCAGAAGAGGGGCAGGCTGACCTCTTATCTCCAGGAGATAATGAAAGGACATGCTGTTTAGCCTGGCCATCTAAGTCCCTTGTCCTCTTGCTCTTGTTCTAGTCTCTGTTCCTGTGCTGTAGGTCCTAGTGGTATCCCCCTGTCCTGCAGTCTCCTTGGTGGCCTCCTGTTTCCAGTCTTGTCCTTATTCCTGTTTTGATCCTGATCCTGTCTTGTCCTCCTGCTCTGGTTCCCTTCCTGTAGTCTCCTTGATACTCTTCGAATCCTGTTGTCCTGTTCCTTCAGTGCTGTCCCTATGGGTCTTGGGGTGCCACGCAGTCTTGCCAGCCCAGTCCTTGTGGTCCTTCCAGTCTGCCCTGACAGACTGGAAGTCAAATTGTCTGTTCTGAGCCTTCTGTTCTTGCATGAATATTTCACGGAGATCACACTTCTAGTTACTCTCCACAGACTAATGGCTTGGCTGAGCAGAAAACCAGAAAAATCCACAAAGACCCTGTGTCTGCTTTATGCTTTTGATGTTATGCACCACATGAGTGGATCACATTACAAAATATATTGAATTTAAACTCGTTGCCTTCTCTGAATGTGTTTTAAAAACCTCTTAAATTCTGAGCTTGAAGAACAGCGTCATTGTTTCGTATAAATTAATTTTATTCTATGTATAGCTTGAGTATTTGTATGTGTTTTAGTTTGTGTTCATATTAATCATCTCTGTATGTATGTATATGAAACTTTTGTCTTTTTTCTTATTTACAGCCATCTTGGCCTGGACTTTCTGGAAGATGTGATACTGTATCTCAGTGGAACCTTCCTGGTAAAATAAAGGATAAATAAATAAACAAACAAACAAACAAATAAATGCCTGTGATGGCCTGTTTTCCTCCCATTAACTGAGTATGCTTGGGATTCCTTGACCCAAGAACATCACCTTCTGACAGCCTTTCAGTGTGTGTTAGGCCACTGACCTCCACCCTTCCCAAAGAGGATCCAGCTATTCAAGATTAGTATCACAGGGGCAATAAGGTGTCTCATACCACCCACCATCAGTTCCACATTCAGGCCCAGCTTCAGGAAGGCTAAGTCGACAGTTGGCACAGATCCACTTCCACTCCACATCCTGGCCAGCGTTGGCAACTAAGAATCTTAACCTGCCCTTGTGCTATTAGTTGTCTCTGAAATACATAGATCCATTTTGGGTCCTCAAGCAAGTTTGCCCGTTCACTTATGAACTTATAAGTGTTTATGGTATTTCCCCCAATATCTGTGCCATTGCTGTAGTCAGTGAAGTACAGTGTTGCCATCCCATTCTCAGAGAATCTAGCTCCTCCTCCACTCATTCCCTTGGCAGATGTAGAGATCTATGCTGTCTGTGCTATCCAGGCCCTGCTCAACTCTGGTTTCTGGTGAGGATTCCTATGGAATCCTGGACTGGGAAGGATATGGCTCAGAGGAACAGTCTTGGGTTCCAGCCTTGGACAGTCTCGATCCCAAACTAACGGTGGATTTAAATCACACCCACCCATCATGAACAGCTCCTTTGTCCCCACGGTCATCCCTGGGGCTCTGGTCAGCCTTCAGGAGGTGGCTGCTTGGGGAGGAGGGTTATGTCACCATCCACCCGTTTTTTTTTAACCGCTTGTCCTATTTTGGTTGTCAAGCATTTTCAATAATATATGATGCCTGATGTTTTCTTATGTGTTCACTGCAAGTCAGTATTTTTGTTGTATGATTATGGCCACATTTATACCAAAAAACACATTTGACATGTAAAGCACTCAACGGAAGAGACTGTAGAAAAAAAAACTTTTACATGAATTTTATGTTTTACCATATGTGATAACATATGGTTTTAGTAGGAAATACATGTTTATTGCCTGTTGTTCCTTAAAGTGCTGTTTTTATATTATTTTTATGGAAGACATGTACTGTATGATACATACAGGTACTGTATGTAAATTCATATTATGTTTTCAGAATTCAGTGAATGCATCAAAAAAGGATGTTTTTTAGTACTCATTCTAATTATGTGGAACCACTGTTTGAGTTCATTCAAAGAATTATGCATAAAAATTAAACTGACAAAAGATTCATTTAACATGCATTGTACATGAATGTAGGACTTATACATTTGACTGTACAATAATTTCATATGCATGTTACATCAAGGGGCGGCATAGTGGTGCAGTGGTTAGCACTGTTGCCTCACACCTCTGGGACCCGGGATCGAGTCCCCGCCTGGGTCACATGTGTGCGGAGTTTGCATGTTCTCCCCATGTCGTCGTGGGGTTTCCTC
>JAODJX010000136.1:21127983-21140160 GCA_026776945.1 Isichthys henryi
AGAACCACATCATCTGCAAAAAGCAGAGACCTAATCCTGAGGTCACCAAACCAGACACCCTCAACGCCCTGGCTGCGCCTAGAAATTCTGTCCATAAAAACTATGAATGGAATCAGTGACAAAGGGCAGCCCTGACGGAGTCCAACCCTCACCGGAAATGAGTCTGACTTATTGCTGCCCGCACGGACCAGGCTCTGGCACCGGTCATACAGGGACCAAACTGCCCTTAAAAGGAAGCCCGGCACCCCATACTCCCGGAGCATTCCCCACAGAACTCCCTGAGGGACACGGTCGAATGCCTTCTCCAAGTCCACAAAACACATGTACACTGTTTGAGCAAACTCCCATGAACCCTCCAAAACCCTGTGGAGAGTATAGAGCTGGTCCACCGTTCCAAAGTCAGGGCGAAAACCACACTGCTCCTCCTGAATCTGAGGTCCGACAATCCAGCGGACCCTCCTCTCCAGAACCCCCGAATAGACCTTATCAGGGAGGCTGAGGAGTGTGATCCCCTTTAGTTGCAGCACACCCTCCGGTCCCCTTTCTTAAAGAGGGGGACTACCACCCCAGTCTGCCAATCCAGGGGCACTGCCACCGATGTCCACGTGATGCTGCAGATGCGTGTCAACTAAGACAGCCCAGCAACATCCAGAGCCTTGAGGAACTCTGGGCGAATCTCATCCAGCTTTTTAACCACCTTAGCAACCTCCGCCCCAGAGATAGGCGAGCCCAAAGTCTCCACACTCCGCTTCCACATCGGAAGGCATGTCGTGATCCAAAACGTTGAGGTCAGCAGCGCACCATCCCCACCATAAACAATGCATAAACAATGTTGATATTGCACCGCTTTCCCATCCTGAGCCACCAGATGGTGGACCAGAATCTCCTCGTAGCCATCTGGAAGTCGTTTTCCATGGCCTCGCCAAACTCTTCCCACACCCGAGTTTTTGCCTCTGCAACCGCCAAAGCCGCATCCCTCTTGACCTGCCAGTAGCCGTCAGCTGCCTCTGTAGTCCCACAGGCCAAAAAGGCCTGATAGGACTCCTTCTTCAGCTTGATGGCATCCCTCACCGCCGGTGTCCACCAGCGGCTTCGGGGATTGCCATCACGACAGGCACCGACCACCTTAAGGCCACAGCTCCGGACCGCTGCCTCCACAATGGAGGTGTGGAACATGACCCATTTGGACTCAATGTCCCCCGCCTCCCCCAGGATATGGAAGAAGTTCTGCTGGAGGTAGGAGTTGAAACTCCTCCTGACAGGGGATTTCGCCAGATGTTCCCAGCAGACCCTCACTATACGCTTGGGCCTGCCAGGCCTTGCCGGCTTCCTCCCCCACCAGCTCTGCCCCTCTCTTCACCCGAGTGTCCAAGACATGCGGCCGCAAGTCCAACGACATGACTACAAAGTCGGTCATCGAACTGCGGCCTAGGGTGTCCTGGTACCAAGTGCACATATGGACACCCTTATGCCTGAACACATGGTGTTCATTATGGACAATCCGTGACGAGCAAGTCCAATAACAAAGCACGGGTTAAGATCGTGGGGGCCATTCCTCCCAATCACGCCACTCAAGGTCTCACTGTCATTGCCCACGTGAGCATTGAAGTCCCCCAGTAGAATAAGAGAGTTCTCAGGAGGAGTGCTCTACAAACACCCCTTCCACGAACTCCAAAAAGGGTGGGTATTCTGAACTGCTGTTTGGCGCATAAGCGCAAACAACAGTCAGGACCTGTCCCCCCACCTGAAGGCGAAGGGAGGCTACCCTCCCGTCCACTGCAGTAAACCCCAATTTACAGGCGCCCAGCCAGGGGGCAATAAGTATGCCCACCCCCGCTCAGCGCCTCTCCCCGCGGGCAACTCCAGAGTGGAAAAGGGTCCAAGCCCCCTCAAGGAGACTGGTTCCAGAGCCCAAGCTGTGCATCGAGGTAAGCCCGACTATATCTAACCGGAACTCATCAGAGAGGTGACATTCCATGTCCCTAGAACTAGCTTCTGCAGCCGAGGATCGGACCGCCAAGGTCCCCGCCTTTAGCCGCTGCCCAACTCACATTGCACCCGACCCCTGTGGCCTCTCCTATAGGTAGTGAGCCTATTGGAGGGGGAGCCCACGTGCCTTTTTCGGGCTGTGCCTGACCAGGCCCCATGGGTGTAGGCCTGGCCACCAGGCGCTCACGATCAAGCCCCACCCCCAGGCCTGGCTCCGGGGGGGGGGCCCAGTGACCCGCATCCGGGCAAGGGAAACTGTGGATTCAAAATGTTGTCCGCCATTAAGGTTCTTGTGAGCCGTACTTCGTCTGGTTCCTCACCCAGGACCTGTTTGCCTTGGGTGACCCTACCTGGGGCATAAAGCCCCAGGCAACATAGCTCCTGGGATCATTGGAACACGCAAACCCCTCCACCATGATAAGGTGTCGGCATCAGGAGAGGGAGACAGGAACAAGGGACAAAAAAAAAAAAACAGAACTGCTAGATGTTAGGAACACCGAGGCAACAACACTGACTGAACCAGAACGTGATGCCTAAAGGGGACCACAATTGACAGGTGGATCAAAAGGAGCTGGTTTAGGACAAACAGAATGTGGAATGACATGGGTAACTTGACTTGGGGACCTGGATGATATGGATTACTGGCAGGACATACAGGAGTATGAGCCAAGGGACACAACCGGGGAAATGAGAGAGGGCTTATGGCTGACTTGGGTATATACAGTAAAGGGTTGAAGCACAAAAGGTACATGGTTTGGAGATAAGAGCCAGTGCCGGAGAAGGGAATCTGGGAGCCCTAAGACTGGGGGATCATAACAGCACCTACCAAAATGTAGGTTAAAATGTAGGTTTGGGGCTGGTGCAGTACAAGATGTTTAAAAAAATCATAAATTACAAAACTGATTAGTGGGCAGTATATGAGAAATGACATATGATGTTGAAGTTACTAGAGTGGAAAAATAAACATTGTTCAATATGTGTTATTGGTGTTAGTACACTGGATGATTTAAATCATTATGTTATAAGACTCCACAAGCCCTACAAGCCTGAGGTTTGGCAAACCTGCACCAGTTCCCTCCAAACAAAAGTTTCACTGGCTCCAAAAAGACTGGACCCTGATCACCATATCAAAATCACAGCCTCAACCCCCAGAGTGACAAGAACCCCACAGCCAGATTCCTGTGAAGTCCTGCCACAATGTACTGTAGACACATGCTACACTCAAGCACAGGAAGCATCACCCCAGACTAACATTAGGAACACACATGTTTGGTCTTGTTTGAATGGTCATGGTATGACGAGCACAACTCCAAAGAAATATGTCATCACATACTGTAAGTGAATATAGAAAACAAAACTAATTCCACTAAAGCGGAAGACGTTATCTAAAGGAACAAAGGAATTTACACACCCACGTACAGTAAACCAATCCAGTAGTTTGATTAGACTGATAAGTCAGCAATTCACAAGACGACGCACAAAAGATCAAACCAGTCCCTAAAAGTAAACAATCACAACATTTATAGTATAGGAGTTTCTAGCAAGATTTAATTTACTGTAGATGAGTTTATGTATTTGGTAGTAGTATGTCTTTTTGTATTACTTGTGAATAAATGTTCTTTTGATTTTTTTGTGGATGTCTGACTTATTTTAGTATGTTCTTGGTAGATGGGGCACACTTCACTGGCCAGGGTTAATAGTAAGCTAGACCGCAGGGTAAGGGTTAAGCACTGCTCCGAATTAATCTAGGTGTTTGTACTGCCATTTGGCTCGGATAAGTTTCACTACATATAAAGAGATCAGTTTCACTATGTATAAAACTATTGTGCAGCGTTTGAGTTGTCCACTTCTTTCCAGGACCTTGTGCTACTGCACTAATTGAGTTATGGTGAATACCAACTGAGCCTCTGAGGCATTATATAAATCACCAGGCCTGATTGGTCATCCATGCTGACACTGTGTTACTTGTAGCGATCCCTCATCTTATGAACTGAGCCCTACATAGTAGATCTGTGGAATGCTCTATCGGCCAAGGTGAATCCAGTATACTCCATCGCCTGTTACAAATGAAATTAAGCATTAACCCTCTGGGTACGAGGGCACTGTCGGCAATACCGCGTATCTTTCTCGTGTATTTCAGTTCATATCTCGCTGAAATCTTTGTATAGAATCATGAAAAAAAAACTCATTAAATCCATTATCTGTAAGAAAATTCCAGATGTTATCTAAATAACAGAAATGTGATTACTAAGACTGTTAACTAAATTGGAGTCAAATACGGTTATATTTTGCTTTAAAGGATAACTATAACTTTCCAGATGCTCTCAAAAAGACCAACATGCATTTAAAACCTTCGGCTATCAAACTGGATTCCATTGTTAGGCCAGTAGGCAGCTTCCTACAATGACTCACATAAATGTATATATTTGCCTCTATATACCTTTATTGCTGCACTGGATAGGAGATGTTCCCTCACTTTTTCACTTCTTTATAGAATTTGATGAGAGACCTGCCTGTTGGAGGGGGAACCAGAACCCACCATCAAACAGCCAGTTTTCTCTGTGCCCCATGTGGACAGGATGCAAGACCTCATGAGGAAAAGGAGAGGAGGTGAGGTATGCTTTATGATCAACTGCTGGTATGATTGTTTGAGCGTACTTATTGTCAAGTCCTTCTGCTTGGTCTGCATTGCCGGTAATAAGTCGGACGTGTTCCTAATACGTGTTGGGCTCTGCCAGGGCTGTCCTTTGTCACCGATCCCGTTTATAATATTTTTGGACAGGATTTCTAGGTGCAGCCAGGATGTTAAGGATGTTAAGGGTGTCCAGTTTGGTGGACTCAGGATTGCATTGCTGCTTTTTGTGGACGACGTGGTCCTGTTGGCTTCATATGCTGGGGACCTCCAGCGAGCTCTGGGGTGGATCATAGCTGAGTGCGAAGCGGCTGGGATCAGTAATAGCACCTCCAAGTCTGAGACTATGGTTCTCAGACAGAAACAGATGGATTTCCCTCTTCAGGTCAGGGAGGAGGTACTGCCTCAAGTGGAGGAGTTCAAGTATCTGGGGGTCTCGTTCATGAACGATGGTAAAAGAGATTGAGAGCTGGATAGATGGATCGGAGCGGCATCTGCAGTTTTGTGGGCGCTTAACTGGTTTGTCGTGGCTAAAAAAGAACTGAGTCTCAAAGCAAAGCTCAATCAATTGGTTAATCTTTGTTGTTACCTTCACCTATGGTCATGAGCTGTGGGTAGTGATCGAAAGAATGATATTGCGGATACAGGCGGCCGAAATGAGGTTTCTCCATTTCTGGGCTCCCCTTAGAGATAGGGTGAGAAGTTCGGATATCCGGGAGAGTCTCAGAGTAGAACCACTGGTACTTCATGTTGAAAGGAGCCAGTTGAGGTGGATTGGACACCTAGCACGGATGCCTCCTAGGAGGTTCCCTGAAGAGGTTTTCCGTGCATATGCTACAGTAAGGAGGCCCCGGGGCAGACCAGCTTTCGCCAGCTTTCTCCTCTTCTTCCTCCTGCTCACGGTCATGGAGGGAGACTGCACCATGTCCGACAGGACGGACGGCAGGGGGACAGCTATTATTATTTTGGCTATTATTGATGGAGTGATGGAATGTTTAATAGTTGAAATTTGGATGGAAAGAGAAACATAATCTTTAGTTACATATATAGAACACCAGGATCTAAGACTGAAATTTTTAACAATAGTATGGAGGGGTTGCTTACTAATTTAAGTCAGAAAGAAATATTTATTTGTGGCGAAATATTTACTTGTACAACCCAAATCATAATAAATGTACAAATGAATATATTGATACCATGTATAGCATAAGTCTTTTTCCCCTGATAACAAGACCAACTAGAGTAACATCACATAGTGCCACTTTAATTGATAATATATGTAGAAATATAATGGAGGATAGTATTACAAGTGTGTTATTAATCAATAATACACGTGATTACCTGTAATGGTAATCATAAAGATAACAGACATGGAAGTAAGATTATGTATAAAAGAATTAGAAATGAGAAGAAGCTAAATATTTTTTAAAATGAAGTACTAAAGCAAAATTGGAATATTATATTTGAAGAAAATGAAATAAATAAAGCATATGAAACATTTTTGGGGGTATTTAAAAACTGTCCAGTAGTAAAAGATATGCCTGTAAAAGACAAAATGCCTGTAAAAAAAGAACATCCTATATCGTGAGTTCTTAAAAAATAGAACCACTGAGGCGGAAAATAAATATAAAAATTATTTTAAAAAATAAGCTAATTAATATAATGATAACTTGTAAAAGGGAATATTTCATTAAGTTGGAATACCATAAAAATTATACAAAAGGTACACGTATTAAACAGCATAATTAAAAATGAAATGAGGAACAATAATTATCCTAAGTATTTTATAGATAATGAAAATAGTATTAAAGATATGAATAAAGTAGCAAATGGATTTAATACATTCTTTGTAAATATAGGACTAAAACTTGCAAAACAGGTTAATGGGACATATATGGCTACGACAGATTATATTGAAAGAAATGATAACTCGATGTTTTTAAGAGCAGTGTAAGAGAAAGAAATGTATTATATTGTGAAGGGCTTTAAGAATAAAACTAGTACAGACTGGAATAATATTGATATGGTAACAGTGAAGAGTATTATTGATGGTATTGTAAATCCTTTAACACAACCTGTCTTTACAAACTGTGGTTTTTCCCAATTCTCTGAAATATTAGAAAAACTATATATTAAACGATTTGATAGTTTTGTTGAGAAACATGATTTGTTGACAGACAGCCAGTATGGATTTAGGAATAACAGATCGACAGCCTTGGCATTGATGGACTTGGTAGAAGAAATAACAGAATGTATTGATAATAAGAGGTATGCACTTGGAGTGTTTTTAGACTTAAAGAAAGCATTTGACATCGTCAACCATGATATATTGATTAGAAAGATGGAGAAGTATGGTTTCAGAGGTATTGTATTGGACTGGTTAAAGAGCCATATAACTAATAGGTAACAATATGTACAAATAAATCAACATAAATCTAAATTTATGAATATAGCATGTGGGGTATCGCAAGGATCAGTTTTAGGTCCAAAATTTTTTATAAGGTATATTATTGATATTTGTAGAGTATAAAATATATAAAAATTTGTTTTATTTTCAGATGACACAAATATTTTTTGTTCCTAGGTGGAAGTGCAGCAGGTTTTGGAGGTGATCACAAATGAACGAAATAAATAAAATTAAAAAATGATTTGATATGAATAAATTGTCATTAAATTTAGATAAAACTAAATTTATGTTATTTGGAAAATATAAGAGAATTATGGAATTAAAAATATGTATTTGTGATACGGGCGGAACCAGGAAAGCACGGATCCAGAATTGCAGGTAACTGCTGGTTTTAATGGATTAAACAAGGCTAAGGTACAAGCAAGGGGCTGAGCAAGTCGTGGTCTGGAGAGGAGAGCAGGGGTCAGTTGCCAGGGGGTCCGTCCTACAATGAAGCACAAGACACGAGCACAAGAGGAAGGGGAGACGGGACGAGCTGGTCTCGGCAGGTTAGGCTGGTCAGGAGCGGGAACGGGTCTGGGAAGAGGAAAGGGATCGGGTAAGGCACACACGCAAGGCAAACAGACTTGGTACGGGAAAGCAGGGAGATGAGAGACAAAGAATTGCTTGGCACGGCACAAAAACATTTGGCTCAGTACTTCGCACCGGCCTGTGTTCTTTGGTTCCTTTTAACTGGTTCGTTAATTGACCGGCGTTGTACACCTGGCGAGTGCCGCCTGCGTGGGCGTGACAGTATTGATAATGTAAACATGGAAAGGGTATGTGAAATTAAATTCCTTGGTCTGGTGTTAGACTACAAAATCTGCTGGAAACCACACATTAAATATGTTCTGGCCATGCTGGGGAAAACAAGTCATATCTTAAATCTGTTGTCTTACCATATTTGAGTTATTGTGTAGAGGTGTGGGGAAACACATATAAAAGTAATATCCAAACAATAAATATAATGCAGAAGAAGGCCATTAGATTAATAAATAAAGTAGAATATAAAGCTCATACAAATGGACTCTACAAAAATAGGAGCTATAAATTTTTCAGATTTGATTCAGTTTAAAACAGCACAGATAATATTTAAAGTGAGAAATATCTTACTTCCAAATAAAATAACGAAATTGATTTCAGAGGGAGAGGGAGAATATAATTGAATTTAAAAATCCATTGTGTTAGATCAACATTAAAAAGTATGTGTGTTTCAATAGCAGTGGATAAATTATGGAATAGTTTGACAGAAGAATTAGCACAAAGTAAAAATATGTCAGTTTAAAATAAAATATAAAATTCTAAATAAATACAATGTCATGTTCAGGTGCGGTGCTCGGAATGGGGAAGCAAGAGAGGGATGTGTAGGTCTGGGGAATACGGGATTTAATGGGAAAAGGGTGCAGGGACATGGGACAGGCAACGACAGACAGCACTATACAGAGAGACTTCATGATGGATCTAGGGAGACATACTGAACGTGGACTTGAATACACAGGACAAATCGAAATAACAAGAAACAACTGGTCACATTCGGGATTGCACACGTGGTAAATAAGGGGGCATGGCACACAGGCGGATTGGATGAGCAGTGTATCACATATGAGGATGAAGAAGAGCAGTTTACCTCAGGATGGTAATGGTAATGCCAAAACTTACCTTTTGAAAGAAATGTGTCATTTGGTGTGATCAGTCTTTATATGAAAGTAATAGTGTTGTTTTGTTGTGTTGCCTTTTCTTTATTTGACAAAAAGTGTTTAAAGTTAGCTGTGAATAATTGGATGGAGGCAGGGCTAAATAAGTTTATACTTCAGCCTACTCCTTTTCAAACATAAAAGACTAGAAATATGTTATGTAAATATGGTGATTGTGAATATGTTTGAAATAAACAATAAACAAACAAACAAAAAAGCAAACAAAACTGCTCTAACCTTGGTCGGAAACAGCTGTTCGTCTATGGTCATGTGGTCTATGGTCCTCTACCCACACAGTGCTGTCATTTGCCGTCTGGCAGTGTCCCAAGATAGATTCCTTTCAATTATGCAACACCTTTGATTTGATGACAAGGACACACGGGCAGCACGGGTGAAAACAGATAGATTTGCTGCGATCTCTGACATCTGGACACACTTCACTAAGAACTGTGCTGGAGAACACATGACCATAGATGAACAGCTGTTCCTGACCAAGGTTCATTGTCCATTCATGCAGTATATCGCATCCAAGCCGGACAAATTTGGGATTAAGTTCTGGATGGCGACAGATTTGTAGACCAAATATGTTTGCACCATGTACTCAAGTAAGGACCTCAGTCGTCAGAAGAGGGAGAAGCTGGCAGAGAACGTGGCTATGAGTCTGATGGAGCCATTTCTGGACAATATCACAATGGACAATTTCCTCACCCCACTGTCACAGTCACACAGACTGCTTCAGCGCAACATGACTCTACTGGGCACAGTGAATAAAGTTTGCCATGAACTTCCTCCATCAGCAAAGGACACTGCAGAGCGAGAGGAATTCTCCACATCAGTGTTTAGAAGGGGCAGTGTTTCCTTGACAATCTACGCACCGAAAAGAAAGGAAACTCTTTGTCTTCTGAGTTCTTTGATTGTTGTAGTCTGTTGATGTGCCTTCATAGGATATTCTCTTGGGGTTCGACTTTTTAAGTAAATATAGGGTGGTGTTGGACTTTGGTAGAGTGTTGGATTATTGGTAAACTATTACAGTACCTCTCATTGTGCCAGCAGATATGGACAAGCCTCGGGTCATCATAGTTCCAGAAGATACTGTAACCCCCCCCCCCCCCCGAAGTGAGGCAATTATTACTGGTAAGGTGGAGAATACAGTTGGGGCTTGTTTTGAGGGTATTTTGGAGCCTTTGGATTCAGCATCTAACCAGTGCAATATAATGATAGCTCGGGATGTTTGTAAAGTGGAACAGGGTAGGCTGCCTATTAGAGTTACTAATGCAACCAAGGATGCCCTCACTTTAAAGGGGGGGGATGAGGGTAGGTACCTTGCATATGGGTATTGAGGTGAGTCGGAGAGCAGAGCACGTAGACCTGAGTGAGGATGAGGGGGATTCTGTTGTGCCATGGACAGTCGATAGACTTATAACATATTTTGGGTTGCACCAGAAGGTTGTCTCATCTGATATGACTGGTATCCATACCTTGTTGCAGAAGAATTTGTCTGTATTTATTGCTGGAGAGGGAGATTTGGGGAGAACTCGCCAGACGTTGCATAACATTGATACTGGTCAGGCGAAGCCGGTAAAGTTGCCACTCCGCCGTGTTCCTTCTCCATTTGTAGGAGGAAGTATCTGGTCACTTAATGCAGATGCTGTCCAATAACATCATTCAGCCCTCAAATAGCCCTTGGGCGGCGCCAGTGGTTCTGGTACATAAATGAGATGGTGGCCTTCGATTTTGCGTTGATTATCGTAAATTGAATGATGTCACCCGTAAATATGCGTAGCCCTTACCACGAATTAATGATGCATTGGATAGTTTGAGTAAGGCTTGCTGGTTTTCTACGTTGGATTTAGCCAGTGGGTACTGGTAAGTTAAGTTGATTCCAAAAGATTTGGCATTTATCACTCGTCAGGGCCTTTTTGAATTTAACGTGCTGAGTATGATGAGCTGGGGCAGGCTCAGCAAGGAGATGCTGAGCTGCAAAAGATATTTGCTCTAAAAAAGGAGGGGAGGACAGGCAGTCAGCCTCCAGATGAGCTGCGGAAATATGTCAGTGTGGAATCAGTCGCAGGTGCAGGATTCTAGGTTGGTACGATATCCACCTTTGCATTCTGATGCAGCAAATCAAGTCCAGGTTGTTATCCCCAAGTCTTTGATGCCAGATATGAGGCAGTTGCATAATGCTACTACTGGGGGTCATTTGGGAGTACAAAAGTTGCAAGCAAAGGTAAAAGATCGATTTTATTCCCTGGGGTGGTTTGGGGATGTTAAGCGCTGGTGTCAGGAATATGTGGATTGTGGTTCCCGGAAAGTGGTGGGGAAACAGAGGTGTGCCCCACTGCAGTCTGTTGTAACCGCTAGGCCATATGAACAGGTAGCATTAGACATTTTAGGGCCGTTACCGGTAACCCCAGGGATAAATAAGTACATTGTGGTCATTGGGGATTATTTCTCAAAATGGACTGAGGTATTTCCTCTCCCTAATCAGGAAGCTTCCACTTGGCCAAGGTCTTGGTAGAGCAGTGGGTCTGTCACTTTGGGGCCCCTCACTCTATTCATACAGATCAGGGTCGAAATTTTGAATCAAATCTATTTAAAGAAGTGTGTCAATTGTTGAACATTCAAAGACCAGGACATCAGCTTACCACCCCCAGTCAGATGGGATGATTGAGAGGTTTAACAGCACATTGTTGGCAATGTTGTCTCTCTTTGTGGAGGAAAATCAGTCCAATTGGGATCTTTTGTTACCTTATGTGATGATGGCTTTCAGGAGCAGTATTAACTCCAGTTCTGGGTTTACACCGTATAAGGTTGTTTTTGAGCAAGAGATAGTGTTGCCACATTGTCCACAGTGGTGGAAGCAGTGATATGTCACCAGTCAACAGCTTCTGGTAAGCAGAAGGAAGCGTATGACTTTAGAGCGCAAGTCCAGTACTATTCAGAGGGGGGATTGGTATGGGTCCAGAGGAGAGATAGAAGGGGGTTATGTCCAAAGTTACAGAGAAGGTTTAAGGGTCCATATAAGGTGGTGGAAAGGATTCTTGTGGTGATCTATTCTCCTTTTACAGCCTCTGACGCTAGTTTAGATTCATTACACTGGTGGCAACAGTGGGATCCCTTGTGGCATGCCTTAAATGTCAGTTTGTTGTTCTGTTTGATTGAGGATTTTCTAGAACTTTCTAGAATAAAGCAGCATGTATTGACAAACCGAATAACGACCGTTTCATTCACGGTGCCATTTGGAGGTTTGTTCCATATTGTGCCTTAAAATATGGGTCGATGAGAAATGTCTTAAATCCATCCATCCATTTTCCAAACCGCTTATCCTTCTGGGTTGCAGGGGGTCCGGAGCCTTTCCCGGAAGCAATGGGCACGAGGCAGGGAACAACCCAGGATGGGGGGCCAGCCCATCGCAG
>JAODJX010000136.1:21160986-21174840 GCA_026776945.1 Isichthys henryi
TGTGACAAGAACTTAAACAATTGGTTCCGCATTGTAGTTGAATTGTGCAGCAGGACTGGTTTCCCTGCTGTGTCCACAGTCTTTCTGTACTACTTGGATACAACAATCATTATAAACAGGCAGCAAAATACCTGGGTGAGTAGCTTTTCTTGGTGGCAGATTTATGAGATGATTATTTCCTGGCATCTATTAATAAATGATCAGAACTTTGACACGTCTGATACTCTGAACATATGTGTCAATATGGGACAAATAGAGAACAAATAAAAAACTGACAGTATCATTTGCATGATGTTCCTGTTGAAGCATAAGTCACTCTGATAACACTTTATGGCTTTATCATAATGCCTTCATAACCCTGAAAACATATTTCTTCGGGAAGAGTAAAAATACACACATATATATTAACTTGGGGTATAATGGCACAGTTTCTCCACAGTTCGGTATGTGTCACAGTTTTTGAGCCACGGTAATAGTACGGTATCTTTATATTTAAAAAGAATATAAAAACACTTCCCTCTTTAATTGAACAATGAACTCTTTAATTATTCCATGTAACACTCAATTCAGAAAAATGGCAGCATGACGAACTAGGCCTAAGATATGTCTCTACTGTTTGAAATAAACATTAAAATGAAAACCGCTTATTAACTGTGATATCCTGTAGGTGATTTGTCTATTTGATTTTAAATTAACAGTGTACATAGGATGTACTGTACCTATAAAAGCAATATTAAATTAAAAAGTAAAAAAAAGCGTAACATCACGAGAGCTAAGCATTCTGTGTTAGCATTTTCTGTAAGCTTTGACAAGCTGGAAGTGATTTGCCTTCTCTATTTTATATAAACAGCGTACCTACTTGTATAGGCAATATTAAATGTAGTAGAGGCTGGTCAATAGAGGGCACTAGGGCGCCACTCTGCCTGGTTTAAAAGGGATTTTTTGATTTTTCCTAATTCTCCTAAAATATATCATTTGAAATAAACAAAAATGACTTTCTTTTTAGTGTGTATCTGTTCAAAATGCATAATAACGTGTAATATATATAAAAAATCATTGTGTTTTGGGTAAAATCACCTACATGGTTATCCACTTCTCGGATGTTAGAGAAATCAGCGTAGTCAATTACTGAAACAAAAAATACATATAGCAACATAAAATTAGCGAATAAACATCCTCAAATTGGATGCATAAAGGTTGCCAATCATCCCAAGCAGAGTCTGGATTGGCACGTGGCCCAGACAAACCTCACATTTGCTGGGGGCACCTGACCACTAAGGGTGAACTAGGAGGGTTGCAATAGTATTGCACAGTCATCTCGGGCCGCCATCTTGGTTCAGCCGTATTTAGTGCACTGCATACAATGATGCGAAATAACTTTATACAAAAGAAAAAATCAAAACGATACAAAGAGAGAATATCTATTACTGGATGTGATCTACACATATTTTAAGTAAAATGGTTGTAAGCCTCTCACTGACCATTATGAGAATATCGGTAATTAAATGGTTTTTCAAACATTACAGGCAACACTGAAGCAAATGAAAGTAACTAAAGGTAAATTGCCGATAGATTTATTTTATCCATGGATGTGTAGCTTTCACTTAGCTGAAGGGACTATCTCAATTGTTTCCTTTTTCTTTCCTCTCTTCTTGTCTGTGATTGTGAGCTGACAGACTGCTGTGTCTGAAGTTCACTTCTGGTGCCCAGTTAATGATGCCTCTGTCATACAAAGTGGCTAATTTGCCTAACTTGAAAGCGTTAAGAATGGCCTTTAGGATATGTTTCCAGGAGGATTTTTTAAAAGAATCAGAGTAATGTTATGGTCCTGTAATGATAATTTTAATTATTTATTAATCTGTTGATTTTTTAAATTAATGAAATTATCACAGATGATTTCACAGAAAGAGCATGAGTATCCTGCAGTTTGTGTTAAATTTTATTTGTATCATTACTGAAACTGACTGAATATGGCACACAAACCCCACCCAAATTTTTTTCAGCAGACTCCACTGTAAAAATGTAAAAATAAGACAAAGTACAAAATGAGGTTCTTACCCTAATGAGATACCTTTGTCTTTATGCTGAGGTTCTTTGTTCAAAGATAAGCATGTCAACACTTTCTGAAACAACTGCTACTGAATCCTATCTCTAATATTAAAACATAATAGTAATTTTATTTGACAAGAACATGCACGAAGTTAAGCATATTACTCTTAAAAAGCAACCACAGGCAAATGTTTTTCATGCAGCAGACCCACATAAAATGGGGAAAAATATCATTCATATAATAATCATTAATAAATTAAATAAATAGCTAAATATTTTCCTGTCCATCCAGTTATGTCACAGCTTGCATATTTTCATTCTGAAACATCCTTTACAGTAACTGGACTGGACATATACTGGATTGCAATATGTGATATACCAATTATGGGGACCACGTCATTTATACAAGATGTCATGTTGGGCATACCAGGCTGACCCTCATGTTTTTCCATGCAGGAGAAAATTCATCTGTATGTCCTTTCGATGTATTTATCATTTTCCTGACTCTTTAACTGAGGTTTTTAGATTTTTTTTATCGTAAACTACTCTAAAACAGCTTATTTGTTTTGCCTGTTTGTGGCAATTTGGATGGATGTTCTTCAGGTTCTTTGAGCCAAACTAATTGTATTTGATGTTCTCTTTGTGTACAGGTAAATGGAAAGGACGTAATGCTCCCTGTAAGACTCACAAATGGGATAACTATCACTACTGTTGATGAACTGCTGATCATACAGATATCAGCAGATTTACAAGTCTCCTATTCTACCAGCCAGGAGGTTAAAGTGACTATCACAGGTACTCTGGGTAGCATGTTATGTGGTGCCTGTGGTAACTACAATGGAAACAGCAATGATGACATTCCAATATTAGGAGGCAAAATCTCTGCTAACGTGTCACAGGCCATTGATTCCTGGAGGGCTATGGATCTTTCTGGATGGTGAGAAATGTTCAAAATTAAGTTCAATAAATTAAATCAACATGTCCAAACATGAATTGAATTTATAGTTTAGTTTTACTAAGAATTTCACACTATTGCCCAGTTTGTCATATAATTTAATGTATTTATTTTTGGCTACAAAATTTAAATTGTTTTGCTGTTACTGTTGCCTGAGTAGGTGGTTAATTGCATAAATAAAAAGTTCACACATTTAGCTAGCAACTGACACATTTTTCATTTTATTTTCAGCTGTGTATGAAAATCTTGATGACTATGCCCAAAGATTTCAGTTCTCTAACACATCGTCTTTTTGTAATTGTCATGTAATTATGTTTGTTTTGAATGATTTGTACTTCGGATGAGCAAACAATATGTATTCTTGTCAAAGTAATTTTTTTAATCAATCTTTATAATCTTTTCGGAAAGTGGAATCTTTGTGACTCAATTTGTGAATAAAAACTTAAATTCAAACTGATACTGAAGAGTTTTTTTTGTATAATTGTTACAGCTACTTTAATAATGTTTGTTACTTCAGTACCAAGTCCTCGAATTAGCTTCTGCATTTGTGTTAATAAATTTCCTGTTTCTGTGCCTTTTTCTGCAGATGGTATTTTACATTAAGTTAAAACAAAAACCTGTTAGTATATACATAGCCTGTGGAATCAGGGATCACATAGAACCTTTTTAAATTATGAAGTTTTTCTTTTTGATTAATTCAGATAGGTGGCACGCTAAAATATATGCTATAATCTTCACAAAGAGTCACACCATGCTATTTAGAATGCAGAAAATATTATAACACATCTCAAAAATGGCAGTCTATGCTTACGTCAGAAAACACATTAAGCTAAATAAATATGCATATAAATTACACTATACACTACTGTATCATTATTATTATTATTATTATTACATTGCCCAAAAAAAGTAACAGCATGTTTTTATGATCCATTTTAGGTGATTTCTCTATTTCTGTGACATTAGCAGGCAAAAATTCAAATAAAGAATGAAACAGAAAATAATGAGCTGGTTGGATCACTGGATCACTCATTAACTTGTGAATGAGGTTAGGAACTAATTTAGTTATAAAGGCTGTTGAGAAAGATCCATTTATCAGAGAATGATCTTCAGTACGAGGTATCAAGCTACTTACCATCACAAAACTTTCCGGAAACGCAGCCATGAAAATTTATCTACATTTACTGAATTTTTTTTTTAAATTGTTACTTTTTGTTGAGTTAATTACATAATGTGGTTTCATTATATAATGTGTTGTTACTCGGTGTGTGATACATTATGCAATGATGCCGCATTACTGTATGTGATGAAAATCTGTTTAATTTTGTGTAGTTATTACATAATAAGGAATTATTTCATAATGCATTGTTACAAGTAGTAATACTGTAATATCCTTGTCGCATAAGGATAAGGCGGACACCAGAGTGTGGAGGTACAATCCAACTTTATGTGGAGAACACGTTGTCACCAAACATGAATACCCTTTTTAACAGCCATAGATTAACTCCCACGTTTTTACCCTTAATCAATATGTTAATACTGCCCCCTACAGTCTGGGCTGATTCTTAATATAACACTCCACCATCTACTACAAATACCTATGTCACAGATTACACAGACCTTTTTGGGAAGCATTTAGGTGTTACTTTCTACACAAAACAAAATAACAATGACTGCCAGTACTTTTGTTTTATCGCGAATCGGTTGATCTGAATAATTTGGGATATCACAGGTAGCTTTATGCATAATACATGTACCCTGATACACCTGGGATTTGACAATCGATTTACTGTGACAGCCCTCAACTTTTCTATTCACATTACCCAAACTGTGATGCCATAATTATGAGAATGGATTTACAAAAAATCATGGCATTTGGACACGTGTACAGGATATGTATATTAAAACTACAATGTCCACTCATATATTCCAAGGGAGCTGTCTTACAAGTCAAGTAGTTTTATTACAGTAATATTACAGTAACCAAAATGAAATTACCATAGAAATGCCGTGCTGTTAACAACAAAGGTTCCACAAAAACTGGTATTCTGTTGTCCCACATGGTAGACTAGTACAGTAAGTCAACAAATTTGTGAAAGAAAATGAGTCTTTAAACACAGGCTCTCAAAATTTGCTGATATGATTTTATAAGGCAAGGGGATGCCCAGGGCCAGGCAGTCAGATGATGATCCCCTTTATTCACTTGGAAGCTTAGAGCTTCTGATCCTATTTGTAGACCCATCTTTTTTCCCTTAGCAAAAGCTGAAACAGCTGTTCTTTGCATTATTTCATTTTGTGAGTATATGAGATTCAATGTCTGCCAGTAGCCACCAGTATTTTTTTTTTGTCTATTTGTAGTGTTCTAGTTTTTAAATGTCTCAGTTAACACTCCACTAAATCCAAGCAGTAGTTGAATCAAATGTAGAAAATGGATTGACTACTAAAGCCTGAAGCTAGAGACTAAAGTGAAATCAATGATTACTGGTGTTAAGTTTACCTTGACCCCTGGGTTACAGTCATGTGGGCCAGAAAGCTCACAGAATGGATTTCCTGCACACCAGTCACCAACCAAATCTATAAGCAGGTTTCCTGTTTTAAATATCCATCTATATTTCATCTGCTTATCCTGGTCAGTGCTGTGGTGTCAAATGAGAAAGACAGAAGGCCCGACTGTTGGAAACGGGACAAACCAAGATAACCAGAGGCAGAGTCGACACACAAGAGATGTAATCCAAGTAACTGAGCTTAGCAGGTCTGTATCCGGTGAAGTAAATCCTATGAAGGAGGCAGGAATCTGAGGCAGAACAGGTGGGTGAACAGGAATGGATGGGTCAAGAGGAATGATGTGGCAGCCCCCAAAACTAGGGGGCAGGCCTCAAGGGGTGTTTCTGATGGAAATTTGCGATAAGGCATAGGTTCAGGATGTCCCTCACCTAAACCCACGATCATTCCTCGGGACCAAAACCTTCCCAGTCGATGAGGTACTGGAGCTTCCATCTTCATCTCCTGGAGTCTGGAAGAGTGCAGACATCATAAATTGTCTCACTCAATCATAGGGCAGGACGGCTGCATCCACTTGAGGGTGCATCGGGCTGTACCTGACCGGCTTCAAGACAGGCACATGAAACATGGGCAAGATGCAATAGATACTTGGCAGCCTCAGTCAATATATCTCCAGCCCAACTCAGCGAACGACCCGAAGTGTCCCTAAAAACCTGGGAACCAACTTGTGACACTTGAGAAGGCACAGATTGCAAATAGGCAGCCACACTAGTTGATCACGTCGGTACTCGTGGATTGCACAGTGCCTGCGATCAGCGTGGGCCTCTAGTTGTAACCGGGCTTGGGCCCAAATGCTCTGGCTGTTGCAAAACCACTGCTCCACAATGGGTACATCACCGGGCAGAGAGTTTCATGGGAACAAGGGTGGGTAATAGCCTAAAACACACTGGAAGTTAGTCAGATTGTTTACCGGATTGACATGGGCGCTTCTGACGTATTCAACCCAGGAAAGATGACATGTCCAGTCCATGGGATGATTGTGGCACAGCAGACGTAGGTTCTTCAAGACCTCCTAATTCATCTGTTCCGCCATTCCATTGGACAGGGGGTGGCAACTGGAAGAAAGGCTGACAGAAATGTTTAGTTTGGTGCAAAAAGCACAATATAGATGGGAAATGAATTGGGGACCTTAGTTTGAGACAATGTATTCTGGTAATCCACAATATCTAAAAACCCAGTTCAGGTCAGCCAGTTCTGTCACCGTCTAAAGTTTTGGGAGTGGGATCAACTGACACACCTTTGAAAAACGATCCACTATAGTGAGAATTACAGTATATCCCTGGGAGAAGAGAAGATCCATGATAAAATAAGCTAAGGTGCGACCATGGATGCAAAGGAATGGGAAGTGGCTGTAAGAGCCCGGAGGGTGACTGAGCTGAAGATTTCAGTTGCGCAAATTCTGGGAACGCAGCAATGTATTCCTCCACAACCTTCCTCCAGTCGGGCCACCAAAAGTGATGCACAACAAGTTGTATCGTGGTTGCCGATCCGGGATGCCTGGTTTGCCAGGAGGTGTACACCCACTGCATAGTGGCGGCTTTAGACTGAGGGGGTACGTATATCCTTCCAGGTGGGCACTCCTGTGGAGGGGCGATCTATCAATTGGCAGCCTGGATGGATTCCTTCAACTCCCAGAAAATGGGACAGGCATAACAGGGAGAAGGCAAGATGAGGACCGACTGATCCTAAGTATCTAGTGCATCAAACTGGGGAGACAGAGCATTTGTAGATTCAGAAAGATAAGCTACTTTAAAATAAAAATGAGGAAAAAACAGGGACCATTGCGCCTATCAAGCATTAAATCTTTTGGCATTCTGGATGTACTATAAATTTTGGTGATCAGGGAATATGGTGAACAGATATTGAGCACCCTCCAACCAGTGTCTCCATTCCTCCAGGGTCAGTTTAATGGCAAGCAGTTCTCAATTGCTTACATCATGGTTCCTGTCAGCAGAAGACAGCATTCACGAGAGGTAAGCACATGGGTGGTGACATCCTGATTCTTTGTGTTATTGCAGGAGATTCACTTCCACTCCTGTATCAAAAGCATCCACTTCCACTGCAAAGGGAATCACTGGGTCTGGCAGGGGTTGAACTGAATCTCTACAAAAGAGTAACTTTGTTTAGTTAAATGCGGTTTCTGCTTCCATAGTCCACTGTAGGACCATGCCTTTTCCACGGGTGAGAGGGGTAAGAGGGCCAGCAACCAAGTTGAAACCTCTAATAAATCTGCGATAAAAGTTCATGAACACAAGGAAGCATTGCGAATCCTTCATGGTTCTGAGGTGAGGCCACACATGGATCTCATTAACCTGCTCCTCATCCATCAACACCACTCCCAGTTGGATAAGGTACCCGAGAGACTGGAGGGACCTCTAGTTAAATTCACATTTTTCCCCTTTAACAAATAAGTGTTTGTCGTGGAGCATCTGGAGTACTTGTCGGGCATGCACAATATGCTGCTCGCAAGTGGAATGAGAAAGTGAGAATGTCATATATATAGACTATCAAGAAGTGATATCTCACCAGGACCCGTTCATGAAAAATTGGAATACCGATGGACTATTAGACAAACCGTAGGGTATAACGAGGTACTTGAATTGACCAGTTTTGGTTATGAATGAGATCTTCCATTCATCCCCCTTTATAATGCAAACAAGGTCATACATGTTCTGCAGATCGAGCTTAGTAAAAACACAAGCATTCTACAGCTATTCCAGGGCAAAGGGGATCAGTGGAAGCAGATCCCTCCTCTTGATAGTTATTGTGTTAAGGGCTCGGTAATCTATGCAGTGACGGAGACCTACATCCTTTTTCTTCAAAAAGAACCCAGACATAACGGGCGGCGTGGAACGACATATTATTTGCATTTTTTAGAAACTCATGATTTCTAATTGTGATTAATCTGAAAGGTTCTATAGGGTTTGCACTGCTGTGATCGGGTTTATCTTCTTTTATTTTTTTCTTTTTAATCTATCTATCTATCTATCTATCTATCTATCTATCTATCTAATTACTTATTTTTATTCATTTCACTTTTTCATTTATTTACAGTAGTGATTTTCCCCATATCTAGTGGCTTACCGTTTACCCCATGCACTATTAATGGAGAAGGAAATAGCTTGAGGCAAATCAAGTTGCCTAGCAAAAGCCATGTCGATAAAGTTTCCTGCAGCGCCGGAATCCAGAAGTGCTCCCACGATCACAGTTTTCCCCAAGCGCGCTAACACAACAAGAATAACAATTAGCATCTGGGTTATTTTTAGGAAGATGGATACTCCTACCTGGATCTGGTCTTCACAGTGAGGACGGCAGACTGAGCAGTTGGTCACAGCGTGTCGAGCATCGCCATAATATAGACACAGTGGTTGACAGTATCTCCATTGCATCTCCACCACGGTAAAGGGGGCTCAAACTAATTGCATGGGTTTGGGTTGCTCTCCTAAGGAACCCAAATTGGGGTTAACACTCTCGAACTGGCTGCAATTTCAACAATGATCACGGACCTTACTATCCAGCATTATGAGAAGGCAAACATATTCCTTGAAGGAAAGGTGCTCCCCCAGCGTTGTGAGCATATCCTGCAGCTCGGGGATAAGTACACACTGGTTTAGAGCTTTGAAGTAGTTGCCCGGCTGAGTCAAGCCAGCAGCCACCATGCTGAATTCTAGTGAGAAATCTGTAGCAGTCCGGGATCCCTGTCATGGATCACATAGTGGATCCTCGAGGCTCTGACCCACAGCTTGGTGATTGAACACCTCCTGGAGGGCATCTGGAAAGACAGTGGCAGAGTCAAGAAGAGGACTGTTTTCTGTCCAGAGGGCAGTTACCCATTCACGTGCTTATCCGGTCAGATGGGCTTGAGCAGTGTCTTCATGAAACCGCTCTGGATGCTTGTCTATATAGAGCCCGCACTGCACTAATAAGGCTTTGCACTAATTTGAGTTACCATTGTATCTTTCGGGCGGTTCTACAGGGACTGGGGCAGCAGTGCAAGACTGGGATGGTGGAAGGTCAGTCTGTGCCTGTGGTCCTTCTAGGAGTTCAGTGACTATAGTGCAAAGAGTTATCTTACCTGGTCTTGGGTCTCCTGGAGCTGTAGCTGTGCTGGATCCATATTGAAATGGTGAAGTATTCTGCCAAACAAGAAAGACAGAAAACCCAACTGCTGGAAATGGAAATCTTTGGAAAAACCAAGGTATCCAGATGCAGAGTTAACGGACAAGAGACGTAATCCAGATCATGGAGCTTGGCAGGTTGGTATTCAATAAAGTCGATCCTACAAAAATACTAGATGTGGGAGGCAGGAGTCCAGGCCAGAACAGGCAAGTAAATGAGAACGGGCAGGTCATGACGAGGCAGGGCAGGCAAGATGGACAAGGCAGACAAGGCAGGAACAGGCAAGAAAAGATAAGAGACAGGGTAAGTACAATGCTCAGTAAGGCTCATCAACAAGACAATACTACGCACTGCGCGTGCGGATGAGTCCTTGTTTTATAGACTAGAGCCTGTGAGCCTGTCATTAGAGATCCCCTGGGTGGAATACTCTGCTACTGCTGGGTGTAACATATGGGGTGTTTTCACAAGCACATAAAATAAAAAATGATAATTGAATGTGTTCATTATTTGAACAGATTGTGGGATGATTTTAACAATTATGATTACTTATTCAAAAGTTTTTCTCATTATTAGATAATTCAGCAAATTGTATAAAAAATATAAATATTTTAAATTAGTAGTAACACTATATTCAAGGTGGCACAAATAAGGTAGTAGTACACTCTTCCTTAATGTAATAGTTAACTAGAAACAAAGTGCTAGTTATATACTATTCCCATGTTAATCAAACATAAGGGCTCATGAATGTCATGCAGCTACTATATTTGTTCATGATTTGTACTTGTGTAGTAACTGAGTTACTAAGTTACTTGTGTCCCTTCAAGTTAAGTGTTACTGAATTAGTTGAAGAGAAGAACATCAGCCCCATATTATCAATGAAAGGAAACCCACAGTGAATATAATTCTATAGTATTGTCATCGTAGTAATTAAAAGCTAGGGCTCTCTTTTGTTCAGATTTTGTTGAAGAAGTGTTGGGATATTTCCTCCAAATAATGCCAACACGATGCAAATTCTAGTGTTTTTTTCTACTTTTATTAGATATATGCAATGCTATGTATGTAACATTACTTCCCTAAAACTGAACAGAAAATGTCATCATACTGAAATAATTGCAAATGCTGTTGTTTCATATCACCAAAGATATGGATTCAATTCCTGCTCCATGTTGATGGAATTTGCATGTTATCCCCATGTTTACAAAGATTTATTACTGTTGGCCAAACACATGTAGGTGAATAATTTCCTGTCCCCAAATTTCCCATAATGGCTGAGGGAACCAACTTCTCATTTGCAAAAGGCAAGTAACCTCCATCTAACATAAGTTAGCCATGGAATCCCAACATCACGACGTATGTTAAGTGTTTTGGCGCCACAGTGATTTAGCTCTGTATAAGGTATTTAAAACGGGGTGTTTAAAAACAAAAACAGTTAAGCAGACATATATACTCTTTTCATATATACTTAGATGTGCCCATGGAGTACAATAAGAGACGAGTGCCTTTGTTGAGAACTTAGTGGATGAAGCTGAACATACTGCTACAAGTGATGAGATGAGTTTTGTTTACAAGTTCACTAAGCAACTCAATGGCAAGAACACCAGCCAGTCTGCCCTTGTCAATGACAAGGATGGTGACAAACTAACACCTACCACCAGATGACCTTGCTGATCTTCCACCAGTCGATACTATTCTGGACATTGACATCAGTCCTCCAACTGAAGCAGAAGTCTGGCTCTCCCTCATAGCCATGAAAAGTGGGAAAGCTGCTAGTATTGATGCCATTCGTGCTGAAATGCTGAAAGCAGACCTCACCACCAAAACTGACCTCTTCAGGAAGATCTGGGAAAAGGACACAATACCTGAGGACTGGAAGAAGGGCTTAATCGCCAAACTCCACAATAAAGGCAGCCTCTGGCAGGCATCACACAGCTCTCAATTCCATTTAAATTTTTATGCAGGATTTGTCTTGGCGGAACTGATGTAGCAGTTGACCAGACATCAGACAGAAACAAGGAGGGGATTAGAAGAGAATGGGGAGGCACTGAGCAGATCTTTGTTTGCGGAACATCATTGAGCATAAAATGGAACATCCCGTTATACATCAAATTCATCGACTTCTGGAAAGCCTTCAGCAACCTGCACCGTGATACCCTGTGGAAGATGTTATGATCATATGGAGTCCCTCCAAAGATGGTCACACTTATGGGGATGTTCTACCATCAGTTCCAGTGCAGGGTCATAGTCGACAGGACCCTGTCAGAGTGCAGAAGGTACAGTGGAAGCATTTTGATTTGCAGGATCATTTGCAGGTTCCAAAAAAAGACTGACAGAATTTTCCCTGTGTTCCTGACTAGGAGAAAACCTAGCCCCAGGTGTTGACGTTTCTGAGTGTCTATCATGTATGCTGCAAAGAGAAACTGCCATTTTCATTGTTCGTTTTATTTGTATATGTGAGGAGATAGTGAGAGTGATTGTCATTTGTTTCCTTTCTTTCGTAGGTGAGTTACTTTGGGAAAGACATGGGCTTTGTTTAGGCTGAACACTCGAGGCTGTAACTCCAAATATTTTAAGCCTAGCCCTGAATATTTTAGTCCCAATACCAATCTTTCTTCAAAAAAAAGACATATCCAGCTAAACTTTACCTATGCTGCATTCCATTTTAACTCGTAACTCAGAAATTCTGAGTTCCTAGTTGGAACTTCCAACTGGAGGGTCACTTGATGTTGGAATTGCGAGTTGTGAAGTCGGAGGAATCTACACAACCCCGACCTCAGAATTAAAGATGGCTGCGCCCTATATCAACAGAAATTAATTCAGTCGCTAATTAAATCCAGATCCCGTTGTAGCCTCTCTGCTGCTAGGGCAGTATGTGCTACACCACCCACCTTGGTGTCATCTGTAAATTTAACCAGTTTACTGTACTTATTTGTGTCAATATCATTCATGTAAATTAGGAACAATAGTGGTCCTAAAATTGAACCCTGCGGTACCCCACTATGAACTGTCCTTTCCATATCATTCAATACTGATTCAAGCCCTGAATATAAAGAAGAAACACTGATGCACAAAGTGGATAATGAACAAGAAACACCATTGCTTACACATCTCACAGACTTGACAGTGCCTGATGAAGGACCATAACATTTTTTATTCTGTATGTACCTTTAAGAATTAAGGTCAGATTTGTTCTGAATTTAGTGTCATCTATATCATGAGCTGCTCGTCCGACCCTCCCGTGTGCCACGCTCCCTCGTCTACCTCATGTGGAATCCCTGTGTTACCAGCTGTTTCCCGTTGTTAATTAGTCTGGTGTATTTAAGTCTACGTTAGGTATGTTTTTTCCCCTGTCTGGTCATTAAGCTCATTTTGTCATTACATGTTCTCTGGTCCTGCTTGTGTTCACCTGGAATTAAACCCCTTGTTTCCTTGAGACCTGCCTCTGCTTCCATGGTCTGTGTCTCGCGCACACCCTGACAATCTGTGACTTTTTATGGATGTGAAATGTAGACAAACACTGTAATAGAGGCACTTATATCTTTCAACTTTGGTGCCATTGAAGCTTTTTAAGAATGCCATGGACCACAAAGAAAACAAACAACTTTCACTTGAAGCATAAAAAAACAGATTAAAGCTGCCTCATTTTGGGTAAACTATGAGAAGACATGATGCACTGGAAAAGACCATAATCATTGAAAAACCTGAAGATAAAAGATGAGGAAGATGATCAGCAACATGGTCACGACTATGAATATGTCTTTAGGAAGCCTGGAGAAACTGGCCAGTCCTGGAAATATGTCTTTTTATGGTCTGAAGGTTCCCTTTAACAAACCCCCTTTTGATTCTCCCTGACACCTGCCTTCGCCTCTGTTCTTGCCCTTCACGTGACAATACTTGGTAAACATGTTATAACCTGGCTACAATCATATGAAATATGAAGTTAAAATTCTATAATCCAATCTTTAGAAATTATATTTTGAATTAAAGGCAAGGCTGCACTTTGTGACAGATTTCATATAACAGTTTGTAAAAGTATAACAAGCAAGTTGGATATTTTTATAATGTCATGTGAATTTTAAATGTTATATATAAACTTAGGGGTCGGGTGCGAGGTGATCTGGGCGACGGCCAAAGGCAGGGACCTTGGCGGTCCGATCCTCGGCTGCAAAAGC
>JAODJX010000136.1:21239962-21255656 GCA_026776945.1 Isichthys henryi
TTCAGGAGGAACAGTGTGGTTTTCGCCCTGGCCGTGGAACAGTGGACCAGCTCTATACTCTCAGCAGGGTTTTGGAGAGTTCATGGAAGTTTGCCCGACCAGTCTACATGTGTTTTGTGGACTTAGAGAAGGCATTTGACCATGTCCCTCGGGGAGTCCTGTGAGGTGTGTTCTGGGAGTATGGGGTACCGGACTTCCTTTTACGGGCAGTTTGGTCCCTGTATGACCGGTACCAGAGCCTGGTCTGCATGGGCATCAATAAGTCGGACTCGTTTCCGGTGAGGGTTGGACTCCGTCAGGGCTGTCCTTTGTCACCGATTCTATTCATAGTTTTCATGGACAGAATTTCTAGGCGCAGCCAGGGCGTTGAGGGTGTCTGGTTTGGTGACCTCAGGTTTAGGTCTCTGCTTTTTGCAGATGATGTGGTTCTGTTGGCTTTATCGGACCGTGACCTTCGACTCTCACTGGGACAGTTCGCAGCCGAGTGTGAAGCGGCTGGGATGAGAATCAGCACCTCCAAGTCCGAGACTATGGTGCTCAGCCGGAGAAGGGTAGAATGCTCTCTCCGGGTTGGGGATGGGGTTTTCCCCCAAGTGGAGGAGTTTAAGTACCTCGGGGTCTTGTTCATGAGTGAGGGAAGGATGGAGCGGGAGATCGACAGGCGGATCGGTGCGGCGTCGGCAGTGATGCAGGCGCTGCATCAGTCTGTCATGGTGAAGAAAGAGCTGAGCCAAAAGGCAAAGCTCTCGATTTACCAGTCAATCTATGTTCCTACCCTCACATATAGTCACGAGCTATGGGTAGTGACTGAAAGAACGAGATCGCGGATACAAGCGGCCGAAATGAGTTTCCTCCGCAGGGTGGCTGGGCTCTCCCTTAGAGATAGGGTGAGGAGCTTGGTCATTCGGGAGGGACTCAGAGTAGTGCCGCTGCTCCTCCGCATTGAGAGGAGCTGGATGAGGTGGCTCGGGCATCTGATTAGGATGCCTCCTGGACACCTCCCTGGTGAGGTGTTCCGGGTATGTCCCACTGGGAGGAGGCCTCGGGGTACCCCCCAGAGAAGCTGGATGAAGTGGCCGGAGAGAAGGAAGTCTGGGCCTCCCTGCTGAGACTGCTGCCCCCGCGACCCGACCTCAGCTTAAGCGGAAGATGATGGATGAATGGATGGATGGATAATTACCCAAAGCAAACTTGTTAATTGAGAATGTTTTTCGTTTACTAGTTTTTATATTTATACACTGAATTTAACTAAGTGATGACCCTGTCTGTGCACAAATAAAATAAACTGGAAAATGATCTTAAAGGATGATTTAATTACTTTTTAATAAGTGTTGCACCTGCCCATGTAGGTCTTTGGCTCCCCCTAGTAGTGGTATTTCCACCGTATTTCCGCGATATTTGACTTTAAATATGGAAGTAATTTGCATATTGACCACATGACTCCTGTAGCAAACCTGTTCACCTTTAATGTGCATGTGAAAGCAAGTAATTACCTTTACATAATGCTGATATAACAGAAACCAAGGAATATGTGACAATTATGTGTTTATAACCTTGTAAAGTGCTTAACAGGCCAACTCTCACGCATTTGGCGTGACACTTATGCTTTCAGACACTTATGCTCATACAAGAAATCTTACAGCAGACCTATATTATTCCATTAGTAACCTAAAATTAGCTACATGGAAAGTGTTGGGGTAGTTTCCAAACCCTACAAACTATTTGCAATGTACAGTAATTAAACTCTTACATGCATGAAAATGCATGTGCATGTATGTACAGACTTGTCTTCAATTGAAAATCCTTTTTTTGTGAAAGCATGGTGGTATATTTCAAAATCAGGGAGGGCAATCTAACCAGTCACGGATTAGAGTAGAATGTTTAAGAGAAGGTCTCTTATAATCCCAAAGAAACACTGAAATGATAGACTTAACGGAGGACCGGTATCTAGGTGGAGGAGGAAGAGAAAGCATAGAGCTAATAAAAGTAATTCTTGGGAGCACATTCATTTTAATAATGGCCAGCTTTGTCTGGAATGAGAGAGAAAGAGTAAACCACAAGGAGACTGAAGTGACTTTCTAATGGTAGATATGACCGTCTACTTAACCAGCAGTGCTTCATGAATCGGAGGATAACATCAAGTGACCTTCAAATAGAATGGGAAACATTTAGCAGTGTGAAGTGCACTGCAAGAAAAAGTTTGTAATAGGCTCCTAGGAGTACAAATGAAGTCCCATAAAGCAAGGAAGAAGCTCTTCATGAATGAGAAACAGAGAAGAGCCAGATTGTAAATTAGAAACTTTACATAGAATTCTACCCATGAATTGAGAAAAGAGTGAAATAAAAAATCTTGCTGTGGTCTCAATTTTTTTCCAGAATTGTATGTGTGTGCGTGTGTGTGTGTCTGTGTGTGTATACGCACACACATTATATGGATAAAAGTATTGGAACACTTCTTAACCCTCTGAGGTCTAAGGGTAGGAAACACACTTTCACTGACTGGGGCATGGTCACACATTTCATTCAATATCATAAATGTTTCATTCAGACCCACTGCCACAGTTGCCACAATTGTAAATATAAATATAAAATCAAGCACCTAGCCTTGCAGTAAGGTTTACAAACATATGTGAAAGAATGGGTCATTCTGAAGAACTCAAGTGAATTCAAGTGTGGTACTGTAATAGGATGCCCTCTTTGCAATGAGTCAGTTCCCTGTTAGATATTCCACAGTCAGCTATCCTTTGGGAGGAATGAGAAAAAGACTTTTGTCCATATAGTGTATTTGCAGTCATAAATAGGTTCTCCCATACTTTCTTTATTAGACTTGCCCTGTTGTCACACATTGCCACTTCTCTGTTTTCTATTACTGCTGCCTTGTCCCCGCTCCCCTTCTAGTTCTACTCAGGTATACTGCCTACCCATATGCCTGCTGGCCTGACTACCTGTGCTGTCCAAACTGCACAAAATGGTGTAGATTTATACTGCCTGGTGCTGACCAATGGAGGAGGGGATTCCCCCTTGAGTCCGGTTCCTCCCAGAGTTTCTTTCAGTCTCTGAGGGAGATTTCCTTGCCGTTGTCTCCTCCGGATTACTCTCTGCTGACCTCTGGCCAAGTAGTTGTAAAGTGCATGTTCTTTGTTAAAGACTCTTCCTTGTTAAAGTTCTCTTTTTGTCTATATGTAGGTGAGAGCAATTGTACTGTAGTTGTCAGAGTGCCTGGCCAGCCATCCTTTGGTGCCCAGCTGGGGATTAAAAACCTTGATCAGTGGCCCACGGACATGTGATTATTCAGCTGAGGAAGAGCTTGACCTGGCAACCTTCAGACCACAGGCACAGAGGCTTAGCCCTCTAAGCCACATACCTCCCCCTTAAGTTGCTGGGAACTCTGTATGAAAGCTTGGGTTTCTGTCTTTTCTCTGTACAGGTTTTTGACCATTTTTCTATAGTAACTTCTTTTTTCACTGCCCACAATCTCGGTCATCTTCAATTATTACTGAGAATATTAAAATCAGCTGCAACAGAACTAAAGGCAAATTATTTAAAGCAGATAGCAGATTAAACAGGAAAAGATGCTTATTTTGTGAGGAGTGTTAAACTGTTGCCCCCAGTGTGATGCAGCACGAGCACATTTTTAAATTGTGGAACATATTATGTCTCTTAGTGGAAAGCTTGCTGCCTATTTAAAGGAACAGTTGACCAACTCTAGAGTTATTAATAGTTTCCTAAATTGCTCCAGACAAGTAGCTTAACAAGAACACTGTCACACTGAGGAATCCTGGAAGCAGGAACAGCGAGACTGAGAGATCAAGGAATGCGGGTTTATTATGAATCTTCTCCCAATACAGGGCACTGAACGTCAATGACATAACTGGGGAAACAGACCTGAACGCAGACTGAATTATACAAGACTAATAGCAGGAAACAGCTGGTAAACGAAGAAGATTCCAAACGGGGTTAACGATCGGGCGTGGCACACGGAGGGATCGAATGATCGGGTGTGACAAACACAAGAAATTTACAAATGAGAGGAGGCCATTTGGCCCATCAAGCTCGCTTGGGGAGAATTCTACTATAACTGCTTAAAGTCGTTAAAATCTTATCTAGCTCTGATTTAAAGGAACCCAGGGTTTTAGCTTGCACTACACTAACAGAAAGACTATTCCATACTCAAACTGTGTGATGTGTAAAGAAATGCTTTCTCAAATCTAGTTTAAAATGTACTCCTGCTAATTTATACCTATGGCCATGAGTTCTTGCATTTGAACTAATAGAATGGAATTGAACTAGGTGATCAGTGTTGACACACCAGAGTGTACAACAACAAAATGTGTCCTCTGCCTTTAACTCATATGTGACATTGTGACAGAGCTAATTCAGCACCCGGGGTGCCGTGCTCAGGGCCTGTACCTTGCTTAGGGTGCCTCAGTGGTCAGGGATTTGAACCAGCCATCTTTCAATCACAAGTGTGCTTCCCTAACCATTAAGCCACCACTGCTCACTGATTTTTAACATTGACATAACAATTTGGTTGAACGGTATCGAGACCTGTTAGAATTTTGTGTACATGGATCATTTCCTCCTTTAGTCTCCTCTGTTCGAGGCTGAACAGATCTAGCTCTGTTAACTTCTCCTCAAAAGACAGTCCTCTAAAACCAGGAATCATTCTTGTACTCCTATGTTGAACTATTTCTAAGGCAGCAATGTCCTTCTTAAGGTATGGTGACCAAACCTGCACACAGTATTCTAGGTGGGGTCTTACCAAGGAATTGTATAATCGTAGCATCATCTCCCTTGACTTAAACTCCACACACCTAGAGATGAAAAATTCAAGCGCAAAAGCCGACAAGCGCCATTCTGACGAAAATTGAACTATGCATACCAAGACAGATCGCAGTGCCATCTATCCACTCTGCGCATTCATTTTTTTTTCAAAAGCCGACAACTCCCATGCATTTATAATCCAAAATAACAGTTTTATTGCAAAAACCGACAACCACCGAAACCATTTTAATGCAGACAGCGCCAACTCCATTTCAGCCAAACACAAGCCAGCTAGCGATGACATCATCGCAACATGGCTGCGCCCATTGGTTTCTCACTTTGAGTAAAAAATTCTGGCAAAACTGATCCCTTTTCGTAATAAACTGATGAAAATGATGGAAACTTTTGATGAATTACGCGAACAGGTAGTTGTATTACGTAGAGGCCGTAAGCAAAAGGCAGATAGAGCTAACACTGCACGGGAAAAGGCAAAGAAAGTCCGTCATGACGGTTCAGAAAAAATCACTTTTGGACACTTTCATGATTCTTCAAGATGGAAACAGTGCTCACATGTTGTTATTTTGTGTTCATAATGCATAATACTTGACATTTCAGTGCAATTTTGAAGTTATATAAAAAGTTTGGAGTTGTCTGCTTTTGTTAAAAAATCTTTTTCTGGACTTTGCGGTAAAACACAATCAAAAATCTCATAATATTTATTTCAATAAAAGTATGATTTTATTCAAATTAACATGTCATTTATTATTAATACATTAATTCAGAATACCTTAGTTAACAAAAAGTTGGTTTGACCAAGAATCCACCACGCAAAAAATTATTTTTCAATTATAAAACCCACACTATTCTGCACATTGGTGACTTCAGCTTTCAGAAAACTTTTATAGTTAAAGGATTTGAAGAAACTTTTAATGTTAACCCTTCAGCTCTAATGCAGCCTTCCTTTTGTGATGTCGTGCGGGGTACGGACCAGGGAAGCAGGCGAGGAAGATGCAGGATCAGGGAAAGAGGACTTTAACGGGTAGATAAAGAGGCATAAACAACAAAATGGTACTTCCACATGTGAGACTTCAATGACAGGACTGGGGAAACAGACTTGAACGCGGACTAAATACACAAGACTGAAGGCAGGAAACACGGAAGAGCTGGTAACAATCAGGGTTTCACACAAGGTTAATGGGGGGGGGGCACACAAGAGGACTGGACGAGCAGATCAGGACACCTTTGATATTCCTCTTAGCATGTCTAATATTGTTTAACTCGACCTGTAGACATAGACACTCCTGCTGTATTCTGATATCATTAGTTATTTTCTATTTGTGGTACAGAGACCATTTCAATGATTTCAGTAGTAAACCACCTTGATTGCAATTTATGGCTGCTTGAGACTCCCCAGTACACAGACAATAAATGACACTATATAAACAATTAATTACACTATACAAGAAATAAAATTTGAAATATGCACATATGGGTAACCTACTGTACAAAGTATAAGATGCGAGGTTGAGTGCAAACAGAGTTTAAGTGGGGAAAATTAACAGAAGGCAGGTGACACAGCTTAGCTGTTTATGAGGGTGATGGCCTGAGAGAAGAAACTGCTCCTATGTCTGGTGGTTTCTGAAGTTCTGTAGCTCCTGCCAGAGGGGAGGAGCTGGAAAGGATTGTATCCAGGGTGTGACCGATCTGCAATGATTTTCTCTGCCCATTTCCTAGTCCCTAAGTAGTACTGTACAAGTCTTGGATGGAGGGCAGGGGTTCTATAATTCTTTTTTCCGCTGCCCTCACTGTTCACTGCAGTTTCATTTGGTCCTGCTTAGTGGTTGCTTCAAACCACTCTGTGATTGATGAGCAAAGGACAGACTCAATGAATGCAATGTAGAACTGGCTCAACAGCACCCATGGCAGATAGTACTTCCTTAGTTGCAGCAGGAAATACATCCTTTGCTGGGCCATTTTGAAGAGTTGATGTTGGGCTCCCACTTATAGTCTTGGAAAATGGTTGCTCCCAGAAACTTAAAAGTCTCCAACGTTGCCACAGGGCTGTTGGATATAGTGAGAGGAAGAAGTGCCTAAAGTCCACTGTCATCTCCACATAACGTGCCCCCCATTCATCTCCTCTGGCTTCTTTTGTCCTTTTATTTCACAGACAGATGCCTTAGATACAGTTGGGATCATCCCTGTCTCTGGACGGAGGGAGTGTCTGGTGTTCTATACTAGTTGTAAGTTGTTAACTATGGAGGTTAAGAATATTTGAAAAATAAATTTTAGAAGTGCTGGGCTATGAACTGTGCTGATCTTACCCTCTACATTTAGCCTCTAGAATCAGGATTTGCATTCCTTTAACTTCCAGATTTCGTGGATATTCTGCACTGATTTTCCTTTCCTAGGATATTTCCTTGGCAGGGTTGATATTTTCTGTATTTTCTTTCCCTGCAGATCGTACATTTACAAAGAACTCCTTTGTTATGTCAAAACATGCCTTGGCACGGTGGTTCTATGAGTAGCACTATCACTGTACTGTAAATCTCCAGGCTTGGGGCTTTAAATCCAACCTCTGTGTGAGGAGTTTGCATGTTCTCCCCATGTTGCGCCATGGGTTTCCTTCTATTGTCAATGAACATTCAGTTAGGTTGGCATCTCCAAACTTCCCATAGTGTGCATGTGTGCTCTGTTATGCACTTGTATATGTGTAAATATAGATGAGGAAGTAATGGCCACCTGCATGTGAGTAAAGATGGTTTGGAATCTCCCTGCCATGACTGCACAGAAAGAGAACTGGGCCATTGGTCTGAGGTTAAACAACCCAGAATTGTTTCTAATAATTACAATGAAAATTCTCATACTTAAAGTGAAGTGAAGGACACTTTTTGGTTTTGCATATTCAGCAGCATAACAAAACAAATTGCTGCAATTCTATATAGGCAGGCACTGGTAATTGCTAGTATATGAAATGGGAGGAAAATACATATGTATGGGTGATGACTGATTGCCAAGACAAATTATGAAACCATTAAGCTTTTGAGCCAAATAGACTGCATGGTAAAAGTAGCTTAACAGCATTAAACACAAATTAAAAACACATAGGCACACTGGGCTTGTGAGAAATGAGAATTTTTTTGAAATCCTGCTTGAAGGTGTTTTAACTGTACTACTGTGTTGAAAACCTAACAAAGTGACCTGTCACTCAACAAACTCATCCATTTAAATATCCATTGATATGCCATTGACACTAATGTTAAAAAAAGAGATAGAAACCCAAAACAGGCTAAACTTCCAGCCACTTCCCGCTGGCCCTTGAAACCTTAAGAGAGCTCAATTCAGGAAAAAGGAAACCAATGGGACTTGGGATGTTGACTGGAAGGATGGCTCCAGCACAAAAGTGCAGAAGACTGGAAAACCCTGACCCAGAAAACAAGAAGAGTGGTTGAAACACAAAAGCAGAATATCCGTGACAAAACCAGAAACAAGACACCAATTCCCCAGCACAACAGCTGTGCAACTCCTGCTAGTTAGGATCATGAACACAGAAACAAGATGCCTGCTCATTCTAGACAGGATGCCAGTTATCAACAAAACACGGACGTCAAAAACTCAGCACCACTAAGCCACTGGCTATGCTGACAACCCTGACAAAAACCATTGGAAAAACACCAACAAACTAAACCAGGCCCCACAAATCAGACCCTGAATCATATACAATACTGAGTCCTACACTATAAGAACAATGATAATGATTGATGATTCCATGACCTGATTACAAATCTGCATCATTTGCTATTTATTATGAATGAATATTATGAATTTTTCTGTTTGATTCCTTTCAAGACGTATGTAAATGTTTCCTGTATATTAATTAGCCCTGTTAATAATTACTTTAAAAGCACTGTTTCACTGTGATCACTCTAATAAGTAATAGCCTAGTGTTTAACATAGTATTTAGGGTACTTTCCTTAATGCTTCCTTTCAAGTAAGTGTTTTGTTGCACTGTGCACATTTTCATACTTCTGCTCCTGCCATCTAGATATACAAGGCTATGTTCAAGATGATAAGATCAGGTAGGTGTGCCTAGGTATGCTCCGTCTATATTATCTGATTTACCAGTTGACCAGTTCCTGTCCCAGAGGCCCATGATTGGTCAATTTTGAGCAATGCAGCAATCTGTGAATGTTTGTGTGAAACATGATAAAGAAACAAAAGGCTTGATCTCTATAAAATGTTTGCCACAGCACCATCTCAGGAAAAGGTCATGAAAAAACAATGATTAAAATGAATCCTGAAGGCAGCTGTTTTCTGGTTGTTATGGTTAGGTGACCTATATTACAAACAACAGAATCTGGGTGTTTTATCATTTTACATATATTGATTATAAGGTATAGGTGAATGCTTCCACTTTAGAATAAGTAATTCACTTTTTTTCGGACTGTTACACATCCATCCATCCATTTTCCAAACAGCTTATCCTACTGGGTCGCAGGGGGTCCAGAGCCTATCCTGGAAGCAGTGGGCACGAGGCAGGGAACAACCCAGGATGGGGGGCCAGCCCATCGCAGGACACACTCACATACCATTCACTCCTACGGGCAATTTAGCAAGTCAAATTAGCCTCAGAATGTCTTTGGAATGTGGGGGGAAACTGGAGTACCCGGAGGAAATCCCACGACGACATGGGGAGAACATGCAAACTCCACACACATGTGACCCAGGTGGAGACTCAAACCTGGGTCCCAGTGGTGTGAAGCAACAGTGCTAACCACTGCACCACCATGCCGCCCCTGACTGTTAAATTTAATACTGTGAAATATGCTAAGTAAAGTTGGTGTTGTAGTTACATTCATGGGTTTAAATTACAGGGGGGATGGGGGGGGGGTGTAGCCCCCCCTAATAAATCAAAACCAGCTAATACACCCCCCCCCCCAATAATCATATTTCTCCTGTAATGGCTGGAGACCTCAAGCCCCCCAATGTTCCAGCCAAAGTTATGCCCTTGGTCATATTTTATTGTTTGTTTATATACTATACTTTAAGCAAAAGGGGGATAGGTAATACACTTAATAGTATATATAAAAACATAATATACTGTGTTTGGATATTGATTTCTGTCGGCATTTGTTCATTGGACCTTGCAAAAGCGGAGTTTGTCCTTTGCTTGTCATAATCGTGCGAGTCACTAGATACTTAAAGAAAACGGAATAACCCAGAGCTGGGACAGCGTCAACACCCCCTTCTTTCCCAACACCAACACTAAATCTATGAAAGATTGGTGGTTAATTATTTAAATGCAGGGATTATTCTGGAATTGTTTGTTTGTAGTGAAAGTGAACAGAACCAAAGCCAAAGTTAGAAAGCAAGACAACAACCCAGCATCCCTGATCATCCCTCTGATTAATGAAGGCCTTTTTGATCCTGAAACAGATCCTCTATAGTATATATAAAAACATAATATACTGTGTTCAGTGAAAAGGTACCGAAGGAGATCTGTGAAGACGTGACTTCACCAGGCTGAAATAGAAACTCATAGACTTCCTCCCTGAAATGCCCCCACCTCCCACTCACAGTCACGCTCAAGACAAAGAGCAAAATGACCATTATCCTTTACCAAGGGCCACCTGCTTACAGTACATACCACACAGGAATGGCATACATTTCATGATCTCACCTGAAGGTACTTGTTGTGTCATATCTTATCTCCCCCACCAACTCAAGAATGGGCCAGACTATCTGCGTTATGACCCCAGTGGCTGTGCTTCTTGGTAAGTAAGTCTGCTATTCCTTGCTTACACCAAAGAAGGCACGATATAGTTGTTTTCCTGTATCTATATATCAAGATAAACTAATACTAGCCATAGGTTATTTTACATTGTACGAAGAATAGGGATTTGGCAAATTTCAAAAGCTGCTTTTGTATTTTTATGCTTGTTTTTATGTTTACCCAATAAATAAACACCATGCTTTGTTAGTAATATAGCACTGATGAAATATAGTTGTAATCTGTTTGAATGTTATGAGCTGTTTCAGTAGATCAGACAGTTGCTAATTACATTGAGTGTAAGTGTACATCTGTCATATGATTAATTTGTATATTTAAAGTATAATTAGCCTTCAAAAGACCATGTAATTCAGTGTTACACTGGCCAAGAGTGACAGGAAGTATATAGGGTAAACATAATAACCTACATAAACACAAAACACATTTCCTTTAATAAGTCCCACACATTTTAACTTCTGTCTGCCTGTAATATTGATATATTTGACAAGCATTGGCATTCAAGTGTTTGCACCGCCCTCCGAGGAACTTATATTTTATGTTGCAGTATGGAATAAGCTATAAATATAAATATAGTATTAAATAATGTCTATAGCACATCGATAGTAGTGTCATACTGGATATTTTATTGTTTTTACAATATTCAGATTGCTACTTATTTTACTTCAGTCAATGCATTCACCATCTTGTCGATGGAAACTTTTTCTTTTAAAGTAGTAGAATAGATAGGAACTAGTTAGTGGCTACTGTAAGTTTCCTTTCATGTCAGCATGCCAAACCAAAAGGGTGTGCAAACCAAACTATGAATTTCCTTTGCATTATTTTCAGAGCCAGTGTTCTGTTGTGGTTACCTAGAACTGCAGAAGTACTTGGCTATTATTTTAGCATGACCAAAGGTGTTATATACATTTAATGATTTGTTGAAGCAAACCAAAGTACATTTAGCTATCAGTCTGACCTTCAAATGGTAGCTCCTTTATTTGTTAGTTTGACTCTTTTGTTATTTATTTTTAAGGTCCTGTGTCTGGCCAACAGGGTGAGTGTCAACAATTATACTTTGATTCTTTTACAGTCACTTCATTTATTATTACATCTATTAAAGTATATCTTCTGACTTCTGTCCCCTTTAATCTTTCCTTTACCAGAGTGTGCCAGTTGCTACATGCTAGACACAGGCACCCTGGTGGGCATCATCATAGGTGATATCATTCTCACTCTTCTCATCGCACTCTCAGTCTTCTGCTTTGCCTCTCGTCTGAAAAAGCAGAATGGCCTGGAGGCCCTGGAGGGTAAGCTGTGATCCTTGTGTTTGTGTCTGTGTGTTCTCTGTGTGTGGTTAGTACTTCCAATTAGGTCTTATAATCTATGGCTAAATGGAGTTGATATTCAGTATTTAGAAATGCTGACAGAAGAATTACAGGGAAATTATGTTTGTAAAAATACATGAACAAGCTTTAAGATGGATCTGTCATTTGTAATAATGGGAGTGCAAAACATAATAAATCTTACATGTCACTTTCATAATTATTTTCAAAATATACTCATATTTCTCACTTTTAAATCCTCTCTAAATCATCAGGTAAGAAATCAAGAGACCCATATGATTTATTTGTATATAATGTGGCATGATCCTTTAACAAACTATTCCAGGTAAAGGAAAAATGCAAGCTTCATCTAAAAAGAAAAAGGCTGAGGCAGAATCTCCATATCAGGTATAAACAACTGGCACATTCCCTTTTTCACTGCTCACCCAATACTTTGCTTGTTGTTTAATTTGTATAGGTTGTAAGTCTACAAAAATATGATCATTTAAAAATTCAAGTACATTTAAAAACATCCCAGGATAAATCCTCTCCTCCAGTTCATAGCTTCCTGCTATATTTTCATTATTAAATGGCCTTTCTTGTTTATTTTTCAACCACTTCTCTTGCACATTTCCGTAGGAGTTGCAGGGAGTACAGAACGATGTGTACAGTGACCTAAGAAAGTTCCGGAAATAAGCCCACTCAAAACGGACTTTTTTGTGGTCAGTGTTTTACCTAATCTTTCATAGTTGTTTGTCAGGATATTCTGTCATGTCAATCTACCTACCTAGAGAAACCTCCTTGTAACAATCAGGAAAGTTACTTGCATGTAGCAGTGGACAGCAGGTGGGCTAAGAAATGTGATTTGTTCTCAGACTATGTATATAGAATTGTAAATAATAAGCTTTCTTTGCCTAACTTTCCCCAAGGGCAATAATACAAACACACACACATACACACAGGTTTATAATTATACCATTGGGGGGGACTCTCCATTCATTTATATGGTGAAAACTCTAATGCCAACATAACGACCTTAACGCCTTTCCATTAACATAGTGTTTTTCGCAGCACAACTTCCACTGACTGGATGTTTATTTATTGCATCAATTTCTGCCAACTGTAGACACTGTAGTGTGTGAACATCTCAGGAAGTGGCTGTTTTTGAGATGCTGTATTCACTGTATGGAGTCTATTCCTGCTAATAAAGTGGCCACTTGGTGTATTGTTGTATATGCACACAAATATATACACATACACTCATGCATATAAAATGTTTTATATTTCTATGATGTTTTTTATGTACTGTATATAGTAATGCTTAAAAGTTAGTGAACCCTTCAGAATTTTCCACAGTCTGGCATAAATATGACTTAAAACATAATCAAGTCCTCAAAACTAGACGAAGAGAACATAATTGAACAAATATCATACTTGGTAATTTATCTATTGCGAAAAATTATTCAATGTCATAAATCTGTGAGTGGCAAAAGTAGGTGAACCTAGCAGGTAATTTGAAGGCGAGATCAGAGTCAGGAATTGTTAGTCAATGTGATGACAATCGGGTGTGAATGGACACCCTGTTTATATTAAAAGAACAGAGTTCTATAAAGAGCCTCATCTTCACACATGTTTGTGCAGTATTAGTGTATCATGCCATGAACAAAGGACATTTCAGAGGATCTCAGAAAAAGAATTGTTGGTGCTCATCATGCTGGGAAAGGCTTGTTTTTATGTCCACCAAGAGTTTGTACTGCACCAATCCACAGTCAGACAGATTGTGTGTAAATATAGAAAGTTGAAGACTTGTTACTCTACCCAGGAGTGGTCCACCAACAAAGATCACCTTAAGAGCAAGGCGTGTGATTGTAATAGTGGTGGTAGTATTACGCTTTGACCCTGTTTTGCTGCTTCTGGGCCAGGATAGTGTACCATTGTGGACGGGACAATGAATTCTGAATTCTACTAGCAAATTCTAAAGGAAAACATCAGGACATCTCAAGAGCAAATGGGTCATGCGGCAAGACAACGACTCCAAGCACACATGTAGTTCTACCAAAGACTGGTTGAAGAAAAATAAAATAAAGGTTTTGGAATGACCAAGTCAAAGTTCTGAACTGAACCCAATAAAAATGTTGTGGAAGGACCTGAAGAGTGCAGTTCATTTGAGTAAACCCAGCAAAATTCCTGAGTTGAGGCAATTCTGTATGGAGGAATGGGCTAAATTTCCTCCAAGCCGTTATGCAGGACTGATCAAGACCTACTGGAAACATTTCCTTACAGTTATTGCAGTAAAAGGAGGTCTCACCCAATACTAAAAGCAAACATTCACATACCGTTGCCAGTCACAGATTTGCGACACTGGATCATTTTCATCAATAAAAAAATTACCAAGTATGATATTTTTGACTGTGTTCTCCTCACTAGGATTTGAGTGAAAATATGATGATGTCTTAAGTCATATTTATGCAGGAATTTGGAAAATTCTGAACTTTTCACTAAGTATCAAGCACCACTGAATATGGATGAAAGGATGGATGGGCGTCTAGGTGGAATACAGCTGTTTGTAAATTTGTTGGAATGCATTAAATTGTACATCCTATTATTAGTAGCGGGTAGTTTGGATATTATGTGACCAGTTACTAAGAGTGTTTTGTAATTTAATAAAATGTTATTCTATTTCATGATATTATACAGATTATAATTGTACTTGTACAGTGATAATAAAGATATTTTGTAGATTATAATTTATCCAATTGTTTAGTGGATAATTGACATTTATGCAATTAAACAATAAAAACTTTTTATAAATGATTTATTATGTGATTTTCAGGTAAAAATATTCTTTATTATACAACAATTAGTTATGACCAAGAAATCTGATTGGAAAAGAGGTGTTTTATGAGTACTATTACCAAAGTAAAACCGCACCTGGACATTTCACATCAGATGTACCACTCCGCTTTACAGGTGTATCTAAAAAGCTTTACTTAAACGTAACCCTCTGTAGTCCGTGATTCCCCCACGGGATCAAAGAGACATCTTGCTAAACCATCTAAAACACTCTGTGAGTTTTTGTCATTTAAACATAAAAAAGACCCCTAGAAACCCCTTTAACAGTCTACTTTTCAAATATACAGACGTGGACAAATTAAACAAATGAAAATGGCTGGAACAAAAAAGATGGTACCCTTCATTTAATACTTTTGCAGCAATCACTGTCAACAAGCGGTCTCTGTACTTCACAGTGAAGTGTCTCCATTTGTCAACAGATAGTTTGGCCCAATCTTCCTGAGCAAACTACTCCAGCTGTTTCAGGTTTGAAGGGTGGCATCTCCACACTGCAATTTTCAGATCTTTCCATAGATGCTCAATAGGATTAAGATCTGGACTCATAGAGGGCCAATGTTTTTTTTCTCAGCCATTCCTGAGTGCATTTAGCTGTATGTTTTGGGTCATTATTCTGTAGGAGGACCCATGACCTGCGACTGACGCTGAGCTTTCTGACACTGGGCAGTATGTTTCACTCCAGGATATCTTGGTAGTTTTGAGACTTCATTGTGTCCCCCGTGCCAGATGCAGCAAAACAGCCCCAAAACAAAAGAGAGCCCCCTCCATGTCAAAGTCAAAGTCAAAGTCAAATTTTATTTGTCACATACACTTTTACATGCAGTGAAATGCTTACACGACTGCTAAAGAAAGAACCATAATAACATGAGGAGAGAGGAGGCGAATAAAAAAAACCCTAGCCCCTAGACTGTACCCAAGTAGGGAGTACAATGTAGGAACCGAAAAAAACACCTCAGCAACATACAGCATAAAAATGACACGACTTGCAACA
>JAODJX010000136.1:21297391-21309944 GCA_026776945.1 Isichthys henryi
ATATATATATATACACACACACACACACACACACATACAATAAAATCCCGTTATAATGGACTATAACAGAATATCGTCTATAATGGACGAGGTCCGCCGGTCTCAGCCGTGTGCCTTTAAGACCATGCAAAAAAAGCATCGGATATAGCGGACTCGATATATAACGGAATATCGCTTATAACGGACAAACAACAAACAGTTGTGTTCTGGGCATACAGCAAATCTGGATATAACGGACGTCAGATATAACGGACTATTTTGCCAGGTCCCTTGAAGTCCATTATAACTGGATTGTACTGTGTGTGTGTGTATGTGTATATAATATTTATAATATATATAAATATATATATATAAGCTGTACACTATTTTACAGTAATAGATATGGACAATACATACAGCATATGTAATGATCAGTATTCAGTGAAGTTCGCTTTATTTCTCCTCAGGCCAGCCGTCAGATGTGTTACAAGAAGCCAATGTGCCTATTATCAGTGATACCGTCTGCAATGCCCCTGACTACTATGATAACCAAATTACCACAAGCATGTTCTGTGCTGGGTATGAGAAAGGTGGCACTGATGCCTGCCAGGTATTAAAGCATATCACAGCAGTGACATCCCCATGGAAATTTTCACTGTACAATTTTCAAGACTGGAAGAGCGTATTGACATAAATTGCCATTGACTATCCTATTAATTATTAAAAATGATATTAAAATGGGCATTTTTTTCTCATGTAACAGCCAACAACACAATCTAAAAACATGAGGATTAAGTGATTAACATGTGATTAAGTTTGGAGATGGTTGTATTTCATTTAGTCATCAATTAAATTTAGGCCACAGCTTATTTGCTGTACGTCAAGGGAAATGAACTATATTTCAGGTTTGCCCCTGAGGGAAGTTTACATAAAGATGTGGTTTAAATGCGGATTCTCTCTGTGTTTGTCTGCACCACTGGCACAGGGTGACAGCGGAGGGCCTTTTGTGTCTGAGGACACCCTTTCCAAGGCAAGCCGCTACCGCCTGCTGGGGGTCGTCAGCTGGGGCACGGGTTGCGCCATGGCCAAAAAGCCCGGTGTCTACACCAAGGTTTCCCGCTTCTTGCCCTGGATCTCATCTGCAATGAGGGTCAGTTTTGGAGGAGGCACGCTTGGCTTTGAGATATATGCCTGATTTCCAGGCATTACGGAGGTCCCACTAGTGCAGTATTGAATTTATTACGTCTGAAAAAATCAAGAACGCCTAATGCGAAGAAAGTGTTGGTCTACCCATTAGGAGACATAGGCAACCACCTACGGCAGCATCTTCTTGTTGAGCTACAGGAAAACTGCTGACATTATATTTAATCATGCTTTAGTTTAACATGCTCATGAAATACTCAGTTGAGCTCAAGATTGTATGGCCGGAAACGACGACACAAATCATGTCTGATATTGGCTCATAACTGGACAGACCATTTTATTTTTTTAATACAGTGCATTTGAGAAATATACAGGACAGCTGCCAAATGTAAACCATACATTTTATGAAATACTTAATTGAACAACTATAATGACATGTTCCTTTTGCACAATGAAATAAGTAATAATAAATTTAACCAAATGAGAGATAAAGGAGGGGTTCACCCACAATAAATTTTGCGGATCAAAAATATCACAATTTAGTGAAAATATTATTACTGTAAGCCTACCTTACACACTCTCCCTTTTTCTCCAAAAAACATGCCACGATTAAATTCTCCTATGATAATTCTGACCTTTTTGCCAACTGGCCACTGGACTACTCCAGATAAAATTTGCTGAATGGGTAGGCTAACATTAATACAAACTTTATTATATTATATTTGGATATCATCTTGTGTCCCACATTTCTGTTCTACACAATGTTCCTGAGAAGTTTGCAAAAAGATCCATAGAATACATTTAGATGGTAAATGGATGTGGTCACAAGATGACAGCTACAGACTGTATATTTGCTTTCAGTCTTACAACATGAATCTATTGGTTGAAAGACATCTCTCAAATACTTTTTGAGCTATCATACTAATGGGATCAAATGTCTGAAACTGCCCTTTTTGGTATGACTATGTGGTGCTGCTACAGTTTTAGGGCATTCTGTCTTAAAGTTTGTCTTCCAGTCTGTTACCCCTACAATGTATCTGTAAAGTTTGAAAAAGATCCTTAAAATACTTTTATATTTACTGTGTTCTTAAGACCAAGTGTCTTCTATAGCTGTAGTTTCATTCCTTTGCTGCCACACAGTTTGGTGGCTTCGTTTTTGGGCAATTTGCCTGAAAATGAAACCAGGTGCAGATCTTCTTCCACATAATGTTTTCTGAAGCAAATAAATGAAATCTTGATTTGATTTATCACAATCACAAGGGCAAATGTCATCTGCTAAAATGTATGGATGGATGGATTAATTAGTTATATTTACTGTGAGAGTAGAGAGGCAAAGCCAGTGAAATGGCCTCACCTGTCACTGTCTTTTTGTTTCCGCAGACTTTTGAGAATGTTCCCGGTGTACATAAAATGTCACGAACATGAAGGTCTCCATGATTTCTTCACCACGGGCACTTTGATACGCCTCCTTAGCTATCCTCTCTGTAACACCTTCCATTCTGTCCCTAGTCCAGCAGCATTTGTTATTGTCCTGCATTTCAGTGCTCACATACTGTATAACTCCACAGAAGTTTAAATTCAACCTATGGGCTACAGCTTAAGCCCTCATTTTCATTAGACTTTTCTGACTGGTATTAAAAGCAAATTCTGGCCTTAAGTCAGTATTGTCCAAAGTATCCAAAGAAAACTGTTTTGCATGGACCTTGAATAGTGTATGTGTAGCTATCAGTAGTAGTAGCACCCTGTTCATTTATAGTCAGCTCAGGAAACTGCAGAGCTAAAACAAACAGAAATAATTTTTAATGCAGCTAATAATCAATAATAAATGATCAATCCCCTTTATGATGTGTTTTCTTTCCATTTTATGGATGTTAACATAATGGAGGCAAAATGTATTCTGTGATTTGAAGGATTTTGAAAATATTTCATAGAGATTATACACCTGGTAGGTTACAGGCTTAGCAGATTTCCCTAGTGAGGCTGTAGTAGCTGTTTGCACTGCATATAAAATAATCAGCAGTCTGATAAGGAACTTTAAAGTCCAGGTGTATAATGCTAAGTATTGAAAAATAGCCCATGGCTTCTCATTGTGCCTTTTACTTAATTGACACTATGTGTTACATTATACCTGATTTAGGAAGTAATAGATGTGCATGCATGTAAGCAGAACCAAATGTCTGTCAAGTCAAATACTGGCAAAATATATACTCATTCACTCATTACTTCTGAAATGTATATTTAAAATGTAAATATGCCTGCATTTTACTATTCCCGTATGTCAATAATTTGTAATTGGACACCTGTTCCCTTTAATGAAGAAAAATTAAGACATAGAATCACCTTGTGTTTGAATTCATGTACATGTTTAGAATTCTTGAAAACAAAATGAATACCATGAATAAAAGTATTTGATATTTGTTTGTTAAGAATAGCACTATGCCCTTTGGTACACCATATTTTTTTCTTTATACCAGGGTCTTCTCTTAAATATGTATTGTGTCAGTTATGTGTGTTTATATCATCCCCCTGTCTAATATTAAATTGAATTTTTAGATTTGTTGTTATTTTGATAACTGCTGAATGCTGCCTGTATCAAAAACACTTAATCTAAATATTGTTAAAACTCAAAATCTTATTTAAAGGGGAGCAATGAATTAAACCAAATAATGAATGTGAATTCTCCCTTTGGTCTGCTCCTGCAACTATCGGAGTATTGTGATCTCAGACCATGCCCCCATTATACTATCTATGGCTTTTCCAGATACTACTCCATCAAATAGACATTGGTGTTTTAATTCGAGCCTTTTGTCAGATAACGATTTTGTGGAATTCATGGAGGAGCAAATTCAATTATTTTTTAGCACAAACAATACATATGAAACCTCAAGCTTGATAATTTGGGATACTTTAAAAGCCTTACTCAGAGGACAAATAATTTTTTATACTGCGGGTATGAAGAAAAAGGCCCACAAGAATTATATAACAAGCGAGTGGAACTCCAAACTAAATTTGACCTCCTCTCAATGCATTCTATAGAACGTCAGCTTTTGAAGAGCAGGAGTCTGTTTTACAGTATGTCCTTAGTGATAAATGTGGTAAGCTGCTGGCCAATCAAGCCAAAGGCATCCAAGTAAAGGGGCATATCATAAAGATTACGATGGACAATAGATTACTTTGGATTACTCTAAAATTAATGATACATTTAGGAATTTTTACTGCCAACTGTCATGCCCGGCTCGTACGATCCTCGTGTGTGCCAAGCCCCCTGATTATCCACGTGTGCTTCCCCAATCATGCCTAGCTGTATCTTGTAATTTCGCTGTGTCTTTTGTCTCTATCAGTCCACATCTTGCCCTGTCCGATGTCCGTCATTAATATTAGATGATGTTAGTATTGTTGCGACGTCCTGTTCTCCCCGTAGCCGTCTCTTCCTTAATAAATCCCCAGTTTTCCCCGTCTTTTGCCTGACTACCTTGTCCTTCCCTGCCTCCTTCCTGCCAGCCTGCCCGTCCGCACCCGCGAACCCTGACACCAACTTTATTCTTCAGGATTTCATGATGATAATGTTTCTATGGAGAATTTCTTAAATAATTTGGGTGCCCCAATGCTGTCTACCGATGACCAGAGGAGAATAGATGAGCCTATATCAAAAGAAGAAATAGATATGGCTATTTCCTTTCTCCAATCTGGAAAATCTCCAATTTCAGAATTTTTTAAAAACATTCTCCTCTTTGCTTTCAACTCAGCTTAGGTTACTACTATCGGATTCATTCACACAGGGTAAACTTCCAGCTTCTCTCAGTGAAGCATGTACAGTATCATTCTTGTCCTGAAGAAGGGTAAAGATCCAGTTGAGTGATTCTCTATAGGTCAATGTCTTTATTAAATACCGATGCCAAAATTTTAGCTAACGTTCTTGCTTGTAGATTGGAAAACATTTTACCATTAAACATATCTGACAATCAAACAGGCTTTGTTAAAAACTGTCACACCTATTTCAATATGCACCGCCTGTTTGATATTTTGTACTCCCCTTCCGGTCAGACACGCGAGTGAGTACTTTGCTTAGATGCTGAGAAGGCATTTGACTGGGTGGAGTGGTCTTACTTTTTGCAACCCTGAAAAAAAATCATTTTTGGACCAAGCTTTATCGGATGGATACAGTTGTTATACTCATGCCCTAATGCTTAAATTTTCACTAACTGCCAGCTATCTCATCCCTTTAGCCTCCAGCGTGGGACTTGTCAAGGGTGCCCTTTCAGCCCACTACTTTTTGATTTGGCCATAGAGCCTCTTGCTATTGCTTTCCGAGGCCATGAGGATATTTCGGGGATCTGGCAGAAGGGAGGTGAACATAAGGTGTCTCTCTATGCAGACGACCTCCTGATTTTTGTGTCCAATCCAGAAATTTCCATACCCTCTATGTTATCATTATTCACCCTGTTTGGTCAGTTTTCAGGATACAAATTAAATTTGCATAAAAGCGAACTCTTCCCTTTGGGTTGCAGGGCCTCGGCATCAGCATACATTAATTTTCCCTTTAATATTGTGGAAAATCAGTTAATCTGTTTAGGTATAAGCGTGTCGAGAAACCATAAGGGTCTTTTTAAAGAAAATTTCCTTACTCTGTTTAATAAAACAAAGAAGAGCCTTGCTCAATGGTCTCCTCTTTCGACGTCCTTGGTGGGCAGAATTAATCTAGTCAAGATGAATATCCTTCCCAAAATTTTATATTTGTTTCAATCTGTACCAACTTTCAGTCAAACTTAGTATTCCAAGCCAAATCTCTTTTTGATTCCTTAGATTCCTGTATATGGAGGGGCTAGCATCCTCGTTTAAATAAAGCCCATCTTCAAAAACCTAAAAACATGGATGGTCTTGCACTGCCTAAATTCAGTTATGACTATTGGGCAGCTATCATACGTTGTCTTACATTCTGGTTCCACTTTCAAAATCAGGCTTCCCGTCCATTATGGGTGTCGATGGAGTTGAATGCTAACAAATTCTCTATTCCTGCATTATTTGAATCCTCACTTCCTCTCCCCCCCAACAAATCAGTCGACAATCCGGTTGTCTTGCATACTGTGAGGGGGCTCAGATGAGGAAACACTTTGGTTTACGGACATTTTCTCATCTAAGTCCAATTCTATTCAACCATATTTTTCAACCATCTCTATCTGATCCGATGTTCCAGGAGTGGAACAGGAGGGACATTGTACAGTTTAGGGATCTGTTCATCAATGATAACTTTGCATCATTTTAGCAACTCTCTGAAAGGTATGACCTGCCAAATACACACTTCTTCAGATATTTGCAGATCAGACATTTTCTCCAGTCTCAGATGCCAAGTTTTCCTGTAACATCTGATACTAACATAGCTGCTGTATTTCTTAGTCCTTTGCATCCTAAAGGTAAGGGGTTAAAATCCCTCATTTATGACAAGCTGTCTAGTATGAGATTTACCTCCCTTGATAAGATTAAAATGGCCTGGGAGCAGGATTTAAACCTTTCACTGTCTGATAATATATGGAATTTAATATTTAAATCGGTTAATTCAACTTCCCTCTGCAGTTGTCACTGTCTATTACAGTTCAAGGTTGTACATAGAGCTCATATTTGCAAACTCAAACTTTCTCGTATATACCTAGATGTCAACCCCTGCTGTGATAAATGTGGAACTGGAGAGGGTTCTCTTATTCATATGTTCTGGTTGTGTCCTAGCCTGGAAAGATACTGGAGAGACGTCTTTCAAACCTTATCCCTAATCCTCAAGTATCACATACAACCTAACCCTCTGGTCACCCTTTTTGGTATTATCGGTGTGGAGGATGAACATCTGACTCCAGCTAATCGACACATATTGTCTTTTGGCTAGACGGGCAGTACTGTTAATATGGAAGGATGCAGCACCACCCACCCACGCTCAGTGATTGCCTTATGTCCTGTTTATGCCTCGAAAAGATGAATTACTCGGTTAGAGGCTTAAGCAATAGGTTCCTTTTGGTGTGGGGACCTTTTTTGAGGTATTATGAGATATTACGTGGACAGATTGAGGATTTTTTTGGGTTTATATTGTTTTCTTTTTTAGTTTTAAATTTGACTTTTCAACATTGGGCCCCAAGCCTGTAAGTGTCCTTACATTTGAATAATTTTGGCTTGGAGATGCGTTTCTCGTTTGAGTTTGGTGATGGGAATAGGATGTTTATGCTAACTTTTCATTATGATTCCATCTTAGTTGGACTATCCACTGTTTTATGTATGTTATTAGTCGAATTCCATTCCAGGGTACAGTAATATGTGTGGAATTGGTCTGAGTACTATATGGTTCATACTGTTTGTTCTACATTGTGTGTCTATCTGTTTTTTTATATAAAATTCTATAAAAATATATTTGAAAGAAAAAAATTATGGGAATTCATATACACACACATATATTTTTAAGCTATTGAATGTGTAGTATGATAGTGGTTTAATCAACATTTGTTTTTACTTTATCAGTGTTGTAAATAAGTAGTTCCTGATTCTATTTTTATAAATGGATCGGTTCCTGTTTCGGATCTGCCAGCTTCTCTTTGTGCAAAAGTAAACCCGGAAATTTCACATTTTTTTTTATTGTTAGAGATACACCACTATGGCAACTGAGTGAACAACAAGTGTCATGTGTTGCAAAGTATTTTCCTCTGGAACTCTGTAATGGACTAAAGCATCGGTAGTATAAAGTTATGCATAAATCTTAGAAAGATGTGTGTCACACACCTTATCTGGGGTTCCCATATTTTACTTCTTTTCAAATTTTTCCATATTCCCTGTAGCCAGTTTTCATAGCTGTTAGTCCCAAATGGCATGTTTTTGCAATTTTATAGCCATTTATCCTATTTGTAATGTCTATATGTCTTATGTCTCTTTCTGGGGTCTGTTCAAGGAATTTAATAGTTTTTATACATTGTATTTTTCAGACAAAACACCCAGGCCTGGCAGACATGGAAGGTTACACCTTAATTAAATGTTAATGTTATATAAATCCAACTGACATTATGCAGTGAAATAAATCATAAACTTCATGAATAGTGAACCTTTTGGTTTTTGGTGAATAGTCTTCAGTAAAACCAGCATGCAACTTGAACAAAATTACCTGAAACCTGAAACATGCAAATGTAAATCAATGCAATCTCATATAGCAGAAGAGCTATAAACATTGGTTCTGCTAATCCTGATCCATTGACTTTCTCTCCCCTTCTCTCATACAGAATATGGGAAGATCATTACGCTAAAAGTCTTTCTAATCAAAGAACAATTAATATTTAAATTAAAATATATGCCACTTGAGGCCACAATACATTATACATGAAACTTTGTTAAATCTAATCCAACTCTTTATCCTTCACTATAATTCACAATTTATACTGTATTCCAAGCAGCATCAATACATGCAACATGTTCCAAGTGTTCCCAGTCCAGCATTTCTACCTGCACGTTTCCTCTAAGATGATTTATTTTTATAACAGAATGCAGAAAAACTGGCTCTGTTACTAATTGACGAGTTTATGTGTTGATGATGATCTTATGTGTGATGTCACAAAAATCTCATATCTGTGAAGCTGTTGGGTGCGAACTTCAGATACATTCAGCTAATTAATTCAGTTAAGTCAGCATTTAAAATTTAGCTAGTGCAAAAAAAAAAACAGATCCTGCCAGTGTAGTAGAGTGGTAATCAACTGCAGTCCATAGTGATTCATCTGAGATTACAGGAACATGATCATTCACTTTGTGAATTAAGGGACAAAGTTTGCATGCATCTTTGGAAATTAAAGTGTAAAGCATAACTCAGCAATACATTGAACCAGAGCTGGAAAGCCAGACAGAAGTCGGAAAGGAACAGGCTCCCCACCCTGACAAGCTATTTCTTCAATTGCCTTAGCTTGTTGAACCGGTTTTAACTTTCTGAAAATCTTCCTTGCAAATCGATGCCCTACTGATGTTTTTTTAAGCTTATTTTCCTTTTCACCTGGGGACAGCGGAGTCAGCGTCTCTCTCAGTCTCTGCATTTGGTATAACACTAAAACATCTGTGCTCGGCTCCTGCTTCAAGGATTCAGTGTCCAACTGACCATTATTTCTGTATAACTGCGTAGTTTGTGGTTAAGTAGAGTGAGTGGACACCATGCAGCCCTGCAGATTGCCAGGAATTTGGTTTCCATTCATCATGTATGTGGGGTTTTTACATTATCCAGCATCAATGGGTAAGGAACGTCTTTAGACTATGCGACTATCTGAACATGATAACATTTGTCTTAAAAAAAAAGAAAAGTAGTCTTTTTGACTGTATGCATCTTAAGATCAAGACAATATAAAAACACTGTTGAAAATGTATGTAAAATCTTTCACTAAATGTATATTGTCACAGTCATTTGCCTTTTTTCATATTAACATATATTAGAATTTGCATAAGTATGAACATCCATTACTAACAGAGCAATTCAGATATTTTTTTAGAAAGTAATGCAAAATGTGTTTTGATATATCTGCCATCATGACAGACATCTCACCATGGTCATTCTTTTAATCTGATTCTGCACTCAGTAGTATATGAGTTGCTGTATTATATTCCCGAGCTGTATCCCAGAGCAAATGTAAGATATTTTAAATGTTTTTTTAAATTGACTTTTAAGTTATTTTAATTACGGGGGCTGGATGATACAGGATACAGAAAGTCAAATGAACAGTCGTCACAAACATTTCTTAGTCAAATTAAAAGTAGAAGGTTTTACAAACAAAAGCCATGACTTTCATTTTTCAGCTCCTTTATTTCCATTTCTTTCATTTCTTTATATTTAAATAGAAAGAAATGTAATATTATATATAATATAATTTATATTCTAATATATAAATGTAATGTTACATATAATATTTGTATGTTTTGTTATATGTTTGTGTTATAGGGTGGCATGGTAGCTTTGTACACAGCACTATACATATGGGTTTCATCCCACATTACAAAAACAGGAGGTTGGATAAATGTGTCTCTGGAAATTGCCCTGTTATCACGTTTGGGGTGTCTCATCCTAGTAAAAGCTCACTGAGACCCTTAAGTTTTTTAAACTGTATTATAACCTTTGCTACACTTGGCTCGTTTGTCCTCCACTTTGCCCCTGCCTTTCTCATCTCCCTCTCTACTAGCCCAGTCTATCTGCACCCCACCTAAGAACATAACACAAGTCAGCAGCGGATCTGTCAGCTTTATGTGTGCAGTCTCCCCTGTGAGTGGCAATATGCTGAACTTCACCTTAATGGGAAGCCAGAGCAATACCACCCTGAGGTGCCCGGGGACAGAGATCTCCATGTCTGAGCAGGTCAGCAGCTTGCTTTACACTAATGACAGACTACGGAGTTAAGATCTAATGTCAGAGAGCATCACATTTAAATCTTGTATTGTCCCTTGAATTAAGACAAGGCCCTGATGAGCAACTCTAGCTTGTCCCCTTCTTTAACAGGTCATTGATGGGTACTGTAAGGTCAATGGTAATGAACTTCAGGCAGTTTGGAACATGCAATACACCATTTTGTCGGACAACGGCACTTCTGTTATGTGCCAGTGCGCAAATTCTTCAACATACGGATTCCTCACAGTGAACCGTAAGCTCAATTTCATTCTGCTCTAGGAATGTCATTTGCAAGAATATATTAGCTACATGGGCAACAAGATAAGCAATTAAATTTAAGTGGATGTTTTGCCATAGCAAGACTGGGGTAGTCAGTGGTAATATAACTGGGGACTTCAAAAATGGCCCAGCTGTGGAAATGTAGGGTGCCCAGATAATCCATGTCAAGGAGGACATTTTGCAGTAGGACAGGGTTTGTAAACTACCATTTCAATTAAAAGCACCTGGATTTCACTTAAGCACTGACTTCTTGCTGTGTGCTGATTGGTCAGTCTCCAATGACCATACATGTGCCACTAATGTTAATGTGAAACAGCTAAATGAGTCTTTCAAAAGCCAGTCAAAGCTCAAGAAGAGCTGAACTATTTAGCCAAACACAGAAATCTTTCAGTTTTAAAGTAGTTTGTAAAATCTGAAGTAGCTCAAAATATCCTCCCTGACATTGATTATCTGGACACCCTATGGAAATGGAAGCTAGTTAAAGTAGATCATATTCTACTTCAGTACCCTTGTTTTATCTACTGATGCCCTACTTACTTCCAGGAAAATGGAAGCATTTATTTTGTTTTCCTTCTGGTCCTGTCTGCAGAGAAGAAAGGCTACTACAGTATGCTTGTTGTCTGTGTCATTGGAGGCTTCTTTGGGACTCTTATTCTTTTTGGCTTGGCCTACATTACACTGAAGAGATCAAAGAGGTTCCAGCAGTGTTTCAGTGAGTGCTTTGCTTATGTTATACTCCTGTACAACACTGAATGTTTCTTGTTTTGACAAATTTAATTAAAATTGCTCTTTATTTTTTGTCTTGATTTTTCAGAGGGAAGAACACCCCAGGATGACCTAACAACAGTAATCGAAGAATCGTATAAATAATATATATTAGAGCTGGGCGATAAGGCTAAATATTTTTCATGATAAGGGGAATTTTAAATACATACATAACATGAAGATGAGAAATTCATTTGGCTTCAAACTGAAATTAATTTTTATTTATTAAAATTTAACTTTTCTTGTCGTAGACTGTAATGCTAGAAAATGGCAACAATACGGTTAGTTGCCGGATTTTTTTATCTGATTGCCTTGCTGTTTGTTCCAGGGAACAATTTTGACATGGCTGGTAGAGTTGCCACCCATCCCATATTAAAAAATAAAATGTTGTGTCTGGTTTTTAAACCAATATAGGGCACAATTTGTCATTTGGGAACCCAAATTGCTGGTTTTGGTGCAGTTGCTTCTGTTTGTTCTACTGGATAACAATGAATTGACTGGTGAAATAAGTCTGGAGGATTTCCAGTTTTAGTTGGCCCAAGTTTACAGCAGAGTTTATAGTACATGGCACCAGTCTGTATGTTTAATTTGTCAAAGTACTGCCACACCACCAACGTCTTATTACCTTTATCCACAATGTCCATTTCAGGACTGAAAAACATAGTTGTGAGCTGTTGCTTTTTTCACCAACATAGATGTTTCCTTTGATATGTTGTGTACTTCACTCTTAATCAATTTTCCTGTATTAATGGGCATAGATTGTCCACTCTTAAGACTATGATATCACCTTTGGATGGGTTGTGTTTGTTCTGTTATGTGATACGTATTCTATCAAGCAATGTTTGAAAGTAATCTAATATTTTTATTTCCTTAATATTTAAATTTCCCATGATGTGTGTGTGTGTGTGTGTGTGTGTGTATGTATATATATACACACACACACACACACACACACACGTAGGGTATACCTATCCTTATGGGGCCCGCTCATTCACTTCTATGGGAAAA
>JAODJX010000136.1:21310044-21340007 GCA_026776945.1 Isichthys henryi
ATGGGGACCAGGAAACCGGTCCCCATAAGGGAAAAAAAACGGATATTTATCACGTTATGAGGACATTGTGTCCCCATAAGGATAGGTAAACCCGCTCACACACACACACGCACACACACACACACACACACACACACACACACACACACACAGGGGCACCACTAGAGATTTTGTGCCCTGTGAAACTCAGACCAATCCAACCCTTTGCCATTGCTTAAAGCAAACATCCACACTCAGAACCCAAATCACCCATTCAAGTTTACCTTTATAACCTGGCATTCATTTAATATTTGATATCCCATAATACAAAGAGCTATGAAAATGTGTTTATTTCTGCTAAACATCCATTGTGTCCGATTAATTTTATGCATTATACAGCAGGGCAGAAATGATTCAGGTAGCGAGAATTATTATAGCTTTCTCTAAGCTCAAATTAATGTTGAATTTTGAATAAAGCAGTAAATTGCAAACTTTTTTATGAAGATATAATGATGTTAGGAAATGTATTTTATTATATATTTTTGTTGGACTAGCAAGCTAATTTACTAATTTTAGCTATAGGATTGGAATTAACCAATTAATTTGCATCACATGGAGATGGAGTGCAAACACTGACATAAATAAAAAGACCTTTCGCTGAGAAAAACTGAGCAATTGTTGCCCTCTCTTTTGTCTTTCAGCTTTTTCTCATGTTAATTTTCTTTTCTGATAATCAGATTTTAGCTTAAGCATTTTATGCACTTCTTCAAACGTAGGCTCACTAGCTAACCAGTCCATTGAGCAGGCGAAGGCAGAGCTGAATTACTCCTTACTTTTTTTTTTTAGCAAGAACAAGTAAATCAGACATCCTTTGTACTACCCCTCTGTTCCTGCCACAACAAAAAAGAAGGAAAAAATAAAAATGTATTTTTATTTTATTCTGCAAATTGTAATTCCAGTGACTACAATAAAGAATTATAAAATTATGTTACCTTTTTTAGGGGTCTGTCAACATTCAGCTCAACTCAGGCAACATTTCAATTTTGAGTAAGCCTACTGAATGTTAGCTTATGTAATGTAATATTTCCCAGACCTTGACCATTTGTACATGACAGTCAACCTTATTCGCTTCACATGGTGGGCAGACATAATGTTTTTCATCATCAGGATATATATCGAGTTTGTGATGCCTGAATAATTTGTCTTAAAAATCCATTTATGACAGAAATGAATAATGCAGTGTTTCCCAATCCATTCCTCGGGAATCCACAGTTAGTCCGCATTTTTGCTCCCTCCCAGCTCTCTGCCAGGAGGAAGCAAAAACGTGGGCTGTCAGTGGGTCCCTAAGAACCAGACTGGGAAACACTGGAATAATGTACAAATATTTGTCCAGTAGGGGGCACCACATGCATTTTCCTGTTAAGATCTTCAAATGTTTAAAGCAGCTCATTTTATATCCACATATTTTAGATACCAGAAACAATTTTTCAAATTAAAAATGCTTTACTTATAAAATTAAGTCCAAAGCAAGGTAACATTTTCTGTCCTCTGGATTCCGAAATTAGGATTAATAGAATGACCCACAAAACAGCAGAAAAGAATATCACTCACAAATGATCACATACAGTCCTGAACAAAATCTTAAGACCGGTGGAAAAATAACAAGTATTCGCGTTTCAGACTTTTGGTTCGTAACCAGGTTGTAATTAGAGCTACAAAACGCAAAAAGAAGAAACAGCAGCTAGAGAAATAAAAACAGTGCAGGCAATTTATTGAAAACTTCATTTACTGTAAACTCAAACAGGCTGTTCATCAGCGAATCAAAAGTTTAAGACTGCAGCCCAAACAACCCAAAAACAGAAGTAAACATGTCAAAAAAGGACTCTTGTGAGTAGCCCCATCTTTCTTGTTGATCACCTCAAAAATTCATTTAGACATGCTTGAGGCGAGTGTTTCTAGGAGTCTGGTGGGAACGTTGCTGCATGTGGTGAAGACGGCTTCATGAAGGGCATCCACGGTCTGGAACTGACGTCCGTTTTTGTAAACTTTCTTTGCCTTCTATCCCCAAACATTCTCAATAGGATTTAGATCAGACGAACACACAGGATGGTCCAAAAGAGCAACATTATTCTCCTGGAAGAAGTCCTTCATCAGGCAGCCATTGTGAACTGCAGCATTATCCTGTTGAAAGATCCAGTCTTTACCGCACAGCCGAGGGTCCTCAGTCAAGACGGATGCCCACTGCAACATCTCCACATAGCCAGTCGCTGTTTGAGGCCCCTGCACAACCTGCAGAGCCATTGTTCCATTGAAGGAAAAAGCACCCCAGACCATGATGGAGCCTCCTCCACTGTGCCACGTAGAAAACATCTCCAGTGGGATCTCCTTGTCATGCTAGTAATGTTGGAAACCATCAGGACCATTAGAGAATAAAACTTTCTTCCACCTTTCGATGTCCCATGTTTGGTGCTCCAAACAGCAAAGTTTGTAGCGGGGAGGGGGGAGACGTGGCTTTTGAAGACATTTTTTGTTCTTTAAGCCCTTCTTTTGCAGATGCTGTCTTATGGTTTTTGGGCTGCAGTTGGCATCTGTAAGGGCCTTAATTTGGGTTGAAGATCGGCCTGTGACTTCACGAACAGCCCGTTGGATCCTCCAGCTCAGCGCAGGTGAAATCTTTTGAGGTTTACCACTTGATTCTCTGGAGCCCATAACCCTCAGTATCTTTTAAGAAATTTTAAATGACTGTCTTACTGCGTCCAACCTCAGCAGTGATGATGCGTTGCGAGAGGCCTTGCTTGTGCAGTTCAACAATCCGGCCACATTCAAAGACAGAAAGCCTTTTTGCCTCAGGAGGGCATGACAGTGTGAATGCCTGACAGAAAATAACATGAAAGCCAAATTACTGCATAGATTCTGCCTTTTAAAGGCTACGGTCTTAAACTTTTGATCAGCTGAACAGCCTGTTTGAGTTTAAATGCAGTTTTAAATAAATTGCCTGTTTTCTATTTTTTTTTTCTCTTGCTCATGTTTCTTCTTTTTTGCATTTTGAAGCTCTAATTACAACCTGGTTATGAACCACCAGTGCGAAATGCGAATACTCGTTATTTTTCCCCGTCTTAAGATTTTGTTCAGGACTGTACCTGCCTAAATCTTCCCTATAGGTTACACTTTATCTATAAAGAATGCAGCTGGTTATTAATACCCTTAATACCCCTTGTAATGTCTGTAACTTTTAGCAAACTTTTATTTGTTGTTGTTTTAAAAACCTGTTTTGAAACTCTGCGTCATTTGATTTGACCTTGGTTTTGCCAAGGGGCAGCTCCAGATTATTTTCATGGGAGGGGCAAAGGTGGTGGTGTGAAATAGTGGAATCATCCGAACAACTGAAAAGGGTGAATGAAGATCTCTTTCTGTTATGTGTAAAAATGTTGTGTTCATTACATATACTTGCAATTACTCTACTTCATTGATTATTTCAGATAATGCTATGCACTGTATTTATATCATATTCAATTACCTGTTATGGGTATAAATTATGGGAGGATGGGGGTTATAAACCCCTCATCCTAGTAATCAAAACCAGCCAATACAACTCCCTAGACCAGGGGTGGGCAATCTTATCCGTAAAGGGTTGGTATGTTATTAGATTACTACTTACAGTACAGGACTGATTGGCTGAAAAATCCTCACACCTGGGTTTGAAGAGCTGACATAAAGGTTATCCCACAACCCTGTATACACAGCAGCCTTTGCAGATATGATTATCCACCCTTGCCCTAGATGCCCTTAAATGAGTAGAGACCTCAACCCAAAGTCATAGAGTGTCTTTTTATGTTAGAGTGTCTTTTTATTTTTACTGTACCTTACATATAATTCTCTGTCTCTCTCCGTATTCCCTCACTCTTGAATTGAACTGCCTCATGCATGTGTATGACATGTGCTGCATAAATAAACCTTGTGACGTTATCTTTCATTCAGATCAGAGGAGAGGTCACAGAAATATTGATATGCCTTTTTTTTACTCTAATGAAAAGACGACATTAAGAAACATTAATATGGAGCAAAAACAAGTCTCCAACAAGTTTTTGCCTGTGAATTCCCTCGGTGGAGGGTTTTCCAGGGGTAGCTATAGCAGAACCATTTCTGACCATTTTGATTAATCAGGCAAGAGTACAAGTGGCACCCCCGCCTCACTCATCACCAAAATACACATGCACAAAACAAGGCACAGTTGTCTTAGTGCTTCAGTTACAGTGTATGTAAACACAGCACTGCCACCATTTAATTTATTAAATTCAAAAAAGCTTTTCATGAATATATGTAAAGAACACATAAAACAATAAAATAAATATCAAAAATATGTGCATGCAGATTATCGCAGTAGAATAAGTATAAAAATCAATCCAAAATAATAAACAATATTAAATAAAATAAAAATTGCATTAAATGGAAAACAAACAAGTACAGAGAACAAAATTACCCAATATACTAATAATTCTTAATACAATCCCCATGAGTTTTACGACTCCCATTCTATACAATTTGCAGTTTTAACGCCAACCATAATATAAAATCCTTGCTAGTCGAGAAACCTTGATGTTTTGCTGCAAATTTCTAAGTAATGTCATTATAAGACACTGCCTGAGACACGGCTCTGTTTATACTCATCATAACCAGGCCATTAAGACAGGCTTGTGATACTGAAGATCTCAAGTATGTTTAGGTGAGCTTCAGTTTAACTCTCTGGAGTCTGAGGCCTCTCAGTCCCTTTTGAAGTAGTCTTACATACCTTGACATTTTAAAATATTTCACCTATCTAACAAAACATTTATCTCAAAGTACTACTGTATAAATGCTTTTATTCAGCACAAACTAATCTGAGACCATTTAGAATGTCATTATTCTATTTGTTGTTAAAATCAACTTTAAACATACACTTTTCAAAAACATGAAACAGATTAAATGCTCATGAATAAAATATGTAATCACATTGTATTACTGTAATAATACAGAACAAAAATTAATTGTCAATCCTGATAAGTTTCTGTTTGGTTGAAGGCAAAGGTACACATCACATGCTTTGCAATTCCAAGGGGTTTTTGTATGTATAATAATATCGTAGTGCTGGTGTGATGGCTCTGTATAGCAGGGCCTATTAGCATATCCCAGCATACTCGCGAGCCATGTTCATAGCCTTGTTAAACTCTGGTGTTGCAAAAACCTGGGCTGTGTTTTTGAGTAAGTGTGTTTACCTGTGTGTGCCTCGATCTGTGCCAGTTACTGTGTGTTTCTGTGTTCTCTGTAAGTAGTTATCATGTGTGTACCTTACAGTCATTCTCTCTGCAGATGCCACAGTAACTGGAGTAGTGGCAGGAAATCCTGAGGGCCAATTGTGTGCTTGAGTAGATTTTTGCAGTTTTTTCAGTAACACTTTACTATATTTTTACTACTCTATATTTATTCATGATTTGTACTTGAGTAGTAACTGAGATTTGTAACCATATGTAAAGTGTTACCCAACCAGTGTTTCTCTCAGGAGAAACTGCCTGGCAAAGTTCAGCTTCTGACATTCCGCACTGCGGAGATCAGTGGGTAGTCCAGCATTGCAGGCTAGGTGCCAAAAGGGACAGCAAGTGTCAGGTGCCATGACTCATTACAGTATGGTTCATTAGTACTGTAACTTAGCAGTAACCCAATTATTACTCAAGTAAAAATCATGAACAAATATAGTTTATGGTTAATTAATACATTAAGTATGATTTAGTTCATGATTAATTAAGAGTATAATAGTATATTATTTGTGTTTCCTGAAGTGGAGTGTTTCCTGAAGTGGAGTGATTCTGGCCATCATTTAATTTTCAATTCAATTAAAAAAAAATTTTGTATAGTGCATTTTCACAACATTAACATTCTCTCAAAATACTTTACAATATCCCTGCCCAAAGCCCTCAGTAAGCAGGTAATAGGTGACAGTGGCAAGGGAAAACTCCCTAGACGGAAGAAAATTTGTGAGAAACCAGACTTAAAGGGGGAGTCCACCCTCCAGGGGGCAGCAGTCAAATGAGCAAGATGGCAAAGTCCCAATTCACACTGTCCAAATTTTAAGATTTGAGCTGAAGCGGAGGGCAGGCATTTGATGGCAGCTAAGTTCTGCTTCGGATAGCAGAACAAAGAGTGGTACAGCAGCGGAGCATACAGTAAAGACATCATAGGCAGAAAGGCATGCAGGTCAGAAAGATGCTACAAGTAGTGGAGGTGTTGCAGGCAGCAGAGTAGGCAGAATATCTTGATATTTTGGGGTCTCGAGGCAGCACACAACAGGAGGGGTAGAACAACAGGCAGGACTAATCAGTACAGGGCGTGGCCCTAAACCAGACATGGCTCCAGAGATGAAGTGGACAGGGCATAACATCCAGGTGTTGATGTTAATTTACTGCCTGAACAAAACCCAATTAAATGCTGATAGCTTGTATGTATCGATGCAGAGAGTAAAAACGTCATACTTTATTTAATTTTGTTTAGTGCTGTGGTGAATTATATTTTTTTGGATACATTAGAAATAGTCTATTGCTATTTAGACGGTGACTGTAAAGTCATAACAAATGATCTCATTTTTGTATTCAGCTTTTCATGTCAGATCTTTTTCATGTCAGACGCTAATTATTATTACTTCATTGCATGTTAATCAATAATAAATGGGCAATGAAATATGCATGAGAAATACATGGTGTTGTTAGTCCCAAATGCATATGTTTTGGGAAAATTGTTTTCTGAGGCATGTCACACTATTTGGCAAGACACTAAATATAAACATCCATTTTACTTAAACTCACATTATTAGTAGTTGTAGTGAGGAATATAATTTGAAGGCCTAAAAGAAATTGCATGATATACTAATTTCAGCTTTCGGCAGAAGTTCATCTTAGATTCCCTCACCCTTTTCAATGATGCGTGCAGATTACACTCCTAACATTTACAATGTCTGTACTTCCGTTCGCTTTTCTTGCCTCTTTCTCTGAAAGCAGCAATTCCCTGAAAGAAAAATAAAATAATTCTGATAATTCTTTTCTTTAATCTGCTGGCTTCGCCCTCTTTTCCTATTTTCAGTTTTAGCTTGCTAAAAAGTATGTATCACAAACACTAACTATATACCGTATCATTATATATGAAATAGATATACATTTATTTACCCAAATTTTAACATAGGTTACTTACAATACAGTATGCTTCCCTGTATTGTATGAATCCAGGTAAAATTCGGGCTCAGAAACCGTACCACAGTGTCACTTTGTAGTACCCTTGCAATGGCCCCGGCCAACCGGCCCGCGCAGCCCAGATGATTACAGTATTAGAGCACTTGAAGTGCCTCCCCTTGGAGTGCCTCACATACCATACCCTGTGCTCACACAGACTGCATTAAAACTTTAAATTCTCTGTTGTATACAAGGTCATATGTTATTGCTATTCTTTTGTCTTGTTGCTTTGTTGTTCTGTTGCCTGTTTGGCAGATCTACAGGCATCACGGGTTAAAGGGTAGGCTGGCTTTGTTCCTGCTGACCTCTTAGCCAGTTCAGAAAAAGTGAGGATTAATTGCTCAGTTCAACATAAAACTGAAAGGTTAGTTAGAGCTATAATTATTTTTAATTTGTGTTATGTGAAATATATGAGAAATTAAAAAATGTCCAAGATTCCATGATATGCTCATTGTATTATAAAAAAAATTGCTTGTTTTTAAATGAAGTGGCTTTGTTCCAACAAAATTAATTTAGATTTGTTCATATTTTAGTATTGACCAGGCATATATTCCCATCACATATCTATATTTACATTTGATTTCATTTAGCATATGCTTTCCATATATTCCATGTAAATTCCTTATAACAAGACGAAAGTACTATACCAAGTCCTCAATTAATAGGTTTGATATGATATAAAGTGTGTCAATTAATTCAGGCTACTGCTAAGGTTAATTCTTTTAGAGCTTAGTGCGAATGGAAAGTAGCATTACTTACAACCCAAAAAGCTGTGAATTTCCAAGCCTTGCGTTGTTATTTAAGATGTGCATTATAATTTAGTGTACATAGCTATGCCAACACATGTCAGTCTGTAGTCAGTTCAGCTGGTAGATTCTGAGCAAATATTTGCATGCAGCAAAACTACCTGTCTTTGGACTTGGGAGGAACTGAAGTACCCAGCAGAGACCCATACGTACATGTGGAAACATATAGAGCATCAGAACATGAATCTAATCCAAAGTGTTACTCAGTTAATTCATTATTCCTTTGAAACACATGAAATATTATTGCAATTATTCAGATTTATTCATGAATGATAAGCACTAACTGAAGTGTTACTAAATTGCAAGAACGATGGTAGAGCCTCTCTTTAATTTCTTATAATCTGGATTATATTTATGTATAATGACCTATTAAGTAAACATTTAAATATATATTTTTTAAGAAATACAGATCAAGATTCTCAGTCATATTACAAATTTATTTGTATCTATAAAACTAAGACAACTATGTTACATTATTCCTCAGTTCAGAACAATTTCACTCAATATCAGATCATCAGATGGCAGTGTAATGGTGGCATTCAAAACTGGTTCACACGTTTATCATTCGTTGGGTTACAGTATATGTAAATGTTTGATAGAGTCTTTATGAGGCCTTTCAGTGACGTATTTAATTCATCACATAAACCAGTGTTTGACATATAAATACAACTATGGGGGCTTTTGTTTGGGGAATAACAGTTGAGTTCTATACAGAACATATTGTGCTCATACAGGTATTCTTGTATTTGTGTTGTAAACGAGGGGAGGAGCCATTTTCAAGGTAAAAGTAAAATAGCGTATGAAAGCAGAGTGACATCCTGAAGCTGCTACCAAACATCCCTAAATTTCTGCCAAGAGAGCAGTCCCTCTGTACAGGTCAGTAACATTCTGATGTAATTTTAGTGTTTGGGGTGTTCTATAGTGCAAAACCATTACCTGATTTCACAGATTTAAAAATAAATGTTTTTAATAATTGCTATTCCTACAAAGTAATTTACATCTGTTGCAGGTTTGCTTAATATTCATGTCTATGATTTCAAATTGGTATAATTTTGGTCTGGATAAGAAAATCTGATGAATATGCATCTACATCATAGTGCATGGACCAATGAAATGTAATGGCCCTCACATTTATTTGGGGGCAAAATAGAGATTTTGGACTAGATTTGGAGAAAAATGTGGGGGTGGTGTGTGGCTCTCTGGGTTATTATTTCGTGTCCATGATCGTAAAGGTCACTAGTTTAAATCCCATGGTTGACAGAGTGACTGTTGGTCCCTAGTGCAAGGGCATTAATCCCAATTGCTTCAGGGACTGACTGACCCTGCATTCTCAATTGTAAAATAAATGATTAAAAATAAATGACTACAAAAAAAAAATGTGTTGTACAATGTGTTGCAAACAATGTGTTACAAAATAAACCAGTTATGAGACAAGGCAAGATATTGTTTTTTATAGTTAATATTAAATCAATAGCTTATACATTAATTTAGCTGTTAAAGATTGTTTAATTGCATGTTGAGCAATCCATTTTCAATAATAGGTTGGTTTGGAGTGGCTTCACTTAATGTATTGATTTGTTGTTCAGCTAATTAAAAATAAAATTATCCTCTGAAGGGGGGTGGGGTGGTGGTTGGGCATTTAAAAATAAATAAATAAATACATACATAAATAAATAAATAATAATAATAAAAGCTTATCCCATTTTCGGTACTATGGCACAGACACTGAGTTCCTTAGGGTGTAAGACAAATGCATGCAGCACAGAATTTAGCCCATCAAATGCTATTCATACAACAGGTATTCACTATCATACAAAAAGGAAAACCTTGAATGAAACCAGAATGCCATTTAACCTGCTGTGTTACTATGGCATTCATCTACATATATTAATACAGAGGAAATATATATTCTTTATGTGGAAAGAAGAACTCATTTAAAATGTTTTCACTTATGAATCCTACATACTAGATAACATCCAGTGGAACAAACGAATTAGCTTGATTGCTGCTGCTTGTTTTGCACAAAAATGGCAACATGAAGCCTCTCCTTAGCAAGAACATAATGAAAGCCAGCTGGACAACAGCAATAAGATGTCTGCATGTAGATGTCCCTTCTTCCCATTGGGAAGGCTGGAAAACAACCTTGGGCAGCTGACGTTTACCTTAGCCAAACCAGTGGGAGTCGCACTTCAGAAAACAAACTGGATTTGGCCCAACAGGGTGAGGACAGCCGTATGTTTCCAAAACATTTCCATTCCACCTCAGTGTAAGATCAAGGGCAGGTCAAGGGTGCACTGGAGTCCTTTGTGCTCTGCCGTTTACTGTCAAAACAGCAGCTGTGTTCCTTCTGCCATCGAGTAACATCTCACCAACAGCAGGAATGTCAGCTCTTGGTGCATGACTAGGCCTGGCTTACATAAAGATCTCTCCACTGAAAATGTTATTTTTTTATTATATATTGTCTAATATTTCAGATAATCCAGTCATTTATTGTCTGTCATCGTATTTCAGAATAATTTATTTTATGATATATATTTCTCCTTCCTCATTCAGGTTGGGTAGAAGATGGGTCGCTTTTCAGCTCTGGTTTTGCTTGCAGGTAAAAAGAGACACCACAGCTGGAACTATTTTTTTTTTTCTTTCTGCGCAGTCTGTATTATGACTTTGTCAAATGAATGAGAATTTCCACTTTCTCAGTTATTTCCAAAGGCAAGTTATATGATACAGTCATCATGCATACTGGAACACGCTGAGTCAGTTTTACTACCCCAAGGACACACATCACACATAGAGAACCCATGACCTAAACTAAATATAAATCAAATAAATATAAAGTGAAATAAACACACATGAACATGTACATGATTATTTCATATGTGACCATGAATGAATGTTAATACTTCACTGTTTTATTTCACAGCTGAATTGTGAATTCAACTGTAAACACATTGTACCTATGTTAAAAGCCTTCACGGTATTTTTTTTTTTTTTTACAGTTCTTTCTGTATTCTTCAGTGAAGTTGAAGCAAGTAAGCAAACACCTGCTAAATGTCGTTTTCAGGGAACATCTGAAACATCACACAAGTATCAGCTCTGTACCATTCTCTCCATAAGCATAAGATGAATGCGGTTGTTTTTTTCAGATACCAACACTGCATATAGTGTTCTTTGTCACAGTATGTCAGAGCAAGGAGTACAAAAGGTTATTGTTTATTTGGAGCTAATATGCTCTTCTCTTTTTATGTCTCCCCCTTCCTTATTGGAAGACCCATTTGTTTACAGTAAGTGACTATTTTTTCTTGGTTCTTTCTATGTTATAAATCAATGCATAACATATTCTTTTTTGTTAAAAACAGTGAAGGTTTTTCTACCTAACTATATATAATTTTGCAATTCAATCCAACTGTCAGTATCAGCCTAATTATATATATATATATATATGTATGTATGTTCTGTATATATACAGATGCTCCTCTACTTATGAGTACTTGCGGGTTCAGAATCTGTATTCTTTTGTGACCATGTGCAACTGATCTTTAATTTTCGTCAGACTATGAAAGACTGCGAATTGGAGGCTTGGTCTTCACATGCCTGCTTGTAGCTGGTGGAATTAGCGTTCTCTTATGTATGTAAAATCATTTATGTGTATGCACTTTTTATTAGCTTGTGTCAGAAAATACAGTGCTACATTTTCAACAGACATTTTACAAATCTTGCTACCTAATCACTGACCAAATTCAATTCAATGGATTTATTGTTGTTGCTATTATTAGATTTCTTGCACAAATTCCATAATCATTTCTCTTTATACAGGGAACAAATGTAAGCGAACAAAGTAAGTGTTCTTTAGTTTGCCAGTTTTGCTATTCTCTTGCATTTGTTTGACTGTTCACTTGTAAAGTTGTAGTAATACCTACAACCTTTTTTAAAAAAATAAATAAATAAAAATCTCCTCCACTACTCAGAAAAACTGATGAAGAGGCCGGTCATATCTAACCATCTCAAGAGGAACTTGCCATTGGCTGAATATATGGCAATGAAAAAAAAACTCAAGAGAAAGGGGCAACTATCCAGAGGAAGCGTTGGTTTGCTGGGGTGTGACTAGGAGGAGGGGAAACTAAAACAGGCTGTAAAGCTATAACTCCATTTAGTTAACTTTATAGGAAGTTTTCAGTGATCGGTTTGACTCATGAATCTGGAAAATTGTGAAACTAATAAAGGATTAGATGTGTTTGCTTATGAATTCACAAGCTAGAACAGAAAAGCACAGAAATTAACATTAAAAACAGACAATACTATTACCACTTACTGTATAATTTGTTATTTTGGTCACTTCCTTGCATTTAATTTTTGGACCATATCGTTGAATTAAATTGGAAGGACGTGCCTTAAAAAAACGATGACTGAATGTAGATACCACTATATTAATAAAGAAAAGTCTTTCCTATTTAACAACGATCTTATTTTTTATCGTGGAAGTTTGCATTGTTCATAAATCTCGTATAATTTCAAATGAGACATAAAATTATTTCAGATACAATTTGGTACCTGCCACAAAATTACATGATTACATGACAAAACTGCTGCGGGCATTAATAATGGTAAATGCAAATTTAATTATGAAGAACAATAGCAAAAATGACGATCTTCGTCCATGTTTATAATTTCTATTATATTACGAACATGCATTTAAAAGGTTCTTGCAGATTTATGTTTTGTTAGTGAATGTGGTAATTCATTTTAATAATTTTCTTTATCCCCAACATTCATGGCCAATTTTGAACCTAAATCAAGGAGTTTTTCGTCTCTGTTGTAATAAAACTAGAACACAGCTTTGTCGTTCTGCTGTTACAGCAGAACGTCTTTTTCCGGTCTAAAGCAAGTCGTTTTGGGACCTTCATGTTGCTGGGATCGGCGGAAGCTGGCAAACAAAGAATACCCACCTCCACTTCAGCATTGTGCTTCCTACAAAACTCAGCCCACTTGCAAGCTGAACTAACCTGTTGCTCGTCAATAAGAAGGGTGTCGGCTTCTGACTCCAGCAAAAGATCCCGACGTTTCAATGTTAGAAGGTTGATTCTTATTTTTCATTTTCTGATACTTTCTTTACTCTCTACCCGTTAGAGGTAAGTGCTTCCTTTCTTTCTATGGATTAATTTTATTTTAATTCCGATATTAGCTATTATTAACTAAAATGAGGCAATGTATGTTATGCCTAATGCGCATGTCTTTGCTCCGTACCGTGTTAATAGTGTTTACGAGGAAATCATTAAGATATATTATATTTTTGGGAAAAAATGCGAAAACAAACTGGTGAAACATTAAACTGAATCATTACGCGATTTTTAACTGTTTACCTTGACTCCGGTAAGTTTCCTTAACATAAGTTTGCAGTTCGGCTAACATCTTTACGAATTTATTGAAAGCTCGTAGTGTTAAAGTAATCTGTCTGTTACCCTGTAACACACACACATATTTATATATACATATATATAAATTTTGTATACGGAGTGGCTGCTGCACTACCTTTTCATAGTAGTGAGCATTGTTTTAAAACACGACGTTTTAAGTCTCGACAAAACGTGTACACTCCGAACATACGTTTGATTTCGGATTACGTATGACACGTTCAAAAGATGGCGTCAAACGTATGTTGACAGTTGATTTAAGAAGATGATGTTGCGATCTTTGAAAAGTGTTATCACGCCACGCAGCAGAGGGTTTTCGTGCGCAAGTTTCATTTTGATATTAGGAAACGGTTCATTTCTAAGTGTACTTTACGTTTAAACAGCCTTCTTTTACGGCTCCTGCTGTACTCCATCCTAGTTCCCAAACAAAAGGCACAAAATCTATTAAGTCCAGTTGATACGTCCTATTGTTTTTTCGTTTAACTTGTATCGGTAGGCTGCTAGCTAAAACACCTTAATATAGCCTGTTTATGCAGAAGGCGTGACATTTGACTTAATAATGGCCACATTGTTCTCAAATGATGATGCTGGTTTATCTTCCATCCTGAAACCGCAACCTCTTCAAATCCAGCTTAAAGTAAGGAGGGAGTAAGTTTTGTTTGCTTTTATTCATCAAGTAATTATTCATTAACTTTTAAGAATGTTAATGAGGTTATTTTTTTTTTCTTTGTGCAGTTGTTGGCATTATGTAGAATGTCAAATGAACTTTTTAACAATATTTGCCAGTAGTCTACGGGGTATATATTGTAGTGGTTCGGCACTAATACAAAATGTTTACTATATTCATTATTAGTGAATTCATTTTCCTGTGCATTTTGGAATAATAATAAAGATGTATATATTGTGGGTGAGCAGCCTATTTATTAGCTAATGATATATTTAATGGAGGTAAAGACTGGGAAAACTGTGTAAGCCTGACTTGCCGGAGCATAAAAGCCCCTCAGAAAAAGACGTCATCTCCAGAGGTTGCGGGAGGAAGCGTGAGTCACTGCTGTGTTATTCCAAATGTGCTCCCTAGTTGAGCCATGAAAAAGGCTAGTTAAAGCGTAGCTCATAGCAGTTTCCAGCCTTATAACATTTTGGGGTGCTTTTTTGGGATGAACGTTCACCACCCTGGATTTAATGACAGGGAAATGATTGCAAAACTTGAAGGGGGTTTGGGTGCTAGACAGCAAAAACAACATACACACATAGTACACAAGTCAACTCCAGTCTCATTCCTCCTTCATAAATCTGACTAAACCAGGACGAAAAAGTTATTTGACAATAATGTGTTTCGTTATTTACACGTTAGACATGCTGTTAAAAAAAATAAACTTAAATGGCTCCATAAGTCATCACATCATCATTAGAGTAGTTCCATTTTATTGTGATGTTTTTTTTTTTTGTTGTTGTAGTGTTTACTCTTATTAACACCTGTTCACTTTTCTTATAGTTTACAAAAGCAAGGCACTTTAAGCAGGATTCACGTTCTTAGTAACTGGTGATTAGTTGAATTAATTTTAATCCTGAAGATTTGCTTCAATATTGGATTACTGATATGAAACAAAATAGTTCTGTTTGTGATGTTGGCATAGAAAATCATTGTTCAAACGGGTTCAAAGAAGGTGGGCTGGCCTGCCTGAATGAAGGTAGGAGTGGTTTGTAACAAACCTGTCCCTTAAAGAGGGCCTCAAGTTGCCATCTGTGAACAGGAGGGAAGCTTCAGAAACAAACTGTTAATATACCCGACACACACCTTCTTCATAGAAGGTCACAGAATGATGGTTCAAAATCAGTTTAAACAATGTTAATACCAGGATTTGCATACTTAAATTTACAAGTATATCCTGTTTAGAATGGTAGGCGAATGTAGAGGGTAATGCAGCTGAAGCTGCACAGTTGAGCATATTAAGTATGGACCTATATTGTAATAATTTTATGTATTTGAACTCATAAGGGAGTCTGATAAATTCTGCTATAAAATATCTGCATTTTCGTTAAATGTATCATACTGGTAATTTTTCATACAGGATTAACAGTTAAATGCTTTTAATCTTTTTTCTCTTTTTTTAAAACTCTGGTTTGGTTAATTTTAGTAATGGGGCATGATGCACGTATAAGAAAATCAATTGTCAAAATGTAGCCCTGTAAGCATTTGTAAAGATCAAAACAACGTGATTATGAAGGCATTTTCCTTTCAACTGTTTTGACAGTTTTCATCCTTTTTATGATTTCTTGAAGTTGTACTCTACAGAAGAAAGACAGGACATCAAGGAAACTGGCCAGCAGATGCATGGTTATAGGAGAGCTGCTGGTCAGGCTGCTGGAGGGTGACTGAGAGCTACCCCATTTATCTGTAAACACTATACCCCAAGGCATTGTACAGTAAAGTGCTCTAACTTTTATTATACATCAGTGGGTGTGGCAACAGAATTGGCAGGCTGCAGTTCCTAATTTAGCTACAGTCTGAATTCCATTGTCAAGTCACATCTTCTGCTGGGCTTAGCCTTTCCAATTATGGTTAGTGACAATATAGGGCAAAGAGTATGGATCTCAGCAAGGGGGAACTGTCATCACAGATGTCTACCTATAAAATCATATCGGGTTATGTGTCTAAAAGGCTTGTATATTGTGACTTATGAACATAAGTCCTGTTAATCATACTCAGTGACCACTTTATTAAGTATCTTTTTGACACAAACCAGTGTTCCTCCAAACAGCAAATCATGTGGCTGCAACTGAATATGTACTGTATGCGGTCAGTATCGGGGGGTTCATTTACAGTGCAAATTAGCTTTAGGGTGGCAGAGACATGTGATCTAGTGATTCTAAACCTAGTGTAGTGGTTCATTCCAGACATGCTGGCACCAGCGTCCCAGAGAGAGCCACTGTTTTGAGATTTTTATGTTCGAAAGAAGTTACAGAAAATGGTGTGATTAAAAAAAAAAAAATCATCTAGCCAGAAGTAGTTCTGTTGCCAAAAAGATCCATTTTAAGGTGAGGTCAGAAGAGAATGTGCTGACTTGTAAAAATGAACAGCTCATGGGTATGTTTCGCAGTAGTTCCCCCTGGCAACTAACATAGTTGGAACCATTCAGTTGCATGGTTACAACTAGGTAAGTTTATTTGTTAACGTTGTTAACAATTATGCTTTTGGGAGTCGTACCCCTGTACAACAGTGGTGAGCAAAAAGGTCTCCCAACACTTGTAATTCTGGATACAATAGGGGTATGTATGTAGGTGTACCTAATAAAGTGGCCCCTGGGAGAGTATGTTGCATAACAGGAGGTATTATTTATTTTCCTGTCGAGTTATAGAAGGATCCAAGTTTATTCATTTTGGGAATTCTAGAACATCCTAACTGTAGATCCATTTACGTCTCAACAAGCTCTCATTTTTAATGGCCAAAACCATCTCCTGACTTACTCATACCATGCTCGTTCATACTGTAATGTAATAGATGATTGCAAGGGTTCAAACAGGGCTGTTTAGTCATCATTGTGCTGTCTTTGGTTTGTAGGAAGCAGGGCTGAGGCATAATATAATGAGGTGGATAGACACATTATATCTAATACTGCAGAGAGTTGGGACGAAAAAGTAATTCTAGCCCACTTTAGGGGAACTGCAGAAGGTTGTTGCCCTCAGACTAAAAGACTTAGCATAGGGGGGAATTGGTCCACACAGGCAGTCTTACTCAATCTCCCTGGAGCTCGTGCTGGCAAACATTTGCTCTGTAACATGATGCCCTTTTCAAAAGGCAAACACTATCCTGCTCTGTAAAATGTTGGCTCTCTTGGAACCTTTCCCACTTGCCTCATTTGTTTCCACTTTCTGTAGTGTCTCAGCAGAACAGAGGGTCAGAATGTGGAATATTTTTCTGTGTACAGTACATTTGTTTTCATAAAACTAAATTTTATACTGTAGGAAAGCTTCAAGGCTGATTTATACTACCCCAGCATAGATTCTATGCAGAAGTATAAATCAACCTTCAGTCTTCTGTTCAAATACTGAAACTAGAAACTGTAAACTAGATGAAGTTTAAATAGCAAAATGGTTGAAGAGGCATGGGAATGTTTTAAAAGCACATTGTTGCAAGTGCAAGAGGACTTCATACCTGTTTCCAGCAAAAACTAAATCTAAGAAACTACAACCATGGTGGTTTACTAAGGAAATTAAGAATAAAGTCAGGAGGAAAAGGGCTCTCTTCCACAAATGGAAATTAACTAATGATTTAAAAACTAAGCAGGAGTATATAATTCTACAGGTTGAGTTAAAAAACATTAGACTCTCTAAGAGGAATGTCAGAAGAAACATAGCATTGGAGAGTAAGGATGACATTAAAAGTTTCTTCTAATATTTTAACTCCAAAAGAGCTCTAAAAGCTGAAATCACTAATTTGCAGGATAGTAAGGGCCTTATAATTGAAAATAAAAATGCTATAGTACATGAGTTTAATGATTATTTTATATGGGTGTTCACAGTAGAGAACATGAGTAACATACCAACATGTATTATGAATTCAGTGTCGTCTGACCAATATATGTATAACTGAGGCTGCTGTGGTACTAAGCCTAGCTAAGCTCAAAATAAATAAATTGCAGTGCCCTGATGTCTTCTTACCTATAGTATTAAAAGAGATGAGTGATATTCTTAGCCAACTTTAATATTAACTTTAATATTCCAGACATCATTATCTGCGGGTGTGGTACCTTCTGATTGGAAGCATGCTAATATAACGCCCATATTCAAAAAGGGGGATAGAAGTAACCCAGCAAACTATAGGCCAATCAGTTTAACTTGCATTACTTGAAAAAGAATGGAAGCTATAATCCCAGTGAAAATGGTAGATTTCCTGGATGCAAATAACATTCTGAGGGATAGCCAACATGGATTTAGGAGAGGTCTATCCTGTTTAGCTAATTTACTTAAGTTCTTTGAGGAAGCTACAAGAGAAATTGATCACAAAAAGGCCTATGATGTGATCTACTTAGATTTCCAGAAGGCCTTTGATGTTGTCCCCCACAAATGGCTCTTGCTTAAGCTCAATGCTGCAGGGATTTTAGAAACTGTAGCAGCTTGGATCAAAAACTGATTAACAGATAGGAAGCAGTGAGTAGTTGTTAGAGGCACAATGTCACAGTGGGCCTGCGTTCATACTGGGGTACTGCATGGTTCAATTTTAGGACCACTTGTTCCTAATTTACATTAATGATATTGACACCAATACATACAGTAAACTGGTTAAATTTGCAGACGACACCAAAGTGGGTGATGCAGCAGATATTGATCTAGCAGCAGAGAGGCTACAACAGGATCTGGATTTAATTAGGAACTGGGCTGATACCTGGCAGATGAAATTTAACATAGATAAATGTAACGTAGTCCATGCAGGGAGCAGAAATATAAAGTACAGATATTTTATAGGTTCCATTGAAATAAAGGTAGCTTATTACGAGAGAGATCTCAGTGTGTATGTTGATGCTTCCATGTCCCACTCTCGCCAGTGTGGGGCAGCAATAAAAAAAGGCCAATAGGATGTTGGGTTTTATCTCTAGGTGTGTGGAGTTTAAGAAAAGGGAAGTGATGTTACGATTATATAATTCCTTGGTAAGATTCCACCTAGAATATTGTGTGCAGGTTTGGTCAGCATACATTAAGAAGAACATTGCTGCCTTGGAAAAGGTGCAACGTAGGGCTACGAGAATGATTCCTGGTCTTAGAGGAATGTCTTATGAGGAGAGGTTAGCTGAGCTGAATCTGTTTAACCTCGAGCAAAGGAGATTAAAGGAGGACATGATCCAGGAATATAAGATTCTAACAGGTCTGGGTGCTGTTCAGACAAATGGCTATTTCAATATTAGTTTAAGTACTAGCACTCGTGGCTATAAGTGGAAATTAGCGGGAGAACATTTTAAAACAAATTTGAGGAAGCAATTTTTTACACATCGTGTAGTTTGAGTATGGAATAATCTTCCTACTAGTGTAGCCCAAGCTAAAACCCTGGGTTCTTTTAAATCGGAGCTAGATAATATTTTAACAACTCAGCTATTTAGTTAAGTTCTCCCCAAACAAGCTTGATGGGCAGAATGGGCTCCTCTCGTTTTGTAAATTTTCTTATGTTCTTAAATAGTCTGGCATTTCCATATGAGAAAGAAATAAACAGTTCCATTCATAGGATAATGAGTATATATTTGGTGCTGTTAGATATGACAGCATTGTATTCCCCAGACATCCCTGTCATTTTATCTGGCTATCTAAACCATACTCAGTCCTCACTGATGTACAATTTCTAGATGTATCTCATTGGATTGCCTAGAAATGTAAATGTTAATAAATGTGTTTTTACCCTTCACCAAAGGTATTTGCTTGAGGTATTCAAACGGGGGGATGCCCCCCACCGGTGGGGCATTAAAGACTTATGAGGAGGTCCAGGTAAGGGGAAAAACCAACAGACCTGTTGTAGGGGGAGCTCAGGGCAGATCAATTTTGAAATTGCAACTTTCAAAAAATGTAATATCTGTCCATATTTTATATCTGTACACATATGCCACAAAAATTAAAATATGTTAGACAGGAAAAAAATGGCTTACAGGAAGCGGTACAATTTTTCTGTGTACTTGTGGGATTTTAACCACCAAGCTCTACGTTGTTAGTGTTTCCTTTTAGCACTACTAGCAGCTAGATATTTCTGCATAGTGTCTCTGTGTAAGCATTAACTGATCAGGTTTCTCACCGTTAACTTTTATGTTACTAGTACAGTTTAGTGTATTCAGTATGTAGCGCTCATCTATGTTACACATTTTAATTATTCTAATTTGTTAGTGTCATATAATGGGTACAAGCATACAATATGTTCACATCATTTGTAATATTTCTGATTACTTCAATTTTGAAGTGGTTCTGTCCCCAGGTCAACCACAGAATTCCATAATTCTGTTGCTTATTCCCTCACCTGCCTGCCCACCAGCATCCCCCCCCAAATTCTTTTTCCCAGTTTCCAAAAATGTACACAAAGGAATACGAGTATCCATCTCATTAGTGGGGAAAGATTCAGCAAATTGCCATATAATTGGAATGTGCAATAATTGAATTAGCATCCTTTCAGACCTACTACATATCACAACAAGGACTCTCAGAATTCAGGTGGAAACACATTAGCATTCATATTTCAAGGTCATCCATCCAGTACTTCTAGAAATTGTACAAGTTGGTGAGTGTGGGACAAGTATGGATTAGATTGCTGGACCAAATGACAGAGCGGTCCGGGGAATACAATGCTGTCGTTTCCGACAGCACCACATATACTTAGATAACTAGTGGGTGGTTGCTGAGTTATGTGCAGAAGTTTGCATCAAATCCTTCAACATTGGCATCATTTTAAAATCATTTATCACTTGTATCATTTATCATTTAATTTGTTTAATATGAATGACTCCTTTGGGAATGTCTAGAGGAGACTGTTACTCCTGAGTTCAGAATATGACCGTGAGACCTGATGAGCGAGATGACCTCTGTGGTGCAGAGGATTTACAGTGTGAGCTCTACATCCTCAGCAAGATGCTGCCTCCTTTTCAGCAGCATTTTACTAAGCGTGTTGTGATCAAAGGAATGAAATGGCAATACCCTGGAAATGAAGATTAATTTCAGTCGTGGTATTCACTGCAAGTCCTGGATATCTCCCCCCCCCTGCTCTTTCTGTCCTTGATAGGCATTTCAATATGAGAACCTAGGGTGGTATTCTGTATAAAGGCATACATAATAGCTGTGAACTAAATCATTCCCCAATAAAGCACCATGGAAAATTACAGGAGCCTTGTACCAGAAGTGCTACAGAATTTTTCCATCTGGAGTTTTTTTTTTTTTGAGGGGGGGGGGGAGGAGTTGGAATTCTATTCTAATATAATAAATGTTAACTTTTCATTTGCTTGTAACTTAAAGCATATTTTCTTTCTGTATTATGATCTCTGGTGCTAATTTCAAAACTGACCCTCTGCAAATAGTGATCTTTTTCCAACCATAATATTTCGTAATTCAGGGAGCATTATGGAGTAATTATGTTTTATTGGGTTATTTTAATGAGGTAGTTGAGGATCTGCATGTACTGACATTTGTAGTATTGTGCCAGTATCAGTGTTTTATGCAGACTATACAGGGAGTAAGACAACAGTAATTAAACTGCTTTACTTAAAGGAGTATTAAAAGCACAGTTATATATACTCTTTATGCAAACTTTCCTTTGTCTTAAATTTAATGTTGAATTTCCCTTCCAGATACAGTTCAAAATGGCAAAGACAGCAGCCCTAGTCTTCTTTACACGTAAGAAGCAGAATATCACTGCCTTTAATATTACTTTTAATATCACTGCTTTAGTTGAAGGCAAAATTGTTCTTTCTTAATAGTGATTCTTTCATAAAAGGACACAGAGCATGCTCTATACTCTGTCACTGCAGTGTTATTTCAGCTTCTTTCAAGAAATGGTAGGTATTCATTACTGTCAGTAAATTCAGGATCAGAGAGTAGGAGGAGCCCTGTTAGGTGCACAGCAGGGTGGGGGCAATAGTGGGGACCCACTATATTTAAACCCTGGTCACTGTTCCAAACCATGTGATACTAAAATCACTTAAAAGCCTTCTATTTTTGTTCTTTTTGCTTGCAGTTTCTACAATTGTTTTTGCTGAGGATCCAGCACGATGTATGTATTAAGCATTTATTCCATTGTGTTTTTTTTAAATGAAATTTCCAGTACACTTTACACTCTTTTAAACAGTCTTTACCTATTTAACTAAAATATATGAAATGGAAAATGAAAGCTCAGGGCTAGTCCTGTTGCATCGCACTGGGATAGGCTCCATTCTCCCCCTCGAAGACCCCACAGATGTGTTGTGGGATTAGATAGGAATATAAAACCAAATATATTAAATCAATTACAAGTTTTCTTAGATTTCATGGATTTCTTTGCAAGCCGTGTTTTTTACAAAAATTTTAAGTTCTGGGATAAAATACAGTGCACATGAGAAAATCTTTAATAAAAACAAACAAATACTGGATTGGTGAGGCAACTGTACAAAATAAACTTATAAATATCTTACAGTTCAGTTTACTTTGTAAGTAATCAGTGATGATGTTTTCAAAAGCTGATTACAATTGTTAACCTTACAGCATCCGAAGATGATCCTTTCACCTTTGGTGAGTCCTTTAAAGCTCAGAAAATGTTCATATATTGTCTGATAATTGTCTGAAGTACTATATTGTCATTTTTCTCCTATTTTCTCTGCCTTCACGCTATTTACTATTATACATCTTATATTTCACTGCAGCTGCGAATTCTTATGTGAATGGTTTCTTGCTGCAGATTATCACAGACTTCGTGTTGGGGGTTTGATCCTCGCAGCAGTCCTGTGTCTGATCGGTATCACCATTCTTCTCAGTGAGTATTTTTGAGTAAAAATACACATAAGAACATGAGTACATAAAATGACAGAGGCAAAAAAAAATGAACATAAAGTGTATATATGAACATATAGACATGAGTTAAGACTGGGTTTCTTCTGTTACTTTAATAGCAGTTTAAATAATGCAATACCATACTTTACCATAAATGTACAATGTTTGACCAAACATTACTGAACGGAAAACTAGTATTAATTTTTTAAATAAGTATTTTGACATCTAAACCAGCCATTATAAGCACATATAAAATGTAATTGATGCAACTTATTGGTATCCATTTGAATGTAACTTTTCAATGCTTAATGAATCTGGTAGCTACAGTTTTCAAAAGATTCAGAAGCCAATTTTCCTTCCACAGTGTATCATGTTAAATTATTCTACATTTAGCTTTACTTAACATTTGAAATGGTATGTATCTGTGAAAGCAGTAGTGGAGTGGGGGGCATTGTAACAGACACATTTATGTGGAGTGTGTCATTGGTACAATCCTTCTTTATGGTAATTATCATTTTTTCCCTATACAAAGTCCCTATAACTGCACATAGGAACGCACACATACAATGGCAGAAGAACTGCATAAGTAACATTTTTGTCTTTGCAGGTGGACATTGCAGATGCAAATTCAACCAAGACAAAAGGTGAATAGTATGACCTTTGCAAACCAAGTAAAGCAATTTCTTTACTTTTATTTTACTTTTGCTGTAAAGCGCTTTGAGTCAATGTTGTGATAATGCACTATACAAAAATAAATTTGTTGTTGATTTTTTTTATTATTATAATTTAACATTATTGCATTTTTACCTAGAGAAATAAGCAGGGGCAAACCCTGAATGGGATACTAATACGTCTACACAAAGTTACTGAAAATGTGTTGGCCTAAGGCCTTTTTTGTCATTTAATGGCAGTTATTCATGCATCGATAATGGAGATTATAGGCACCTGAAACGTTTTCCTCATTTAGAAAGAATACTGTTTATTATTTGGTCGTCTGTACACAGGAGAAGAACTGGTAGCAGCGCAGCTTCACAGATGCTCAATGACCAGGGTGTGTATAAAGGATCTATACTTGTCTATCCTCGTTTCAGTGATTTTGATTGGCCTAAAAAATGTCATGTGAGAAATATGAACCAATCCACAGAGAAGCATGACCAGCACTTTGATTATACTGAGACTGTACTGATTCATAGTTTCCAATACTTAGCATAGCCTCTAGGGTAAACAAGCCTTGACTTGTTCTTATGTACACAAGCAGAGGTGCTATCTACTCTCCTTGGAAACTACTTTCCATATTTGTCATTGATAATGGGGACATATAAATCAGAACCCAGCTAAGGATTCAAGGCATGGTGTTTAAATCTTGCTTTCTTGTATGCTTGTAAAACTGCTGAAATTAAACCACACTGATGAATTCTTTACTTTTCAGGTCGATCCAGTGAATGCTAAGAACCAAGTAAAAGACTGTTTGACAGCAGACCATTATCGCTGAAGTTAAATAATTTGAAAGCAAATGTCTAACAGGGTGGTGTCCAATTCATTTCTAGTCATTGGTTTCCAGTTGAGTTGGGGCTGTGCTTCCAAGGGAAGTGTCACTTGTGGACATGCACATTGTTTTACCTATGCACCTGTACTACCCAGCACTTACGTTGTAAACATTAGTAACAACTGAGCATAAGCTGCCAGAATTTAAAGCCTGAAAACTTTTTTAAACCAAGAAAGTTGTTTTTCTGATTTATTTGTCCTTTTAACTTAAATCACCTTTTTTTGCTTCATTTGAGAAGGTTACATACAAAATTGCTATATGGTGTTTGTTTGTTCTAACATTGTGGCTCATATAGAGGGGGGGAAAGAGGATGAATTCCTGGTTCTGTTACTTTTAATAGTTGAAATGCATTAAGTGGAACAGTTAGAAATGTTCTACCACCACATTGCATAGAGAGCTAATAATATAATATAAATAAGCATTTAGAGATCTAAACCTGCTACCATAAATATATGTCAAATGTCAATGATGCAAGTAGTTCATACCCATAAACAAATAATACTAAAATAAAATAAAAAATCTCCTGTTTAATGAATCTGGTAGTTAGAGGTTGAATGCTTTGCCATGTTAAAGAAGCATTGCTGAAGATTACGTATTTAATATGACTTAACTTTTAAATGCACCATCAATTACCCTTAACATTTCCATCAAGAGAGAAGTGGTAGTGGAGTTGGGTGGTGGGGCTATAGCATACATGTTAATGTTGTAGACCTTTGGATATCCTATTATATACACGGCCGTTGTGCAGATTGATTTGCTATTAATAAACTTTTAAATTAAGGGAAATGCAGAATATCCCATGAACCCTGACCAGGATGAGCACTTTGAAATGGGTGGATTTTCAGAATGTTACCAGAAATACATTACCCTGCATAAGTTAAATCTTCTAAAATATTGAATGTTCCATCGGATTATTTAAAATCAAATCTTTTGGGGGTTTCACAGACTACTGTTAATTCATAATTTTTACCATGTTTTGGGAATACATTACATAATACATGGGTAAACTCAGAATTCAGTATGTTTATTAATCTATACAATTCCAGATGCATTTAAATTTTAAGTGCACCTCCCAACCACAATTATACTGCCTCATTCTGTCTATTTTTTGAAGCTGTATAATTGCAAAAATTATAAAACCGATTTGAAAGCTTTGATTAAGCACAAGAACATTTCTTTTTAGTACTTGCAGGGTTTTATAAACCAATGCCTTTGTTCTGTCAACCAACTAGCGCCCCCTAAGTAATAATAAAGCTTTCAAACCATCGCCATAAAGGGTTAAGAAATTTGGAATTCAGAACAACAGTAGCTCCTCTACCAAAAGTCCATATTTTAACAATTCCTCTTTAACGGGTCTCTGATAATGCAATTAGGACAATTTTTGTTGTTTCCCTGTCTGGACACAATAACTTCTATCACAATATCTTTTACGCGCCACCTCATGGTCACATCAGGTAGTCCCACGAAGCACCAAGGGCACTTTTCCACTGTCATACAGGAATGGACCCGTAATCAAGCCATACCACAATAAAAGACTAGTTACAGCGTGGTTCCAGCTCACTTCAGCTTTCCACTGCAGAAAACTGGGGCTCGGTAAAGGCCCCCCTTGGAGTGCATCAGTGAGGTAAAACCGAAATACGCTTATTTGCTGTTCACATGGTGCATATTGTGATTTACTATGTGCAGTTATTTAATTATTATTGCTGTGTGGTAATTTCCACTAGCAAGTTGAAAATCACGTTGTTATGGAATTATGCTAGTGGAATTAGTATTCACTTGCGTATATTTACATTGAAATCAAGTTTTTTAAGTAGGGGGATCGAAATTATAGAGTCCCGAGATTCGGGAATGCACTGGTACATCACAATGTGGTATACTACTAATAATTAATGAAAGACAGAATATACTCATTTTCCTTCAGTTAATTCATGCACAGTACACCGCTATCTCTGTGCATTTCCACCAGTCATAAGGTGGTGAAGCAACCAGCTTAGTTTGGTCATTTCTTAATTTTCTCTTAACTCTCTAATTTGTTTCCCAAAATCTTCTTAAGTATATCTTCTGTAATAAGACTAACGTAGTTATGATATTTTGTCTGACACATGAATAGAATCTTCGTTAGCTTTCGTCATTGCACTCTGAATGCACACCTCTCTAAATGTGCCAAAGTCATGGTATATCAAAACTTTGGTTCACAAGGTTGAATGAATTAACACTGCAGGTTCATTTACATATGTTTAATATATTTTCCCTAAAAAAGCACCCTGCAATAGTCCTTAGTAATTAACACTGAAGCATGTAGGACATTCTCTTACATTCAGACAGTAACGCAAGTTTTCGTTCCGTTATTGTGCCATTGCTCTGCACACATATTGGTGCATGCAGGTGTTGTAATAACTTTGATCATACCTCAGGGGTGGAATTTGAGCGGGAGGGCAAGTTCCCCTAGCCCTGCATTCTAGGGGGCCCCCTCTTGATCTTGACATTATTTAGTCACAATTCATATAGATCAATTGACCACTTAACCAAAATTGTTATATAAATGGTTTTAAGCTATTATCTAAAACAGTATTTAAAATTTGGCCAATTGATCCCCTGGAGTGATACCCACTGTCTCTGTGATAAGCAAATTTTACCAACAGCACTCCTACCCCCACTCATATTGGTAAGTTTTACTGAGAATACAGCAAAACAAAAAGTAGCTTTTTCATCACCTGCATTTTGCTCTGAGTTAACCACTTGAACACGTTATGTCATAATTGTGATTTCCTAGCTCCCTAGTTGGATTTTCGAAGTAGGACTTCAAGGCAGCATATAGCATCACGATGCCGCATCATGAGATCTGAAATTTCTGGCAGTAATATTGCAAAAAAGATAAGAAAAAGACAAAATTACCCGAAATATACTATGGCCAAATAGAACTTATCTCCCATTAGAATGTCATTGCCAGTTGTATCAACATTCACAAAATAATGCTGACAAATGTAGTGTGGTAATTGCATTGTGCAACCGAACTCGTAGCAATGAAGTGGTCTGACTGACCGCAAAGAATATTTTTGCATTTGGTTCCGTCTTTTGGCAGGGGAAAGGCAAGTCCGGTCGACTTCCATGGACTTGGGTCCAGGCACTAAAGAATTAACCTTAGCTGGTTAGTTCATCCAGGCTAACCACTCCCCTCTGTGACGCTCTCATCTGGATTGATGAATCTGGCTATCGATGCAGAGAACTAGGTCGATTAAAGTGCACCTCAAGGGAGGTTAACTTGTTAACTGTTTTATCCCCTCAGATAGTATGTGATAAAATGCATCCGCTTGTGCCTTCTTAACCAAGCCACTTGACACTGCTAAGGTTTGAATGTCAATGACGTTTTCATAAACAGATCGGTTCCCCTGGCACACATGCTGCCTCTCTTCTGTACATGGAATGGTCAAAGACCCACCTCATTTCCTCCTCAAAAAAGGAAAACTGCACAAAGGGAAGTACCTAATCCCAAGTGGTGGTAGTCCACTCCCTGGTAGAGCCAGTTAGTAAGGTTATAGACTTCATGTGACCGCTCTGTGGGGAAAGGAGTGGGCTGAAGTTCAAAAATGAGAAAGCACTAAGACAGGAATGAGCGGCATGTACCCGGATTCCCGCTATACTAACCTGGAGGTGTTAAGGTTCAATGGCATGTGGCAACGTTAAAGCGGAGGGGCAAACCAGATGCAGGCGCTACGAGGTACACCTGAGTAGCCAGCTATGTCAGACCGGCGCTGAAGGACTGCAAACTCTCATGTATGGCTCCCTGTTCTGTTTGGTGCCAACCCAGGAGTGTACCCTCCTTTCCCAGGGCTTCTGCCAGCTGTGGGATTCTGGAAGGATCTACTGGGTCCATTGGTGGATATATAATACAAATCTCAAAATAAAATACTTTTCTGACATGTACAGTGTTAAAAGTAGGTAGGCTCAGTTGAGAAGGCAACAACAGAACTAAGTATGACATCTCTCTGTGTGATCTCTAAAAACTTAACAATTAAGGTAATATGATTTTGGTATATATTGACAAGATTAAAATAATTGTGCCATTTATCACAAAAGTCCGCCACAGCTGGGGACCCACGTGGTTGTGGTTGGGAACCCATAAGGTCAAGATAAGGGTTGCCACCACTCCCTTATAATACAGGATCATATTTACACACTTTACAGTTATTTTATGCTAATTAATTTGTTACAAAATTTCCTTTCTGATGTAGAATTAACATGACAGAAGAGATAGGATGCTTTAACTAGCAGAGATACTTTCATTATTTTCAGTTTACTGTATGAAAAGACAAGAATATTAGGCAGACAGAAATGTAATCTATGCCAAGCTTTCTACTGCTGTACATTCAATGAGCAACCTGTCCAAGCCCGTAATAAGAACATTCCTGCACAAAGCATTGAAAATAAAGTAATGAAAAGACTGTTTGTCCATGTATTTTTATGTGGTAAATTGGGGATTTAATAGTTTTAGATTTATAGTTTATTCATTACTTCACTTTTGAAGTAGTCTCATTTACTTTTAAAAAGGAGTGACAAGTAATTGGCAATTTACTAATACTAATAAGTATTTTTTTTTTTTAGTAACTACCCCAGCACTGTTGATTGACCTTTATTCCACTGTATGCAGGTTACAAAGTGACCATGCTGATTTCAAACAGTAAAACCCAAGAGATGAAATATTCTATATATTTGGCAGGGGTGCATGAAGAAAGACATGAGATGGAAGAACTAACTGACCAGCTGAGGGAGCTTAACTATCAGACTTATTGATCATTACTACACGTGAAGCAAATACAGTGTGAAACACAAATCAGATGTCTTATAGATCATATTAAAACAACAATGAACACTAAATCCTCACAGTTTATTTTCTTGCATATCATTCCATACGTGTTGTGGAAACACATAATTATTGCATATTATTATATATTTCAGTGATAGTTTGTATTAAGTCATTCATTCAACTGAATATTATACATTCTTTGTATTTATATATAACCACCCACTGAACCTTTTAATTATGTGGTGTTCTTGACCAATTTGCTGCTTTTGTACATGATTGGCACCATACACATTTGGCACCATGAATAATTGTTTGGTTTTACAATGCAAATGACAGTATCTTACATCCTATGAGAATTGACCTTGCACCAGCATTGAACAACCACCAGGTGGCAGGAGAGACCAACAAAGGACCAATAAAAGATTTCTGTCGTAGCAAACAAAGGGTTAAAAAGAACACTATACAACGTCAATTTTTAAGCAAGCTTGGAACATTCATTTTATGTCATATTCCACACTTTGTGCTTAATTATTATAAAAATGTGTTTTTGACAGATTTTTAAATATTTCAATAGACACCATGACCAGTGATCTCAATTCAATCAATCCATTTTCCAAACCGCTTATCCTACTGGGTCGCGGGGGGTCCGGAGCCTATCCCGGAAACAATGGGCACGAGGCA
>JAODJX010000136.1:21377133-21388723 GCA_026776945.1 Isichthys henryi
GACAACATAGCTCCTGGGATCACTGTAACACGCAAACCCCTCCACCACGATAAGGTGTCGGCTCCAGGAGGGGCCATTTTTTGGATTTAATTACCATTTTGAAAATGGTGTCTTTAATACAGTATTGTGTTCCAAATAGTGCTAATAGATATGTCCCTAGGGTTGTTCAACAATGGGAATTCTTGACAGTACATTTTAAAATTGGGGGGGGGGAAAGGCAAGGCACAGAGGTCATTCAGAGTGCTTTACATAAAAAATGATCAATTAAAATCAGTCAGTAAATGGAAAATAAAAACACAAGTACAGTAGAAGACAAAGTAACAGTAATTTAAAAATTACAAACAGAAGACACCAAAATAAAAGTAAAAGAAAAAACAACATTGATTAATAGCGCTAATGAATGGCACTATGGACGAAAAATGTTTACAGCCTGCTTTTACTGGTGGCTGCATTCGGTGCCTCATCAGGGAATTGGTTCCAGTTTTGAGTGGCAGAACAGCTGAGTTCCATTTGGCCTTGCTTACTTTTCACTTTTAGCACTATTAGTTGTCCAACTTCTAATGATCTTAGCGACCTGTTAGGTTCAAGTTCAGATTCATTCAGGAGGTCTATGATGTAAACTGGACCGAGACCATTGAGTGACTTATTAATAAGCAGCAGTACTTTGAAGTTGACTCTTAAAGGGGACTAGAAGCCAGTGTAAGGACTGAAGGACTGGAGTAATGTTTGCTCTTCTTGGTTCCAAGTAACAAAGTAATCTAGCAGCAGTATTTTAGATGAGCTGAAGCTGTCGGATTTTTTTGGGAAGTTTTTTGGGAGTGATAATAATCTGAGTGGAGTTGAAGGTATGAATAAGTTTGTCATTCTTGGACATTATATCTCTGATTTTGGAGATGTTCCTAAGTTGAAAAAAAGAGGACTTGGATATAGCCTTGATATGGTTATTGAAACTGATCATGAAGCAGGGCCAGCGATGCTGATCGATCATTTTTTAGTCTTTGTGGGAAACAATTACTAGTGGACCAGATTTAATTATGATTTAAAAACATGTTGCGGGGTGACAAAACTCAACAAAAGCAGTGGTTCACAAACTTTTCACACCATGTACCACCTCAGGAAGTATTGCACTCTTCGCATATTACCATTAGGGCATTATACTTCAATATCAAGATAAATATGGCCTTGATATAAGTAAATCTGTTATTTTCACTGCATGAGGGTTATCGTTTGTTTACTGCATGGTGAGTGCTGCGGGTGGCAGTTTTGTCATGCTCGTTTTTATGTTTAGTTTTAATATGTTTAACTAGAACAGGCTACTTGTATGAACTCCTCTTGATATTGTAGCAGAGCATAGTTTGTAGTCTGCTTGGTTTATGTCATTAATTGTGTTCCCCAGACTTCATTTTTTGACAGATCACCTGAAGAGACATTGATTAGTAGCAACAAAGAGAAGGGCGAAAGCAGAGGACATTTGACCTGGTGAATGTAATCAGCAAAGTACTTGATGGATTATATGGATGGAAATATACATCTGGCTTCATTTTCAGGCAAATTGCCCCAAAAATTAAGCAGCAGTGCTGCATGGCAGCAAATGGAAAAAGAATGGAAGTGTAGAAGACACTAGGTGTTGTGAACACAGTAAAAAGTATTATGCAGATCTTTTTCTAACTTTGCAGGCACAAAGGGGGGGTGATGAACCGGAAGTAATCAAACTTTGAGACAAATTGCACCAAAACTGAAGCTACAGTGCTTAATGACGACAGAGAGATGTGATTAAAAGATAAATTTGTTAATCTTTGTTGTTTTCCTTATTTGTTATCTGTTTACTTTGATTGATCTTATCGCTTCAGAAAATCATTATTTGGATGAAAATCTACAGCTAATAGTGTGTATTTGATTAGATCCAAAATTGTTACTGGAACTGTCAACAGAGGGCAGCCGAAAGAGAAAATGAAGCAACCATTATCTTGTGAACACAGCCATGTGCTTATTCCATGGGTCTTTTTGCAGACTTCCCAGAAACATTGTACAGGTCAGTGACTCTAAAAGTGTGGGGCACGTGATGATTTTTGGAATATTCTCTAATAAAGTTTGGATTGACTTTTGGTCTCTAGACACCCATTGGTCAGATTTTATCTGTAGCAGTCCGGTAGTCAATCGGTGAAATGCATTGTGTGGAGAATTTAATCGTATCACTTTTTTTTGGTTGGTTTGTAATGATATTTTCTTTAGACTGCGGTATTTTCAGTTGGTGAAATTTATCGCATGAAGTGCTCCAGGGTCCCCAGATAAAGGTCTTTACCATGCACTCAAGCTTCGCTCTCAATTGTGAGTGTGTACTTGGTGTGCATGTGTGTCTCTGTGTGTCTGAGTTTGTCTGAAAAAGAGTGATTAACCACATTAAACCATTCAAAGCACGAGTTAAGCCAATATTCCTTGTTTTGTAGTTGGTAAGTGAAAGAGCCAAGAGTTAATAATGCTTTGATTTGTAAATACTTGTTGATTGTAGCTTTGTGTTGTATATTCTGAATGTGCAGTCGTGAGCTTGATTATTTTGTGAGCACATTAAACTAAAGCATGGGTTAGTGTTGAATCTCTTGCCCAACATATAGAGCATCGCATTAACAGAGTAGAGCTCAGGGGCTCAAATTCAAGGATGCGCACATAAATTGCATCTCTTCCTTCTACTGTGTAAGTGTTTTTGGATAAAAGTTTAAATATAAATGAGGTGTACATATACATCATGCACATGGAAAAAAAGAACTGTCCATTGGCCCGCCATCCCATTCAGGGTTGTGGGGGGTCCAGAGCCTACAGGCACGGAATAACCCAGGATGGGGCATCAACCCAGTGCAGTGCAAAACTCACACACCAGTCATTTACACATGTGCACCTACTGTATAGGCGATTTGGTAAGTACAGTCAGCCTCAGCCTGTTTTAGGGTTGTGGGGGAAAGCCCAGAGGGTATCCCACGATGACACAGGAAGAACATGCAAACTCCACACGGAACCTTAGCAGAGGATTCAACCCAGGTCCTAGAGGTTTGAGGCTACAGTGCTAATCACTGCACCACCATGCCAATGACCCCTCCAGACCTAAATATACACCAGAGGCCCCTCGAGATATACTAGTGATTTTCAAACTATTTTGACAGGTCCCCATTGGATTTATGCATTTGTCTTGATTTGATATTTGGTACCTATTTTACACGTTTTCATTATTTTAATTTGTCATGTAATGTGTGTAGGCATATAATTTGTTCGCATTGTTTTTTAAATTTCTGAAGTTTTCAGTTTAGAAATAGATCTGCCCCCAGCTCAATCCCCTCAACCAATTCTGTTATTTTCCCTCACCTGCACCTCCCTGCAATTCCTTTGTGCACCACAGTTTGGATACCTCTGGTATATACCATTGTTGTATTTGTTACAGTTCTTACTGGTACAGTAAAATCCAGTTATAATGGACTTTAAGGGACCTGGCAAAAAAGTTTGTTATATCCAGAGTTGCTGTATGCCCAGAACACAACTACAGGAAACCATTTACTCATGCCACACCCCAGCAGACACACTTGTGGTATAGGTTATTATACTGTACATATAGTAATCCAATTTTACCTGACCAAATGCGTGACTATTAATAAACGCGCCTTGTAGGTGGAGCCTGCATGTCCGTTATAGCTGAACAAAACTACAGCTAACAGAGACCCTGGGGACCAAATTATTTCTCCGTTATAAGCGATATTTCATTATATGCGAGTCCGTTATATCCGATGCTTTTTTGCATGTTCTTAAAGGTACATGGCCAGGACCAGTGGACCTTGTCCGTTATAGACGATATTCTGTTATAAGTGAGTCCACTATAACGGGATTATACTGTATATCACAAAGTTTTGGTCATAATGCAAAAGAGAAATGCATAGAAAATAAATGTTTAAACATATAGGTCAGGTTGGGGAGCATACACTGGTACAGCATGTTGCCGCCCCCACCACATGACAAAACACCTCGGGAGCTCAGTTGTGGACCTGGAGGGTGACCATGTGGCCTTCCCACCCTCTAGAAGGGACCATCCAACTGCCACAACCAGGTGCTATGTGAGCGTCCCCTTAGCCTGGTCCAGTTGCTCGGGGTCCTCCGCAATGAGAATCCTGCAAGCAGGATCACCCTCGGTAAACAGAACCCCTTACCTGTTTAGCAAGTCTTACTTCCACTGTTATTCACTTTTTTAAAATTGTTTTTCATGCATGAATATCCTGTTATCTGGAGTTTGGTTGGGTGGATTGAGGCACTAACCAATACTTTTTGACCTTGATTTCAGATTTGATTGGTTTCAGACAGATTTGACTGTCAATATCGTGGTGTATACAAAATGTAAGGTAAGTTGGTATTCCTTCAATTTTCTCTGAATATTCTTCATAGCTTATTTATATTAGTTCTGTACCACATTTCTTCCTTAACCATTGTGAACGATATCCAGTGAGCTGAAACTGAATAAATTGTTAAAAATACTTCTGCTCCTGCAGATTCCGACCTCAGGTATCACTGTGGTTGACCTGCAGGGTGTCACTCTACGGGTTGAGGTATTCCTTGGAAAGCTGTCATATCTGCTCCATCTTCGTAAGTACAAACTCTTTGTAATCTATTCCTTTTTTCCTAGACCAGTATAAAAGCAGGAATTGTGTTTGACTTGGCTTATCTTGTTCAAGATAGAATACCAGAAAAAATATTATTTCACTTATTTTTCTGAGGAAGGTGGGTGGCAATTGAAATCTAAGGATATTATAGGATTCATCAGCCTGCTGCCCTAAGTGCCACAGCCAGAGGTAGGTAGAGTAGCCAAAATCTCTACCCAAGTAAAAGTACTGTTACTTCACCCTCGGGGGTCAAGTGCATCGTCAACGATGCAGCGTGTTCTTCACGTCTATTTATATCTCACTGAAATCTTTAGGTAGAATCATGAAAAAAAAAAATGCTGACTAAATCCGTAATCTATCTATCTTTTCAAAACGTCCATTGTCGGAAGTATTAAAGTTTTTAAAATTAGGCTAAATTGGCAAAAAAGTAAAGCATGCCACCTTTCTTTGTTTTACCTGCATCGGGGGTGTGTAGTACCGCCCTCACTTAAAGATTGCTATTCGCATTCTAAATAGCCACATTTCCACATATTTAGATCGCATTCGCATGGTAATTAGATGAACGCAATGGTGAAGCGCGATCCAGATACATCCCCATCAGTGCCATAAAAGGGGGGGGGCGCATGTGGCCTGGTGTGAATGACTCATGCATACACATGAAAGCTCCTACTTATTCAATAGAAGGAGGCCGGAAATAGTAACATCAGTTAGTTTTTCTTATTTATCCAACTGAATGCTGCAAGTACACCATTTAGTCATCTTCATATAGCTAAGACTTTGGTGATCAGATATCTGGGATCAAAATGAACTGCCACCATTGCTTATTACGTACTATTATAATGTTTCTGCAAGTGTTCCAAACTGCGTTTTGCAATGTCTATACTTTGATGTCAAATTACAAACTTAATATAAATCTGACATATTTGCAATATACATTAAAATTAAGATGAGTGTAATGCCAAAACAAATATTTAAGAAATAATTTATTTGCCATGAATTAAGTTTATGATATTTAAAGAAATGTGTGATCATGTCCCAGTCAGTGAAAGTGTGTTTACTACCCCAAGACCGCAGAGGGTTAAATATAAAAACCACTCAAGTAGGAATGCGAGATACAATCATGTTTGGATTAGCGCTCTTAAGCTGTTATCCAATGAAGTCGACCTTGGTCAATGTCAGTCTCAGTATTTGAATAAGAGTAAAAGACTATCTAGAAAGAAGACTGCTCACATAGCGAGTTTCTTTACAAAATCTGTAGTTACAGGATTGCCCAACAGCACAACCAATTAACAAAATTCAAAATTTAAAATGATCTCTGTCAACAAAACAATGAAACATAAAAATATGCTTGTTTATTTGCACATTTTATCAGAAATAATGTGTGATAGGCAGCAGCCTCAGACATTCACACAACAATTCATATCCACACAGGCCGATAGCCAATTATACCTCCCCAATGAATGTAGGGTTAGCAGTAGGAAGAATGATAAACTGTCAGGAAAAACTGACATTAACTGGTTCTTTGAATAAATAAATGTGGGTTTCATTAGTAATTTTTCTCTTGATGATCTCAGATATCTCTGTCAGAAGAAAAAAAATGGTATATATATTGCCTAAAGTACTTGGATGGGTGACTAACTAGGACAGCTGGGTTGCTGAAACAATGTCGGTGTGGCCAACAGGTTAACCCATCGTCCTTCGGATGAGACTTAAAACTCTCCTAACTCTCTGAAGTCATTAAAGATCCCTGGGTTGCTTCAAAAGAGCAGGGGTAGTACCCTAGTGTCCTGGCTAAAATTACTCACTGTGGCTCTTTCAAATCTGGCCTCCTAAACATCCCCTGTATCTACACTGTGTGGTGAGCATACTGGTGCAGTCTTCTCATCCAGGTGGGTGCTACATAGTGGTGGTGACCGAAGTGGCTCCCCTTTGGTTCTGTCAAGCGCTTTTTGTGTATTGAAAAGTCCTATCAATATGTAGCATTCATTAATTTACTTTCCTGATATGTGTTTAAATACATGTAATAAATGTGTTACATGGTTTAAAAAAAGTCACATCTGTACATGACATTTTTAAATTTAATTATCTGACAATAGAGACTGTATTTTGTATAGCATAATCTAAATTTGTGAGTAAATTGTGTGTCTGACTTACATAATGGGATCTGGTGGTAAGTTTTGCAAATCTCCACCACATAATAAATAATAAATTAAACCATAGATTACCCCTGTCTTCCATGTCTGGGCCATATTTGAAGATTTTATTGTGTTTCTTAGCCAGAATAGGCTTCTTTGTTGAGCGGAATCCCATCTTTCCCTCACATCAGATGAGAGTGGGACTGTGAGATACATTCACACTACAGTTTGGATTAGCACACCTATACTGTTATTCAGCTAAATCAATCTCAGACTAAAATAAGTAACATCATCAAAAGGTGATAAATGAGTAGCGAGATGCAAGGAAATGTAACAGAACAAAGGTAAGCATTTGTTTTTGCAGACATACTCGAGTAAGAGTATGAAGTATTCACTGTTAAAACAACTTGTTAAAGTACATTTCTTTTTAATTGTGTACTTATGATTATTATTTTTCAGAGCTTTCTCATGAAGTACAGGAACATCTTTCTGGTAAGCAAAACAAGTTTTTTTTTTTTCTTCTAGGAAAATTATTTTTTTTCCCCTAAAAATAGACAGCAAGCTCTCCTACTTGAATGTTGAAAAAGTTAACTGGTATGTATAGCGACATGTACCAGGTGGGTCAGGTATCTTAGGTATGATATGCTGTTTCTCTGATCAGGGCCCATAGATTAGAAATTAACTGCTTAATGTCTGCATTCTCATGGACTAGACAGTTTTTTTAAAGTGAACTTCTTACATTCCACCCTTCACAGTTGTTCCAATTTGCATTTAGGCCTGATGAACAGATTCTCACAAACTATGAACAGCACACACGCTTTCTCTTTCTAACCTTTCAGCACAGTTTTCCTTTGTATTCTAACCTCCTCCACAGTACCATATGGGCACTTTTAAATGTAAGCTTGATTTTACATTTAAATTTGCATTTGAAGTGGGAAGCACATATTCTTTTTTTTGTCAGTATGCTGTAAAATACTACTTAGTACTTTCATAATCTTCCCAGGTAGTAACAACATGTGGTCTTTTATCTAGGAACAGGTCTGGGGTTTCGATGATGGTTTTGTTTGGCACCACTAATTTCTCCACCAAGTCTGCCTCTCTGATGTCCCTGGAATCCTTGTCTTTCTGTTCCACTAAGGCTTGGCCTTCCAAGTGCTTCCTCTTACTGCTTTCCAGGTATACAATATCTGGTTCCAAGTAATTTTGCAAGATGGAGGGCAGAGATAGTAGGTTACACATCCCTGATCAATTTCATCAGTCCTTTTTACTTCACCTAAGGGGTAAACTTTTTTAAGGGCTGTCATTTTTTAACCAATATTTGAACATTTGTTCAAAAATTCATATTTGAATTATAATTAACCCATATAATCAACCCATTATAACCTATTAACACATCAGACCATTTGTTATAATTTTGTTTGCCATCTATGGGAAAATATTTTTGTGTTCCCTCGCAATACTTTTGTGATCCCACTATACATGCCTATTTCCTGCAACGTGACTGCATTGATAAACCAAAATAATACAGACATGTAAAGCATGGTTTAATCATTAAACTATGGGGGGCAATATACACCATGTAGCTGTAATACTAAGTATTTTACATGTATTTATTAATAATTGCACTGTATTTAATAATGCTAACTTTACCACGGTTAAGGTTTAAACCCGAACTCCCTTTCTGTAATATTTCCGTATAAATCCACATATCCCCACATACATCATCAAGCAAGAATACCAGGGAGGTATACCCAAAGGTAGTTTTGGATTTAAACCTTAACTATGACATCATGGTAAAGTTAACTTTACATTCAGATTTTTGGTTGCAATATCTTTTAAACAAAAGCCACACCCCTTGGTTTTCCAAATTTCTTTATGGGTGAATTTTTATTATTATTTCAATGTATGTGTGTGCACTTCACATTCAGTAGCCCAGCTGTCTTGTTTACACTTACCAGCAGTGACAGTGCTGTTAAAAATAGGAATATTTACGAAATATGAAAGTTACATGGTGTGCATTGTGACTGGGAGTTTAATGCTTAAAGCACACTTGATATGTCTGTATCATTTTGGTTTATTCTTACTACTCCATTAATTCTATAACTACAGAATACTACAACTATAAACGGACACAGTACAGTGCTTATTAGTAGCTCAAAACTATTGGAAGGGATTGCAAAACTATTTTTTTTTTTTTAATTCCCACCTTGACCTCTAAGGGGCTATGAACAGATGTGACATTGTACGCGCTGTTAATAAAATACTGAAAAGAATAAGTCTGTGTTGCGTTTTTTCCCCCCACAGGTACAGTCAAGCCCAGAATTATTCATACCCCTGGCAAATTTTGACTTAAAGTTACTTTTATTCAACCAGCAAGTTTCTTCTTGATTGGAAATGACAGAGGCATCTCCCAGAAGATAAGACGATGTACAAGAGGCATCATTGTGGGGGAAGAAAAAAAAATTTCAGCGTTTATTTATATTTGAACAAAAAGTGGCATGTCCAAAATTATTCATACCCTTCTTAGCCAATAAAGGCTTTTCTAATGATTACTATTACAGCAATCAAGTGCTTATATAATTGCTATATAATTGCTGACCAGCTTTTTGCATGTCTCCACTGGTATTTTTGCCCATCCATCTTTAGCGATGAGCTCCAACTCTTTCAGGTTGGTGGGTCTCCTTGCCATCACCCTGATCTTTAGCTCCCTCCACAGATTCGCAATGGGATTCAAGTCAGGACTCTGACTGGGCCACTGCAGAACGTTAATGTTTTTGTCCGCTAACCATTTCTTCACCACTTTTGCTGTGTGTTTTGGGTTGTTGTCATGCTGAAATGTCCAGTGGTGCCCAAGGCCAAGTTTCTCTGCAGACTGCCTAATGTTGTTGAGAATTTTGATGTATTGCTCTATTTCATGGTGCCGTTTACTATGATTAGGTTCCCTGGTCCATTGGCTGAAAAACACCCCCAAAGCATTAGGTTCCCACCACCATGTTTGACAGTGGGGATGGTGTTCTTAGGGTTGAAGGCTTCTCCTTTTTTATGCCAAATGAAGAATACATCATTGTGGCCAAACAATTCAATTTTTGTTTCATCTGACCATAACACAGAAGACCAGAAGTCGTGGTCTTTGTCCAGATGAGCATTTGCAAAAGCCAAGCGGGCTTTTGCGTGCCTTATCTGGAGAAGTGGCATCCTCCTTGGTCTGCGTCCGTGGAACCCAGCATTGCGCAGTGTCCGTTGGACTGTCCACCTTGAGATGTTGCTACCAGCAGAGCCCACATTCACCAGGATGGCCTTGGTGCTGATCCTTGGATTCTTTTTCACGTCTCTCATTATCCTGGCCAGCACTGGTGTCACTTTTGACTTCCGACCACGTCCTCTGAGATTTTCTACAGTGTGGAACATCTTGTATTTTTTAATAATACTTTGCACTGTAGCCACTGGAACTTGAAAACATTCAGATATGGCCTTATAGCCCTTTCCTGACTTGTGAGTAGCCACAATGCACAGCCGCAGGTCCTCAGAGAGCTCCATTTGTCTTAGCCATAACTGTCCACAAACCAGCTGCTGTTTTTCACCTGTTGAGTTGATTAAAACAGCTGTTCCCAATGAATCAGGGAAATTAGGATGCTTTAGAGCAGCTTGGACTATTTGGAATGGTATAGAACTTAGGGTTTTCCCATAGACTGACACTTTGCAAAAGGTATGAATAATTTTGGACATGCCACTTTTTGTTCAAATGTAAATAAAAGCTGAAATATTTTTTTCCACAATGATGCCTCTTGTACATCGTCTTATCTTCTGGGAGATGCCTGTGTCATTTCTAATCAAGAAGAAACTTGGTTGAATAAAACTAACTAAGTCAAAATTTGCCAGTAGTATGAATAATTCTGGGCTTGACTGTTTTTTAAATTCATTCGAACTTGATTTTTGAAAAAAGTGACAGCCCAATTTGCTAGCTATAATCCACTTAGATCATGGGTTTGCATTCCTTAATTTTGTATTGCATTGTGTTACTGATGGCATTTTTTTACAGGCCATTTCTAATGATTTAATATATCAGCAAAAAATTTTCAATTTTTTGAATCACGCACCAAATGTATCTATTACAAATGACACGGTCCATTAACAAATAAAGAGTATGCCTGCAGTGCTGCAATTTTAAAAACTTGTATGCATACTTGTAATTGGATAGCACTAGTTAGGGCACCATCAGGAAATCATCCAGTCAGGCAGAATCCTGCTCCACTCCGCTATGTCTGGCAGTACATTCAGTTTCGTGTTTGTCTTACCTCTCGTTTCTGCCCTGGTGTGATTCACTCCAGCTGCCCCACATTTTGCTCCCTCATTAATCCTTGTATAAAAGGGTTCCCCGTGGCTTTCATTAACCCTCTGGGGATGAATGTATCATTGTCGATGTAGCGTATTTTTCACATCTGTTTCAGTTTATATCTTGCTGAAATCTTTATGTAGAATCATGAAAAAATCGCTGACTAAATCCACAGTCTGTCGTCTTTTAAAAACGTCCATTGTCGGAAGTATTCAAGTTTTTTAAATTACTTTAAATAGGCAAAAAAGTAAACCATGTCACCTTTCTTTGTTTTACCTGTATCGGGGGGGTTCACCTGAAGATAGCTATTCACATTCTACATAGCCGCTTTACCACATATTCAAATCACATTCACATGGTAATTTGATGAACAATGCAACGGTGAAACGCGATCCAGATACATTCCCATCAGCACCATAAAAGGGCGGGGGGGGGGGGATGTGGCCAAGTGTGAAAGGCTCATGCATACGCATGAGAGCTCCTACATA
>JAODJX010000136.1:21391917-21402965 GCA_026776945.1 Isichthys henryi
CCTCGTGCCTATTGCTTCCGGGATAGGCTCCGGACCCCCCGCGACCCAGTAGGATAAGCGGTTTGGAAAATGGATGTATGGATGGATTAAGTGTTTATTTTGAGATACTAATTTATTGCTTTGAGATAGTATGCTTCCACATACTTCTACTGTAATTGTTGGAATGGACGTTGTTTAAGCAAACTTAAGTTGTGATCTCATCCATTGTCTACGACTGCCTAACATGTCATGCTGCCCAATTGGTCAGCAGAACTAATTGTGCAATTACCAGTAGTGCAAATTAATGTGTATTTGTGTATTTATGTTAATTGTAAATGTTGTGACTGTACAATTTTTTAAGTTGAATACGTGTGTTTTGTTAGCGTGTAGCGATGAGGGTTGTGTAAATTGTTGGCTTCAATGACTGTGCCTTTGCTAGTATTAAACTAATAGTAACTGTTAATAAAAAGAGTAACATATTTTAAAGAGCTGTCATCTCCTCCTTGCCACAAAATGTTTCTTTCACCTTTATGTGGGTCTGCTTGCATCATAAACATTCTACCCCCTCTAGGGTTGTGGAGTTTGTGATATTGATTATCTATCCCTTGCCATCCTAAATAACATATTTGTGTATTGGAAGTTCTGCTGCTTAATACAGCAATTGTAGTGCAATTTCCTGTGGTTGCTTTTTAACATTGATATGCTTAATTTCTTATATCCATCCATCCATTTTCTAAACCGCTTATCCTACTGGGTTACGGGGGGTCCGGAGCCTATCCCGGAAGCAATGGGCACGAGGCAGGGAACAACCCAGGATGGGGGGCCAGCCCATCGCAGGGCACACACACACCATTCACTCATGCATGCACTAATTTCTTATATGTTCTTGTCAAATAAAAGCATTTTTCTTTATAAAGACTAAGACGAACTATTACAAAATAAAAATGCATTTGCACATCTTTAAAGACCCTATAGCTTATAACCATTAATAAGTGACATATACTCTGTAAACCAAACGGGGTCAGAAGGTGGCAGTGCCAACAGACAGCCTAGTAATCCGACATGGGCACATAATAAATCAATTTCAATCCATTAATACAGCCACACCTGAGGTGCAGAGAAGCCCCTTCTTACCCGAGTCCATCCCTTTCCTGACCATCCCCACATCCACCTCCAGGGCCTGCTTCTCCTGTTTCAACCACCGAATCTCCTCTGTCAGTCTGGCTTCACTCTCCTACCAAGTGGAGCAAACACACAGAGACAACAGCATGCTGAGAAACAAGCACATCAACACCACACCCTGCCCAAGAGTTTTTTTCTTTTTTTATTTTAAGGACATTTAAGTTTATGACCAACATAAAGTAAAACTGCTGTGAGAACTTACACATTAACATACTTATACTTAACATAAATAAGTTACAAAGTTACACCAGTTAATTATTCTGTGGTTCTAATATACTTCTGTACAGTAAGCCTTACATGTATCATTTTACAATTTTCAGGTTCAAGAGTCAAACAAACAACCAAGCGAACCCTCTTATAAAACAGCAAATATTTACTAGGAGTGACTACAGATCCTGGTGGCTCAGAGCCACTAACCTGTAAAGCCTGCACCTGGTCTGAAATGGCCATATTCTGCTCAAAGGCATTTCCAGCAGTCCTCTGCATACTGCTTCTTTTGATTTCTTCCCTATGAAATACAACTTGTCAATGGCAAAAACTGGTGTCTGGGAATTCATTCTTTCATTTAATCCTGGAAATAAAGTTTCGAAATCTCCTAAAATAAACCAGCATTTGGCATTGACTAAGACATACCAGCATTTCACAGTGGGTAAATGAAACAAAACATATTTATTGATTACTCCAATTTTGAGATTTAAGAAAACAGAAGAGGAACTGATACTACAATTTAACAAAAAAAAACAATGAAACATGGGGGCAGGAAGTCTGGCAGTGCTTTATTTGCTCTGGAGTTCATCTGCACTGAATCACCAATACCCCAACAAAGGAAGAGTATCAGTCCATTCTTTCAAAACATGCTATATCCTCTGGTTTGGTGCTTTGTGGATTCATGCTGCCGAAGGCTCAAACATGTCTCAAAGCTTTGCAAGAACTAACAATAGCGTGTACTTTCCCACGAAATCACCTAATTTCAACCCCATCAAACATCGATGGAGGTACCTGAAAACCAAGAAAGCTATTCAGTTAGTGACATGATGGTCTTGGAACATTCTTAGATCATGCTGGCATAATGTGAATCATCAGGTTTAGCACAAACTTGTGGAGTCTATGCTAGCACCAGTGTACGCTGTCATTAAAGCAAGGGGGACATGCTAAATACTAAGGAATTCTGAAATTCATGTAAATATTCAACTTTTTAATTCAAATTGTTATACAGGGAATACACAAAAGAACGATCGCCTGTCAATGTTAAATGAGAAGCTGCTTAGGGGACTCAGATCAGAAAGAAAAACAAATATTTTCAAATTACTGCCGGGAAAACATTCACTCAACATTCCAAGAATGAGGAATGAGTTGCGATTATGTCTTCTGCACGTGTTTTGAAGCTACTGTGTCATGTATAGCATAGACTCTCCTTCCAACATTCCAGACAGTTTTGTATGCCAGAAATGATTTGCTATAGTAGAGCCAGAGGACAGGATTCATGTGTTGGAGAGGCACATTAGTACCCTATTGGAGATTAAGTAGATTGAGGGATTTATAGATATGGCTTGACTGGAGCACACAGCCAGCATAAATCTGACTGTAGTTCTTCCTGCCATGACTGTCTCCTGTTCGGCCTCGGTACCATCAGCCAGCGCATGGGATCCCTGAGTCATGGTCAGACGTGGTCCTAGGAGCTCTAAGCAGACAGCTCCTGTACAACAGTCAGGTGTTGCACTTAACAACAGGTTTTCTGCTCTTGTCAGTTTGTCTGCTGAAACGGAAAATGCGCTCGTAATTGGAGACTCGATAGGTAGAAAAGTTCATTTCTAATGATCACGGTGCAGCACTTTCTATGAAAAGCCTCGCCAGGGCCAGTGTTTCCAACATCAAGGTGAAATTGGACTCACTCTCCAACAATGAAGTTTCCACCTTGGTTATTCATGTTGGAACTAATGATATAAAGTCCCAACAATACAAGGTATTAAAGAGGAACTTCATTTTATGTGTGAAAGCAAAATAAAATATCAAAATCTAATTGCCTCTGGTTCGTTATCTATTCTGTATTGTGGCGAGTTGAATGACCCTAGAAAAAATATGGTAACTATTACTATACCAAGACTTAAACACAAACATTCCACAGACATTCCTGTGCTGAACATAATATCAATCATGTCTATCACTACGTCTCTGCATGTTCTGACCACCCGTGTTCTATGCATTCATTCCCACATGTAGTGTTAGCTCAATCCCATGGAAGTGTGATATCAAGGGTACAGCCTTCAATCTACCGACTCACATGCATTGAAGGAATTGAGCATGACTACAGTTTACGATGTGTTATTACCAAGCAAGCCTATTCCTATTCTTTCTTATTCTATAATGTTAGCAGGCCTGGGGGGGTAGCCAGTTGACCTTGGATTCCTAGAAGTTTTTTTTGGTTCTTCTCCTCTGTTGTATTCTTTCTTTACTTCTTTATTTGTTTTTCCATTTTCCGTATAATTCTTTATGAAGGATTTAGTGATGCATTACAAATCACCCCTGAAAAGCTCCTTAGGGTGACTTTGTTGTGAATGTAAATGTGTTTAATCATTTCACCATGTTCACTTGAAATCTGCATAAAACAATATGGGAATAAACCAGTACACCTTTAACCAATAAGGGTTTTGTGCAATTTAGGGTAGCGACACCCACCTGGCCATGGCCAGTTCAACCTGTAGTCGTTGGTTCACCATGAACATGGCCTCTTCATTTTCCTTGCTCTGTGATTTTAATGCCTTCACCTGGTGGTACAGCTTCTCATTCTCCTGTGGGCAAGGACAGATGCAGCTCCATGAAAACACACCTGTCTGCCAGACCCTCCATTAAATAAATTAAATATTCCACAAAAACAGTTCATAAAGGTCATTCATGGTTATTCCAAGAATTACTGATATTTTTAAAAGTATTTTATTTAACCAGTATTTAAACAAAAACAGAAGACTCACCATATAACAACATTTAATAAAAGTTTTTAAAAGGCATATTTTAAGAAAATGAAAAATCCTATTCTAAATACAAAATAAATTTTATGTCTTAAAAGAGCCAATTTTTTAGGTATCTTTTAATAAAGACTTACAAAAGGGAAATGGCCTAATGACGAATGATAAGCACCTGGAACACCTGCTGCAAAGCAGCACAGAAGTGAACCAGTATTGATGAAGAACCTGTGAAGAACCTCTTCATACCCGGAAAAATGTCAGTAAAAAACATATACCTGATGGTATCCCTGGATGAGGGTCTCCTGCTCCTTCAGCTCCTTCTCAATGAGCTTGAGCTTCTCATTTGTTATGGGGTCTGAGGACTTCCCAATGCTCCATCCGCCCTTCTTGCTGACCTCTTCTAGGTAATGCAACTAAACGCATATGTAAGATAAATAATTACAACTACAGAGCAATTACAATAAAATAATAAAATGTATGGATTTCTGTCTATCCCACATGACCAGGGTAAACAGTTGTAAGTTAAATTACTAATATCGAACATTATGTAGTATCTGATGAGTGTCATATCAACAGCACTAATATCCATGAATGATGTCAACTCAGGCAAATTACAAACGGTAATTTTAAGTGCAATATGAGCATTCAATGACCATCAGCATTCAATACAGTCAATAGCACAAACAGAGTGGTCCAAAAGACTGAGACCACTAGTGAAAATGCTTCTATTTTGTATTATAATGTAATTTATTCATGACATATTATTTTAGTAAAAAATGTAACCTTTGAAAAACACATACTACAGATGAATTTCAGAATTTCTTTCTGGTACACTACCAGTCAAAAGTTTTTGTGCACTGCACGTTTTTACCTCTTTTCCATTTATTTCATAAACTGCATATTTTTTATTCTTAAGCATTGGAAAAGTGAATGAACACCTATAAATAAAAATAGAAGTCAAATAAAACAAGTTTCCTTTATGACATGGAAATGGTATGTAACAGTGCATGTCTGATATCCTGCTGGCTGGTTGTGTGGCGATGGCATAGTCAAATTCTAGGCTCTGCGTTAACTTTAAATGCACTAGTTCATTGTTTCATCCCATGAAACAGAGCAGTATTTAATTTCCCTTGTAGAAAGAACGCCTCAAATTTTCTCTGTTGTTATACCTGCCAGAGGAGGTTACTTTGATGAACTGAAGATATGATATTTTCTTGCTACTAAAGGTACTCAAATGGTGAACATACTGTAAATTTGTTAGCAAAGAATACTGAGTATAGTTTTAGTAAATGTTAAGTGAGTAATATGCAAATGCAGAAAATTTGTTTGTGCAAAACATTTTGACTGGTAGTGTACGTCTCTCTTGCTTTAAAAACATTGTCCACTCATGCTAGAATAGACTCCAAAACCTCTTGATCCCAGTATGATCCTTGGATTTATTGCTTTTTTGCAACCCTCTTTATATGCTGATATTTATATGAACTTGATATTAAGTGAACATTGTACACCGTGCTTTCTGGCATAAGCTCTAGGCTTACTATAAGCCACCTTTGGATACAGTTGCAGTATTGGATGGATGGATCAAGTTAAAATATATTTTTAAAGACGACATCCATACATGACAAAACAAACTGATATCAGTGATGGGTTGAAGATTATTCAAATAACTGTTCATTTAAAACTAGTACATGTGCAATATAAAAGCTGTTCCTTGAGAATGAGTTATAATACAACCTGTTTTACTTGATATGATCAAATAACCAATTGCAAACAGAGAGAATGAGATCATCAAATCACTGCAGATCACTGCACGCATGTAGAATACAGTAGAACATTACCAAAAAAATGTGGTTTGGTTTTAATGTAATGATTGTACTACTACAACACAAAAATCTGAATTTACATCTATGGCATTCGAATTTTGCTGTTAAATAACATAAAAAATGACTCATTTATTAAATGAATTTACAGTGTTACACAAATTCAAATATTCGACGATGCTGACTCATCCACAATAAATACGTATCAAAACCCATCTGTATAATTATGCATGTCTCCCATTGAAAATTTATTCTCCTGTATTTTTTTAATGCACAAAATTTATTTAGAAATTCACGTATCAGGCAGTTTATGAATTTTCCTTTTGTTTTGATGAGTAGACTAAACGGTTTTACATTATTGTCATGATCTCCATTACACTGCAATGCACACACACCAACAAACAGAAGCAGGAAAGCACATCTGTCTGAGTTTTCAGTCTCACCAAGTGCCCTAAATGCCAGCTCACACCGACCCAATAATTGAATTGCATCAGCCTTTTCGTAATCAAATAGTTTTTCTTCACTGTGTTGTTGTACTGTCTGGCTAACTGGAGACAATCAAGTTACCAGTCCTCATTATGGTTCCCACCTTCAATCACAAGAAGTAAGGGAGGCCACCTCCCTCTTCCCTGGTACACAATAACATTTCCTTGGGGATGGGTGCTTAATCGCACAGAAAGTACGGGACAAATTACATGAGTTACAATGAGTTTTTGCTTCTGCAAACGCCAAAGTAACATTCTGCTTAGCCTGCCAGTACCTGTCATCTGCATCCAGAGGGTCACAAAATAACCAAGCTTGGAAGACCTTCTTCTTCAGTCTAATGGTTCCCTTTACCTCTGATGTCCACCACTGAGTTTGGGCATTGCTGCCATGACAGACACTATTTATGTAACTTGTGTTTCGCAAAATACATAAAATTAAGATATTTTACATGAAACAGTAACTTTTGTACTAAAAACACTTGTGTAATCAGGGATGGACAACTTTTTTACGTGAACTTGAATTTATGTTGTCTGTGTGGTAACAAAAATAGTGATTTATATGTTAAAAATGCAAAAATAATAAACAAAAAAATGTAAAAATACCTTTAAATGTTTGAGTCTTTTCTTTTTTTAAAGTCAGCATTATGAAGTCCAATGACCACTTTAACTGAAAAGCTGAATTTGTGAAGAATTCCAAGATATATATAACATGTAATGGTTTTTAAAATGTTTTTGTGTGATGCACTTGAAAATATGTAATTAACAAAAAGACACGCCTATTCTTGCTTTATTTATTCATTTTTACTAAACTGATAATATAATATTACTGATAAACAATATAATATATATATTTAATTTTATATATATATATTTTTCTTTATTCATTTCTTCAGGGGCAGCAGTTACAAGGGTATTCTGTTTACAAGACAGTGAAGGACTGAATGCCTGGTACTTGTAGGCCTATAAAATGGCAGGTTTTAAAGACAAAGCTCTCCTACATTTCATAGAAACTGTAGCATGTGCCTTTAATAATGGTTCAACTGGAAAAAGCAGAAGAGGAAGACCCACTGTCACCTCACCTCAAGTGAAGTGGAGACCAGTGTCCAAAGCACCCCCTGAGATCAGGTTTGCCTCTCGGAACAACTGGCCCCAGCTCAGCAAAGCCAGAATTGCCAACAGATGCCATGATGTTGCATGTACAAAGAAAACAAAGTACACCTGCGTGCAGCCTTTGTCCCCTGGATGCTTTTGCAGTTTTCACTAAAACAGAACTCTCTGGATTTTCTTATCTTGAATTAATGTGAAGACCTGTTTGGAACATTTTAATTTACATGCATATGATTTTTGAGTTATTTATCACTGTTTTTTTTAATACAATTTGATATTTTGTTTACTAAATAGTAGCCTTAGAACAAATTAATAAAATGAGCATTACATTGCTTATATTTTTAGACTGCTTTAATTATAATTTAAAGAGTTAGTTTTCACGTATAAGTGCACTAATTGTGTGTTTTTAATAAAATTTCAGTTTATATATTTGATTGTGATTCAGTGTTTATTTCATTAGAAATTGCATCTATTGTTGTAGTAATACAGTATTGCTATTATAATATTTTTGTCACAAATGCATGCAGTCCACTTGAGTGAACTTTTGTATAACCTTGAAAATATTACATATAGAGTTTTTTTTTTTTTTATACTTTAAAATATGTTTTTTTATTCCCTGAAATAAGAAAACGACAGCAAAAAAATTTACTTTGTGGATCATAACTGCAAATCCTAACAGACACATGCAAAACAAAATAACTCTGCATATCCGCTCACAACATAACGGACAATCAAACTAGACAAACCATTAGGGCTGGATAGTAGTTCAAATGTTTACAGTATATTGATATACAGTATTTTCAAAACGAGATAGTGGGTGACACAATACTATTTACATTGATATACTTTTGTTGTGCATTAAAATTGGGACTATTAAAGATTTTGAATAGAGACTAATAGTATTCCTTCCTGTTATATATAACGTGAGAACTGCGGTGGTGAAATCGCACAGCATCCTAGTATTCACAGCTGAAATCAAACCATTCTGTTAGCGTCTCACTCTGAATTTAATGGAGGGGTTGAATCATTGTGACTTGGTTCATTGTGTTTTAATAATTACCAAAAGGGCTCACATGTTAAGCATATGGTAATTTGAAATTATTGTCTTCCTTCGGTTAAAGGCTATTGCTTTAAAGATCTTTCCAGGTATTACATCCACTTTCAATGGTTATCAGGCTTCTGTTTTTGAAGACATTGTCAAAACAGATTATGAACAGAAAAAAAAAAAATTTTGGCAGCAGTATTATAAATGGAGTGAAATGCTTCCACATTGTGGCTGCTATTTTTGAATCAGGCAACAGATATAGTTATAATTTATTTTTGTCTTGATTTTGAGACTTCTGTCTGGAATAAAGAGTATGTCTTTACTGTACAACTGTATATTTGCAAACAGGTAAGGAAGTCCTGTATTTGCATTTCGCTTTGACCACATTATTTTATTAAAACAGTTTGCGTGGTTCTCATTAAAATCTGAACATTTAGCACACTTCACTGAAAATGTCATGTATCCATAATCTGCCTAAAAATACCTGGATAATGTTTGCGGTCCAACCGCCCAGCCCAATGGAGCATACACTGGAGATGAGGGTCATGCAGTTTCTCAAATTTAACCATTGTTCTGAAGTTAGTGAGCGTCAGCAGATATTTTGAGTTGTATGATGAGATAACATTTAAAGCTGTGGTGGCATGTCCTGGATTTTAGCTGACTTTAGCTGTTTACGTGCAATAACCCTTTTAAGGTGCTATCAGGTGTTTTTAATAAGCAGATTAATGTGTTTACATGACTAGGCCATTAAAAACATACCAGCATATTTTAGTCAGATTACTGCATGTAAACATAGTCATAGCTAACAAAAAAATACAGATTTCACTTCATGACTTGGGAAGCTGCATGTCCCTCCTCTCCTCTGTATGGTCCATATGGCTGGGTGATATGGACCAGAAACCATATCTTGGTATTAACCACCATATACAGGTGGTGGATGTAGAAAGCCCCACCCAAAATGGAAATGGCCAGGATTATACTTGATTAGATCTATATTTGTTTGCTCTTTCTGAGAAAGTTTTCCCTGTTTTTCTGAATTTGAATTTCTCCACCCTAAGTTTCTTGACCTGAGTTTTACAATCCAAACATGAATTTTTATTACCACGCACACACACACAATTTCAAGTTCCGGTAATGAATTCAAATTTGGTTTCTTTAATTCAAATTCAGATAAACACATTCAGGTTCAGGTTCTGGTATTCAGATAATAAAATTCAAGTTCAGGTTAACACATTCAGATTCGGGTAAATAAATTCAAATTGGGTTTGTGGTGAGTCAGATTTGATGCCATAGATGTGTACCTTCGCCTACAATCAAACGGAAACTGTTTTGAAGCTTGGCATCCTGATCAGGATTGAAAATTGATTGTTCTGTAAAAAGGCTATAATTGTCTAATCCTAAAATTCATACTTCCAGACTTTCCAAACTAATGAGTGTGGGGGGCAGTGACAATGACATTCCAGACTGATGGACCATTAGCAGTATGCAAACCATTACAGGTGAGTTGAGACCTATTTCATCAATATTCATTTTGTAGGCCACTGACTTTTATAAAAAAAAAAGTGTCACTCCAAAGATCTAACACTAGTAAGCAAACCACATGAAACTTCAGAATGCTTCAATCCCCTATGTGTAGTTAACCCCTACAGTATGTCTATAAGCTCCAGAGCTCAAAAGGCTTGACCACAAATGTTTACAATCTGTTGTTCTATAATATCTTAACACCTTTAAAAAGGGATTTTTGAAAAGTTACTTAAAATTCCATGGCTAATGATATTGAATTGGAGGATATGCTATTGCATTTCCACACAAAATATTAAATCCCCCTATCCCCATGTGCTACACATAAGGAGGGAATTCTTCCCTATTGAGAGAAATGAATTTCAGGCCCTGAATGAACTTCCATAGCATCAAGATTTAGGGAATTGTTACTTTATTTCACAGTATTATGGTTAGTCCATGGTTCACATACGTACCGAACCGTGGGAGGGAAGGGGGGAATCCATACGGATCACAGATGAACTACAGTCCATTACATCACTACTAAGTATGTTACTGCATGATATCCGAGGCCACTTTTTCAAGTCATCCTCCAATCCCACAACTGTAGAAGGCGATAGTATGACAAGACTGTCGCATGTCAAGGTTAATAGCCTTTGTTCCCACAAACTGATTTGTGTTTTTGCTATCACTATCACTCATAAATGTCAGTTCTGGTTCAGTGCTGCAACAAAACAGAAGTCGTGCCCATAATTCATACCAGGTATAATGATAGCTGGGAATAAGATGGAATAGAGTTCCAACCCAGAGCTGATGTAACCTCAACCATATCTACACTATTTTAGGGCCCTTTCCCATCAAAAAGCTAACAGTCCATGTTTGTAAAGCCGGTTTTAAGAACATAAGAACATAAGAACTATACAAACGAGAGGAGGCCATTCGGCCCATCAAGCTCGCTTGGGGAGAA
>JAODJX010000136.1:21437958-21455152 GCA_026776945.1 Isichthys henryi
TTCCCTGCCTCGTGCCCATTGCTTCCGGGATAGGCTCCGAACCCCCGCGACCCAGTAGGATAAGCGGTTTGGAAAATAGATGGATGGATGGATGGATGGATGGATGGATGGATGGATAGATAGAAGCTTATCCTACAAACTTAAAACTCCAAAATTGAAAAATATATGCCGACTGCATTTATGACAGCTGTTTGGAAGCACTGTGGAGAAAGAGGATGGGATCCACCATGCCAGAGTTTCGACGCACTTCCAAAACTGCCTGCACCCACGGGTCTCGGGTCAATCCGCGCATCACTAGTATGTGTGTGTGTGTGTATATATATATATATAGAGAGAGAGAGAGAGAGCACCACAGCACAATTTTTTTTGTTTCACTCATTTCTCAATTTTTTGGGTGTACATCTGTATCTGTGAATAATATTTTTTTTCCACAAACTGCAGCCTGGTTCTTCTCTGTTTCTCATTAATGAAGGGCTTCATCCTTGATTTTTTGGAATTTCAGTCCTGCTTCTAGGAGCCTGATACGAACTGTCCTAGCAGTGCAGTTCACACCTGCACTTAATGTTCCCCATTCCTTTCGAAGGTCACTTGATGTCATCCTATGAATCATGAGAAACTGTCAGATAAGTTAAAGGTCATCTCTGGCATTAGAGAGTCGCTTCCACCCTTTACCTGGCTGCTTTCTGGTCATTCCCAGTGTCTCCTGCTTATCCTTATTCTTGTATACTGCTGTCTTAGAAATTTTGAACCAAGAAGCAACCTGCTGCTCAGCATAGCCTTCTGCCACCAAAACCATGATTAAACCAGGATTTAAAATGCAGATTTGTTTAAAAATACAGAGTGGTCTCTTAATTTTTTCCGCGGCTGTATAATCAATACTATATGACACTATTAGTTTGAATCACACTCCTCTATGCATGATATAATCTCTTCTAATGACTTGTTGTTTGATCTGGTATTTCTATTGTCTCTATCTTTAAGTAAAAAACATTTCAATGACATCTGAATACATTTTTTAAAGAAATGATCATTTTAGATACAACATATTGTTGTGAGCTTATTTGGAACAGGGGTGTTCTTAAAGGGTACAGAATGTACCCATTAAGCACAGCCAGACTTTTTTGTATTTAAAGATGCATATTTTTATTATAAATCACAGAAGTATTTAAATTAAGTTAAATATTGTTGTATAAGAGATTAATATTTTAACGTCACATCTGCTGAAAGCAATGTCTTATGCTCTCAAAATCAGTGCTCACAGTGTAAATTTAGGTGAGCTCAATACATACATTCATCCTATATGTTTATTTATTTATTTGTAACTATATTTGTGACCTTATAAAACAAATGGCTTTGACCATGGTTTTATATCATCAGTTACTTTCTGGCATAAAATAAAACCTAATGACATGTTTAACCTCAGTAACATTGAAGTCCATTGATATCTAAGCAATGAAAATTGAAACTGCAGAGTGAAATAAACCTCATTTGTTCATTTTAATGTTTACACACGTTTAACTTGACTGATAGTTGGGCCAAACAACTGCAACAAAAGCCTTAGCCTTGGTTCTGGAGCTTTATTATTCCACAGGACTATTTTGTTAATGTGCATACAGCACAATGGTCAGGACTTCAAAACAATCATATTCTATGATTTTTTTTGGTGGCTAGTAAGCAGTCTACTGATTTCCTCCAAATCTAAGGTGCACAGTATCATGTTGTTTTTTCCATAGAAATGATCCAAATTTACATGAAACAAAAAATTCCACTGAAATATCTATAGTTTTAGAGTAATTAACACAAAATAATGACTTAAATATTCAAGAAATCCACACAGGTCCAGCATTTAATAATATGCTAATATCACATTCACAACTCATAGGAAACTCAAGCCCAAGAAATGATACATCTCTCTACAACAGATACAGTAGGTACATTGGTTAGCTAATTTTTTCATTGCTTCAATAAATCTCTACAAATGTATCCAAACTCACTTGGGGGAAAGTAAAAGCTCACAAAATATCCCCAGGATAAAACCAGGATGATAAATAAAACAAAGAAATAATAAAGTAAGCCTGAAATTGTGAAACAGCAGTACAACAAAGAAAATTAGAGAAACAGGATACTGGATACTGCAGTTAAGTTACTCCTCAATTTCTTTGGACACAGTAGTTAGGCTACACATCTATTTCTTTGCACCCAGCCAGTTACTTAAACAGACAAGTCGGTTTACATTACCAGACAACAGGGAAGCTCGCTTTTTCTGCACAATATGCCCAGAAAGAGAAAATAACCTTCCACACAGTACTGATGCGGCAGGTTTTGCCAAGTACTTGCGTGTTGGGCAGGCCAGCTTGCTTTGTGCTCCTTCACGTCTGAACCACCATTGCTGGGGACAGTCCTCCACACCAATAGCAGGCTCTGCCATGTAGCCTTCCAGCAATTTCTCATTAGAGTCTTCCTCTTCATTAAAGTCAGACTCTGAAGCAACCCTGCGAGCTCTGCTTTTCTTATGCAGCTCAGACATCTCTGGTTGCTCTGACTATGCATGCCTCTCCTCTCTGAGCATGGCACAGATCAAACCCCACACCTTAGCCCTCTCAGCTCAGCAAAGACACTTAAGGTCCCTAATATTAAGATCAAGTGTTATTGCAATCCTCAGCCATGTGATGTATTTTTTTTCCTTCTGTTTTCTGTGTCTGCTGTGAAGGCCTGCTTGAATTTTATTGTGTAGACTGGGTCATCTTTACAGGTCTCCATCACTCTCAATAGATGGCACAAAGCAGGCAGTACCACTGAGCATGAAACAAACGTATCTCCTTCGAAAAGTTCAGTTATGTACCTGCATTAATAAAGCACTTCAGTTAGGTAATTAATTCTGCCTGAAATCCTATACCTGAAATAAAAAACTGAGCTGAGTCCATGATTTGCCCAACGCAACAGACCTCACTCTCACTCAAAACACTCACTCTTTACAGGCTAATTGCTTTCTCTCCGTGATTCAGACAGACAGACACACACACATGCACACAACTTTGTGGGGACATTCATTTCTATGGTTATAACCCTAATCCTAACGGTGAGAACCTTTACAGTACCTGACCCTAACTTAAATATTTTAGCTTTTTGATATATATAACTATATATTAGCTATATATTAGCTTTTTTATATATAACTTAGGTTATATATAACTTGTCAGCTTTAAGGTGCCCCAGTTTAAATGGACTGTCTTTGTTCATTTACATTTAGCTCAGACTAAATTAAATCCGTTAAGATATCCGGCTAAGCAAAAAATCCAGCTTAGTGATACAGGTCCCTGGTCCCCACAATGTAATAATTACAAAAGCACACACACATTTCTGACAAACCCCAGACAGACTATCAATAAGACAGTTTCAATAAATTACCTGTAAGGCTCCAGCACAGTCTACAATTTCTGCAGTGCATCCAGCTCAGCTGCTGTTGGCATAGCAGTGTTAGTGCTATATAGTGCCAGTGTAACTATAAGTGGTTGGTAATTTCTCAGAAATTGCTTTATCATGTCCAGGTTAGAGTTCCATCTTGTTGATATATCCTGTGTGAAAGGCTCAGTCTTCAGCCATGTGCAATTTACTGTTGCTCTATCTCTGCAACATTTGCTGGACTGTGTTTAAAATGTCCAACAACCTTTCTGCATTTTGCTAATGCAGTGTCAAACGAACTGTTCTGCAAAAACAGTACGCAATGAAGAAGAATGTTCAAATAGCAGTTGTTTGGCCGTTGCTATCATGTTCCAAGCACTATCAGGGGTGAATGTGCTGACTTTATGTTCAGTGTTCCACTGTTTTGCTACTTGCATAAATTGCTTGGCACATGCTTGAGCAAAATGCCTCTCCTTTGTTTTCATAACAGTCAATGCATGTGACCGAAGTTCCCACTGCTCATTCAAATAATGCGCTGCTACCCTAAAGTATCTGTGATTGTGAAGTTCAATAGTCCCCAGTAAGAGCAACCATCCTAATCTCTTCCAGCTCCTTTAGTACTTTTTGCTCTTTTGTCATCATACAACTTGTACATCTTCAATACATTGATATTGCTGGATGGCAATTCATAACTGCAGTCATTGGAGGCGAATAGAATTATTTCACACAAACTTTCATCCTCGCGAATGTTAATTACCTTGCAAGCTGTAGCCGCCCATTTATTTATTGCTGTAGCAATAACTAAACAAAAAGGTTTGGTACCATTTGCGCTTCCAGGCTTCCCCTGGAAATCTTGTGTTTTATGTCACAATGCTATGAACTGTGGAAAAGTCTGCAGAAATGTGGATATAGGGAAAGTGTGCATGAAGGGCTCAAAATGTCTGTAAGAGAGCCCTTATGCACTTGATGATTTGACAGTGGGACAGCCCTAAGTCATCAAGGACTTAGCAGCAATGTGCCTCAAAGTGCATGAGTCTGCGAGTGTGTATATTGGGATTGGGCGTGAAGCATGCTTCACTGGGGGGTTTAAAAACATGCCATATTCCATAACTTTCCAATCAACTACTAAAGAGAAAGTGATGAGAAACAGACTGAAGTGCTTCACTGAATTTACTTTTATCAAACTAAGGGTGGTTCTGTTTCACACAATACTTTGTCAGGGATTTTTTTGAATAGCCAGATTTTGTTGGTTTTGGAAACAGTTGTTGCGATTATATATTGGCATTAAAATGATACTTTACATGATATGAATGTTAATTTTTTTTTCTTTTCCTTTCTTCACCCGTAGTCTCAAAGAAACCACCATTGCTTACCAACAAATTGATGTCTGGAGGGGCTACTTATATGCATCCAATCATTCTGCATGCATAAAATTACCACGTCAGCCATCTGCCATATGTTTATTTGCAGAACAGCATCTTTATAGTGCGGGGGTGTATTTCTTTCTGTTGAGAATAGACCAGTGTTACTTATATGCAGTTTCAAGACAAGGTGAATAGTGTAAATGGTAATTTCATTGCAAATGTAATTAATCAGCATGGCAGTTTGACTTAATTTCAATTCTTTGCCACTGTATGGAGATGAAATATTTTCTGCATATTTGCAATCTTATGTAATGACTGTCTTTACAATTAAACATTTTAATCTCCATTTCCTGAAACACACTAAAACAATTTAATTTTAGGATTTTATTTTTAAGTTACTGGCATTTATTTGATTTTTATTACAGCTTATACCACTTACACATTTCACATCAAATGTTACATTTTAGCTTAGTTTTCATGGTAATTCATGTTGTGATTTGAAAGATGCCAGACAGAAGCATAAAAGCATCATGCCTGTGTATTTGTTTTCTGGTATAGTGCAATCTGTTTTGGTGGCCAGTGCTCAGAACTGAGTTTTTTACAAGATAAAAAATAACAGCTAGCTTCTTTTTATATGTAGCTTCATGACAAATGTAAACTTGTTCCAATCTCAATAATTCGTTTTCCCCCTGCATTCAATATTCAGTGTCTACAGTTTAACAAGCATCATATGCAAGAACTTAGATTAGACATTTTTCCCGCTAATTTTGTGCAGTCATAAGTCATAAAGAAGACCCTGATGTAGGTGCTGTCGTCCATTCCTTTCTCTTTTCCGGTGTTTGTCTGGAGTTTTTTTTTGTGTGTGGGGTATAGTCTCGTCTTTGAGCCTCAATCAAAGCCTCCCTAGTAGAGGGAACCTCGGGGGAAACAAAGGAGCCATAGCTGGTCCCGACATAAATGTGTCAGCCAAATCAATATTTGCTAGCCTGCGCCACTGGGCACGTGTGAGCACACAAGCAGGAAACACCTTAGGAAGCTCCACCGCAACATCATTTATACATAGCATGAGGTCGGGGACAACTTCGGGTAGAGGGACAAGTCTCTCTCCTGCAATGTCATTACCCAGAACGAACGTAACACCCAGAACAGTTTTTGTACTGCAACACACATATATCCAGAGAAGTCAGGGGTACTCAGGTATACCGTGTGTAACAGCAGTCACATGTAAATCAATGCTCTGCACCAACACATCAGTACCACAACAGGATGAATCACCGAGTGGAACAACACCTTCCACTAAGAATGACTGGGCAGCACCTGTATCCCACAGGATAGTCACAGGGTGTCGCACCTCACTTTCACCGAGCGAAACAGAACCGGTAAACATGAAAGGTTGGAAGGTAGGTTCAACAGTCTGGGTTGCCGGTAAAGCACTGTTAACACAAGCAGCGATCTACACCTTTCTAGTCGCAACACGGGCATCTTTATGTTTAAGGGCCGGACAGGCTGAAATGTTGTGACCCACCTTGTGCCAGTAGAAGCATTCTTTCTTCTCCACAGGTGGTGGAGACGAAACGGACGAAAGAGAAGATGCTACCCGACGGGGTTCAAGTTTACGAGGTAAGGGAGTCGGGGTAAACACAGTCTTATGCGTTAACACAAATTCGTCAGCAAGGGTGGCAGCCTCAGCCAGAGAAAGAACCTTTTGTTCATTTAAGTACACCACTACATGACTGGGAACACAATTTCTAAACTGTTCTAACAACAACAGCTCTTTGAGCAGATCAAAGTTAAAGACACCACTTACAACGCACCATTTGTCAAACAAAAGAGCTTTCTCACTAGCAAACTGAAATTGGGTTTGGCTGGTGGTTTTATCAGCTTCCGGAAATTCTGCCGATAAGCCTCAAGTACTAACTCATACGCCCGTAGCACAGTAGCCTTAACGATGTCGTAATCTAATCTCTGTTCTAATGCCAGAGCTGAGCAAACTTCCTGCGCTTTCCCCACTAACTATATTAACAGTAACCACACATGCTTGGACCAGTTCAAAGTCGTAGCGATCCTCTCAAAAATAGCGAAGTAGGCATCCACCTCATTTTCCCAAAACACAAGAACGAGACTGATATGGCGGCTAACGTCAAAGCCCGAACTTCCACCTCCAAATTCCTGGGAGAGTGGTGAACATGAGGGAGAACGAATGCTAGATCGAGGAGCATCTAGGGCCCCAGCCCGGTCACAGGCCGGCTTGAGTGGTTGTACTCGGTGAGTGTACCTTATGTGGAAGGGACACAGGCTTTTGTTCACCCCTGCACATCCTTCTTAATGCTACCTCCTTATCAGCCTCATTTTCCACAGCCCGGACACGGAGTAGCTGAGCCTGATACTCCTGCCTCTTTATCTCCAGTTCCAGTTCCCTAAACCAAATAGTGAGAAGCAGTTCCTCTCAGGTTGAGCGAGGATCGCCGAGATCCATGCGGATCCCTGTCCCCAGATCATGGCCGCCGGCTTCCACTGCAGCTGCCAACCGCACGGGAGTGGATGCAACACTCGGCGAGCCGCCCTACTCAAGTAGGATATCCTTTCGAATCAGGTTATCCTGCAACACTTGCTTTATAACCTGCTTAGAGGCTTCAGCGGGGACTGAAACATTAAAGAACTCTGCTATTCGTAGCAGATCGTCCTTACGGCACTTATCGAACTGTTCGAGTGTGGGGTATAGAGTGAAAGCGATGAGGTCGAACTGGGCCATTACTACTAACACCACTACAACAACACCCCCCCCCCACACACACAAAAAAAATACGACAGACAAACACCGGAAAAGAGAAAGGAATGGACGAGCCCCCAATTTCTGTTACGATCCAGTCTAGGGTTGGAGCGTAGCAAAAAGGAAATGGAATAGGGAAAGGGAAAAACAGGACAACCAGGGGAGGAGGAAAGGGAACACGGGACACAAAGGAATCTTTTTTTATAGTTTTTTTATATTTTATACACACTTTCACAAACACCAGGTGTAACAGACCCCGGGAGTGACAATGGCTAAAACAACAAACAAAACACCGCTACCGAACGAAGCCCAATCTAAGCTAATACTACGTGAGAAACAAATTACAAACAAAACAATACTAACTCCTGGCTCCCTAACCAAACCAACAATAAAACACCACGTCTCGCAAAACACACAGGCAGTCACTCCTTACACACCTAGGTACGAACACAAAGGAGACACAAAATCCGGGCAACAGTACCAAAGGGAGAAAGCAAAAGGGAAGTCAGAACACAGGTGGAGGGTCGAACTGGAAAACAACAAACCAGGGTGGAAGTACCAAAAAAGGGGGAAGCGAAAATCAAAAACCAAATCTGTCATATACAATAGTCCAATACCGATACAGCAAACCAATACAAGAAAATCAATGAGCAGATATCTCAACGTACACCAGCCAAGGCCTTTTCTTTCCAGAAACTGGAAGTGACGAGCGGTGTATTGGAAGAGTCGTGGGCGGGGTCTGGATGGGGAGGCGGAGCAAGGGTCGCATGGCGGACAAGTTTCTGACAACAAGGCCTGTGGGCGGAGCTGAAGATGCAGTCAGCGATTGGCAACGAGGGCGGGAGGTCCAGAACCTGTAGGCATCCCCTTGAAACTTACGGCACGTAACAGTGCTCTACTACACAATAATGCTGGCACACATGATTCTAATATATTTAATTTACCGGCAGTTAGTGGTTTGAAGTGTCCTTGGTAATCAAACCTGTTTCGTTTCAGAAAATTCACTATTTGTTTCTGCAGACTTTAATTAATTTAGCTTCAACATTATTATGTTTAGTAAAATGAATCCAGCTTAACATCTTTCTCATTTACAAAGGATAGACTGTGTGTGCATTAAAGTTAAGTTAAAGGCAGGATAATGCAGAGCGGATGGTCGGCGTTTGTGGGTCAGAATCAAAGCAAGATGGCAGATTTTACATTATGTGGATTTTATCATATTTATCATTCTACCATGGGATTTAGCCAGTCATTTCAGGTTCTGAGTCCATCTGGTTATTGCATACTCCAAAGTTATTATGCTGACTTTTTCTGGCTTTGAATGAGCTGTTCTTCACTCCTTTTTACCCTTGTAAAAACACCAGATACAGACACATGCTGTCTGCCTCTCCTTTTATTCCCAGATTTCTCCCTCTGCTCGTTGGATCTTTTATTTAGCTGTTATATCTCAGATTCAATTTTTCTAAAGGTTACTCTTAAAGCACTGGCCATGTTAGATTTTTTTTCTTTTTAATTAACAGTACAAGTATTTTACACAATTTTTGTGATGTGCGCACCAGGTGGAATGAAGATGAGTAAAAACGTAAATGGTGGGAGAAAATGATAAAAAAAAAACTTAACTGAGAGCAAAAGCATAAGGGATGATTTCTGTCAAGGATACTTGAAACCAAGGTATAATCTCTTGATTTCCTCTTGATCTCTAAGGGTCTATTGTCAATGTACTCACAATGCACAGTCTAAACAGAAAAAAGTGAATACAGTATGGACCTATTTCATTCTCAGCTATCTTGCACCAGCTCCAGGGTAATGCAATATTATCTTCTTGATCATGTAGATCAACAGAGGACGGAATTTCCAGGTACATCTATGTTCTTTACAGGTTTTAAACTTTAAAACTTAAAGATTTAAAAACTGATTGTCCATTTTATTAGCAGGTATCATCTCACTCGGTATTGTATCAATTTTACTCGCAGGTAGTGATTCAGGCTCATTTATGCAATGGCAACTTTAAAAACTTGAAAACATATCCATTAGCTGCATTGATGTTTTGTCAGAGAAAATGTAGCAATGGAGAGTAAATAGAGATCAGGCAAGGCTGTTAGTGGCTTGGGCTGTAGTTGTGGCCATCTAGCTGTTGCTTTCTTAGCTGTCGGGTGAGAACGTAGCTGGAGCATATAATTTTATGAAAGCTATTTCAGTGCTATTGGAAATCCGATGCAGAGCAGTTACCATAGTTGTCTTGCTGCTATGATCACCCTAATGTTGCTGAACACAGGAGGACCTTGGCTTCTTGAAACACAAACCAGTCGTAATTTCATGATGAGAGTTATTACCTCTAGGGGGCAATGTTGCGCTACTAGAAAGTCGTGTAGCTCCAGCAGCAGCACGTATTTGCTCTCAGGTCATTGCAGCAGAGATCTGTGGTAATCTAATAAATGCTCCTCTCTCTCCTGCCTATCTCTGCAAGGTTAAAGCACATCCATTTAAACAGCCACTGTTCCACTGCCTCTTCTCTTCAACCTTTTCTTTCATGCTCCCCACCCCAATAAAACAGACATTTTACCATTGTGTAGCAATGTATCAGCTTCAAAAGAGATGTGTGGCCCCACAGACTGGCATACAGGGGGTTATGTATGCAGGGTTACATGGAGAGCCCCCCGATCTTGTCTATACGCTGCCGCGATGCTCTGAGGGTATGATACAGCACTCTGTGTTTTCATTTTATTTTTTCTTTATTGGCAAATGCATTTATTGGAAATAAAGAAGCTCACACACTTTAATCTGGACACAATGAATGTAATGGCAATGTTATTAAACTGTAATCGTGTCACAACATCACAAGACTGAAAAAATGTCATAGGCGATAATGGTGGAGCCTCTGCAGTGCAGACCTGTAGTTACCTACTACCGTTAGTACTCACTACAGGATGTCTGTGACACAGCACAGTGAACCTGAAACCTAGTCTAGGGGGCACCTTAGCCAAAATGAATACGCAGGAAAAATACATAAAATATTTGCTATAGAAAAGTGCTAAAAATGTGTTTCTTTGAAAAGAAGAGGATATTACAAAATGGCAGTAAAAACATTGTTGTGCATTCAAAGGGGCCACTCTACACGTCACATACTGAGCTTTTTACACTTGTTAGCTTTAACGAGTGTGGCCATTCTTCTCTGACCTCCCTCATTACGAAGGTTTTTCAGCAAATAAATGCCAGTGACTAAAAATCTCAAGAGACTGGCTTTTTTTGAGATGCTGGAAGCACCGTTAATGACACTACATATCATACTGCATTCAAAATCAGTTATGTCAGACATTTTAGTCATTCGAATGCTTAGTTGAACAGTAAGTGGATGTCTGCATGCTGTGTGTATTCAGGTTCAATGACATGATTCACTGTTTGGAGGAGTATGCTGTTTGCATTAGCAGGCAGGTATTCCTAATAAACTGGCTGCTGGCTGTTTAATGCAGTTACATAGGATAAGTCATATTGAGGCTTTCCTCCAGGTCCTCCGGTTTACCTCCACAGTCCCAAAACATGTTAAGGTGAAGGATTACTAAATTGTCCATAGTGTGTGTGCATATGTATGTGTGTGTGGACCAGATATACATTACATTGTGGGGACCAAATAAAACCCTGTTATTTTCACATTGTGGGGGTCATTTTTCCCTCCCAACAAGGGAAATTCAATTTTATAAAAACACGTTACTACAATAAATAACTAAAAATGCTAAAAGTACATACTTGTATTTTATTTAGTTATTTATGGTTAAGGGTAGGGCTGGGTAGGGGTTAAGGTTATCATTGTGGGAATTAGGGTTTTGCGTGTGTTTCAGTGTGCCCTGCGATGGGTTGGCACCCCGTTCTGGGTTATTCTCTGCCTTACTCCTGTAGCCTCTGAGATAGACTTCCAAGCCCCAGAAAATGGGGTACAGAAAATGGATGGTTGGAAGAAATCATATGATGTGAAGTAAATATTTGAAACATACTGTTAAAATGCTAAGTTGTGTGAGGAGTGACGTGTCACTATATATGATGTTAATGTTTCTATTTTTTATTCTAACCACATAAATTTACTTTTATTTTTTTATGTAATTCCTCAGCATTCCAAAAGACAAATTGACCACTTTGGGTATAAATTAATTAATTTCCAATGCAAAATAATATTGATGATAAAGAAATAAAGTGATTCAGAGCACAATGAGGCAATTACAATGAGTAATTATGAGCCGTAAACCTTCCATTGAAAGTGCCAATAATATGGTCGAAGAGGACACACTACAAAGAATGGTGCCTGCATTCAGATGAGAAACCTCTTTTTCAGTGTGATGGAAAAAAGTCATGGAGCATGACTTCAAAAACTAACAAACAACTGGTGCTTGATTATCTTTATGTGTAGCCAGAGAATCACTCAGTTCTGGAGATGGTGTAACATATACTGCAGTGATTGTCCATGATGTTGCATTGATTTATTTGATTATAGAAGATGTAATGGTGGCTGGTTGAATGGCTATACTGAGTTAGTTGAAAAAAGCACTTTTGTTATTGTTAAAGTTTCAGTTAAATATATTTATAAGAGAGAGATACCAGCAAATAATGTCTGGAAATCATGCTGAAATATAAATTGTGCAATGAACAATAAAACATATTGTAGAAACTTATATTTCGGTTAATACTGAAAGTGCATTCCTAGGACAGCTCTCAAAAGAAAATATAAATGTTGGTTTCATTGTCCATCAGAATTAAGCTGCCTAAAAGGACTGAATAAATCATAAAAAGTCTTTGTTGAAAGCCTAGGTTGATTAATTTTTTTTTTTTTTTGCCGTGTTTAAATGAAAACAAACAGATGGGAGAGCATCTCTGTGCTGCGGGTAAATTTTGCTGCCGAATCTCATCGGCAGTCAAGGCCAGACCTGAGTGTCACAAACTGAGGGCACAGAACACAAGGTCATGTTGATATTTGCTTCCCACCTGCTCTGCCATGCCAGTATTTTGAAATTCATTTCCCAAATCAAAGCAAAAAGCACAATAGCAGTTAACTGGTTACCTCAGTCTTCTATAGGAAAAAAAATGCTTTCTTTTTCAGTGTAACTTGGAAGTTAGCATGTGCGTAAGCAAAATGAAAAACAGCAGAATGCTCAGAAAGGAAAATGCAATGAGCCGCCATGTGTATGATAAAGTGTGATTTAAAAATGTTGTACCGTGCAGATTCTGGAGACAGCTGCCTGTCTTAGATACCTGCCATATGGTGTTGTGTGACTGCTCTTATTTTGTCTGTTCTGCTTTTAGTCTGAGAATTGTTTTGATAGTGAATTTAGCATCCTTCACAGTTCCGTGTACTCCTTTGTGTATCCATGTCAGCTAGTGTCTGTCTGTACCCTCCCTTTGATCCCTATAGCATTGCTCCTCGTGCCTGACAGGCAAAAGCTGTTGTGCTCATGATAGGTATAAAAAGATGGATATGTATTGGATTTGTTCGTTTGGGGCATTTCTGTTATCCCTGCGTTTTCGCCTGAAGCTAGATACACTTGAATCTACTTTGACTTCAGACACTCACTTGAGTGACCAGAGGGCACTACCACTTCAAATCAATAACCTAAAGGAACTTCCCCCGATATATGTAACCTATTGAAATACAATGTTACGGCATTAATGAATAAGCTTGACTTACGTTTAACTTTGTGAGTGCTCCTTAAAGCTTCTAGGGAACAGCTTTGAAATCAGAATCTGCCCACAACTGTTACAATGAAGTCTATATTAATACAGAGGGGAACCAGCATTGTTTCTGGTGTCAAATAAGTACACTGTTGCAAATATTGGGCTCTATTTATAAGGTAAAGCGTAAAGTACAAGGCGCAACTAACATTTATGGACGTGTTCATATCCATTTTGCTATTTTGACAGCAGAAAAACCAGACTTTGCGCCAAGGCAAGGCACAAAAAGACTGTCCTAAGTCTTTTGATGATTGATCGTGTTTTGAGCATAAGATGCAATGAACCAATCAGGGGTTCACTTTCCTGAAAGTGATTGATCTTAGCACATAACAAACAAGATAACAAATGACGTAAGTAAAGAATGAGTGAGCTCTACGTGCATAATCCAGAACTGTTTGTTATTCCAGAATTTACAAAGGAACTTTGTTGGCTCCTCCCCAGCCTATGCCTGAGAATCACAGAATGTCCATAACAGGAAAATCAACGCCATGTATTTCAATGGTGAAATGTTATGTGACTGTCACAACAGACATATGCAAATGTAAATAAAAATATAAACTAATTAGAAAATCAATAAAAACACACCAAAGCAACCAAGATTAAAAACAAAATGAATGAACCTATTTGATGAAAATATAAAAATGGGCTTAAAATGTGATGTTGCTTCCTTATAAACAAAACACAATGGTGAGCAGCAATAGAAAAAGGAAGTAACACTTTTCAAAAGAAGCCTTAAAACAACTTATGGAGGAGGTGGTCAAAATATATTTTAATAAAATAATTACTGTAATGTTACCAGCATAGCACAAACAAGAATAACAGCACAGCAGCATGCAGGGGGAAATCTTAGAGCTCCCAAGAACTTGTGTAGGCACCAGAATTACATCTTTCACATGCCCAAAGCATCCTCTACAGCAGTGTGTCTTCTTTGGTGCTATGTGTACTCCCTGTCCACTTAAGGGTTCCATCCTCTGCACCTACAATGTCAGGTATGTCTGCAGTGGCATGAAAACCAATTTTGGTGTCATGCAAGACATCCCCTCCTTCTGGACACAGTACAGTATGTAGTTGTGCACACAGTCTAACAGAAATGCGATGCACAGTTGCAGGACACATCAGCCTTGCTGACGCCATGTGCAGCTGTAGGTCACAGGAATCTACCAGGGGTGTAGAAGCAGAGAGTTGTCAGAGGCTGCATGGTGCACTGAGGACCAAATTCCGGTGTGTTCCTCTTTTCAATTTACCCTGCACCAGACAAAGGTAGCTCATTGTTTCACCTCAGGCCAGCCTGTAGTTATCTACAAATTGTTCATTACTGGGATGGTCGAAGGGGTCTATGGCCACTGGCAAAACAGCATTTAGACAAGCAACTTGGCTTCCTGCACAGCGCTGTCTCAAACGCTGTCTTCTGTTGACTTGCACAATTCTCTGCCATTTATGGTCATGAGGGGTGATTCACCTTCCCAATTCAAAAGATGTGACTGAGCACAGCAAGTTTGATTGGTTAGTTCATTATGTAGCTGACCAGGGTTGTTTATTTATTTATTGGATTTTGAATTGATTTGGACACATCCTGTAAGATGTTGAATTGAAATGACAGTAAGAAGAATTTAATCCCTTTCAATTCAATGCAGTCATGCAACACATAAATGTCATTAAATCTAGCAAAACATAATTACATAACAGATTTATTTCAAAGATGTTAGATGCATATATTTACATAAAATTTGTACTAGTGAGTGAACATTATATTTGCATGATTCTGAGATAAAAATTGTGTAATTATTTTAGCCTATTCTAACAATATGCATTTGATTTGTGTCAGTCTTCCTTTTCCATGGAGATATATTTATTGTTTTTGCACATTTAACTGTTTCTGTGTGTTTCAGTTTGTCTGCAGTAGCTTTTCCTGTGTCTGTGGATTGTCAGATGGATATGGTTGTGGTAAGGTTAGTTTTATGACTGTATGAAGTGCTTGTCCACCATGGTACACAAAATCGCCATTAAATTATATACAGACACTACTCTACTTGCGGACGAGATATGTTCCAAACAGCCTTTCATAACTTGAAATGTTCGTAAGTCGTTATTCAGCATCATTTTAAGTGTATATGCAAGTACAAAGAACTAGGATGCTGGGAGTACGCACGCTACGCTGCTGCGTGGTGGGAGTAGCAGCCAGCAGTCATACTAGGCGGTATTGGTGCGCAGAAAAAAAAAAATTATGTTGCGGACAGGAAATGGGAGCCCAATGAACACAATTTGGACTTACAGTTCTCTGCGTTCGTATGTCTGAAAGTTTGTAAGTTGAAAGTCTGTATTCTATAGGCGACACTTCAAATTTGGAATTCTTTACGAATAGCGGTGACATGCACAGACATTTCAGGTAGGTGCTCGAACAGGGGAGTACAGCTGACAGGTACTTTTTGCTGCCGTAAATATTAGTGATTGTGTGGGGATGGGGGCGCATATGGACAGGATTCAGTGTATACTGCTTATGTTTACATGCTGTGTAATTCATATTTAAATGTTAAGCTGTTTATTAAATGCTAAACTGTTTTCAACCGATTTAGGAATTTGATTTTCAAGGTCATTCTCAAATCATTTCTGAATGATGCACACAAGTGTTCACACAAGTGTTACAACAAGCCCCTTTTGAGCTAACTTATAGACTACAGTAGAATTTTGTATTGCAAAATTGACCTCTCATTATAACATCAGCATTATTCCATTGTCCAAAAAGGGCTTGAGTGTGTTTTTATCATATATTTTGGCTGATCTCTGTGGCTCTGTGACATGACACTAGAATGACTTGTGACTAGCCACTAGACTAGTGGGTCAAAGCACTTTATAAATCTACAAAGGAGCTAACTAACTCCTTAGTTAAGAAGGGTCTCGGGAAATACATGGTAATTAACGATCAATCCTAAGTGCTAGTTAACAAGCTACTTAACATTACAAAGCTTTCAGGAATGCCACCCCAGAATGGCATGTCCCCTCACCTTTAAAATACAGTAGCGCATGAGCGATGGTGGATTGCTATTATAATGGTGTGTTTGCCAGGAATACGGACGTCCTGTTGTGTGAGTTGAAAAGGCACAAGCTCATGATCTTAGGGAGCACCACTGCTCCACCTAAGCCTTTCAAGGTGAAAAGATGTGAGATGACATATCAGGGAGTGTTTCCTGGTTTTCGGGCATCTCCAAGTCATCTGCGCAGTGTTGAAAGCGGTACAAAGATGTCAGAAAATGAGGAAAACAGAAGCTCGCTGCTGAACATGCACAGTGGCTGGGAACAGGGATTTAGATATGCTTGTGTGTTTTTTTTTGCTTTAATTTTGGGTCTCAAAATATAAACAAAAGTGCAATCTTCGTTCAAACCAAACAAACAGAACCTACCGTGTTTAAGATGTTTTAAAATGTTAAGGCAATAGGGCTGTTATTTTTCCACACCTCACAGTTTAGATTCCTTACCAGGCTACAGAGGTTTCAACTTGTCTGTCAGCTGATCACTCCTTATACTGATGTACACTCCTTGTACTGATGTACACTTCTTGTACTGATGTACACTGTTGGCATCAGCACATGAATTCAACATCACACCTTCTAAAGTTCTCTAATCTGTCCTCATTTATGTCCAACAGACAGCATGCATGGCAATGTTATGCAACATACAACATACCACAAAGAATGCCGCAACCTTCTAGAGGATGGATTGTAATGTTCCAGCTATTTCTCTGAAATGCATTTTCAGCAATCCAAATATCTTTTCAATTGCAGTATGTGCTTAATTTTGATAATGAACATTAAAGTTTTTTTTTAAAATGATACAATATATATATATATGTATGTATGTATGTATGTATGTATGTGGCGGCATGGTGGTGCAGTGGTTAGCACTGTCGCCTCACACCTCTGGGACCTGGGTTCGAATCCCCGCCTGGGTC
>JAODJX010000136.1:21519262-21529622 GCA_026776945.1 Isichthys henryi
TAGTTTTATCCATACAGCTTCTGTACTTTTATTTTTGTCAGTGAGCTCCCTTGCCTGCAAGTTTTCTTTTACGTATACTGCAAAACCACCTCCGTTCTTGCTTATCCAGTCTCTACGGAACAACGTGTAACCACCCATAATATATTCTTCTCTATTGTCACTCATCCATGTTTCTGTTATTCCCATAATGTTGTAAGTGTGTAGGAATTATTAGCTCAGGTAAATTTTAATATCTCCACCAATATGTCTTAAAATTAATTACATTTTAATTAATTATTATTTAATGATGATTATTAACTAATTGTTATGCTGAATGGTTGGTTCCTCCAAACTCAATTGCGGGATCCCCGTAAGTATGTTAATGTGAGACTAACCACTAATTACCAGTATCGCTTAGTAACCAGGGTTAAAAGGCTCGTCCAGCGAGCTGCATCACCAGGTAATGTAAATGATTGGTACCAAAGCTCCCCTCACGGCCGATTAGAGTGAGTCTCGTGATATTTCAGGCTATTTTGTGGTTTCAGAGCTTAGTAGCCAGATCGGCAGGGACTATTATGAGCACTCAATGAACGGAGGCTGAAGTTGTGTAAAAGACATGCATTTACTGTATTCCTAACTAACACTACAACTAACATAAGACTGACATTACACTTAAAATAAACAACAAACACGAACTAATGGAATAGAAACAAACAATGTAATTATGGAAATGCAATGACCAGATTTAACTGGGTAACCTTAAACGGGAAATACTGTTCTGCACGGCAAGCACAGTTTCTGGAAACACGACCCTAAAATCATATATTTGGTTAACAGTACAGCTTAGGTTGTTAGAATGAAAGGAAGTTGGTTTACTTGGTTGCAGAGTGGGGGTGGGGGGAGTCTTGGCAGTTGATTGCAGAGGCTCATGAGCTGATGGGATGATGGCACTCAGGAAGGCGCGGCGTTTGGAGTGGTTGTTGGAGTGGAGCCCCTTGGATTTTCTCTCCTTTTGAGGCTTTAAGGTGAAAGGCATTGTCTTGGTTGCAGTTCTCTGTTCAGGAGGGCTTCTTGCAGGCATCATCCTAGTAATAAAGGGTAGAAAATAAAAGACCAGATTAGGAGTGAGGTGGAGTGAGGGAACAGGGAGAAAGTATAGTGGACAACAATTCTCGGCCAGAGAACCGTTTTAAAGAAACAAACAAACTTCATGGAGAGTCTTTGTGCTGAGTTTGGTTGCACGAAACTATAGTACTAGATTTTGTCTCCCACTTGGAGTTCGTCTTGTGAGGGGACACTCCTGTGGACTCTGATTGCCATGAGCACCAGAAGCAATTTCACATCCCAATCTTTCCAATTGGATGCCACATATTTATTGTTTGGTTGGTCCGTTCTACTTGGCTGGATGCCATAGTATGGTGGCTGATGTGGAACTGGGCTTTGATTCCCAATAGTTTCCAGATTTCCTGCATCACTTTGGCTGTGAAGTGGGTGCCACTTTTAGTGGGAGGCCAAACCTGGAGAACACAATGTTCATGAGCAGATATGCCGTTGTCTGGGCTGTGTCGTTGGGTACCAGGAGGCATTCTACCCATTTAGTGAACTGGCAGGAGACTGTGAGGAAGTATTTGTTTCCACAAGCTGATCTCGTCAGGGATCCTACCCAGTGAATTTTTAGACCTGAACACGGGAAACTGATACCCCGTCGCTGCATAGGGGTCTTGTGGTTTGGGTTTGCTGGTTGGAATTGGCAGCAGACAAGACATCACATATTCTGTCACATCCTATTGCATGTTAGGCCAATAGTCTACCTAAGGGCCTCATAAGTTGCTTTGGCATTGTGGTGTCCTGCACAGGATGTGTCGTGGGCATACAGTAGTATGACCCCCCTTTGGCCATGAGGGATCACGAGCTTTGTCAAAGTGTGGGCATCAGGGACATCAAGAGGTATGCCCTCGGCAAGATGACGAGAGGGTAAAGCCATCATCTGGTGATGGAAGTCAGAAAGGGAGTCCAGGTCTGCTGTGGAGATCGAGTTGGTGGAGAGGTCGCGGAGGTTATTGCAGACCTTGCTGAGGGCAGCATCCGTGGGCTGGAGGGAGATGATGTTAGAGTTGTAAACCTGAGGAGAAAGTTCCAGCAGTGAAGACGCAGGCAGCGAGGCAGGTGCTTGACTTTGGTGGTGGGTGATAACGTGGACAGCACAGGTGGGTGGGAGGGGACGAAACTCCCACGGGTCACCATGTAGTGCCCCTGCTTTGGCAAGTGCATCCGTGTGGTCATTGTCCAGTCTTGTCCAGTCCTGGGAGTCTGAAATGACTGTGAACCTTTTTCCAGAAGAAAGAGGAGTTAGCAGCTCTTTCGGATTGAGGTGGGACTTCTTCAATGGTTCCAATGTCTCTGGTAGGGAAGACTGGTGGTTCTTGAATATCATCTGGGGCCGACAGCTGGGGGAGTTTGTGAGCATAATCTGATGTGGGTTCAGGTGAGGGTTGTGGGGTTCTGCGTGATTTGTGCTTCCGTCCCTGTGATTTAGGATCTCTCTTCCGAAAGTCCTCTTGACCCTTGAGGGGATGCTGAGCAAAGCAACCTGAGTAGAAACCACTCATCATCCTCCTTGGTTCGTCCAGGTTTCGAGTCTGAATCTTAACCTTTCCTCTTGTCTTTCTGGTTCTGTGGTGGATTCTGTCGGGAACTTAGGGGAGAGCTTGGATTAGGGAACTGGTTTCCCTGTCGATCTCCCCACTTCTTCCATGGCTCCATTGGTCTTGGCTTGCCCTTGTTAATATAGTGCCATGTCTCCCATCAGGTTGGAGTAGAAGAGATCCTTGAAGTTCGCATCTTCTTCCATGTCTGGTTCATTTCTCTACTCAAAATGCACCAGACGAAGGCGATTGTAGTATGCTTGAGGAGTTTCTTGTTTGCTCTGTTTGACATCCAAGGTGACGGCGATACCTTGCTCCAACTCAGGATCAGCAAACTCAGTGCTTTGTGCAGCAGCTTATACTCAGCCTTGATTCGACTGGGCTGTCGATCCAGGAAGCTGCGGACCTCCAGGCTAGATGTGATCCTGATGATAGACTCTATCCACGTTAGTCACATTGTCCAGTCTTTGGAGGTGGAAGTCAATGTCTTGGAGGTAGGCATGAATGTCGTGGTGTCCTCTGGGATTCGAGGTAAACGTGTTGATATTCTGAGCTACTTTATCAAGCTCCTTTGTGGTACCCTGGTGCTGGTGTAGAGTTCGTGTCAGTAGGACTGTTCCATCATGGGTGTTTTCTCTGAGAGAGACCTTCCAGGTTCTTGGTTCCTCAAGGTCCAGTGAGGGGCGAGGAGTTGTCTCATCCCGATGAGAGACCCCTGTTTGCCTTGGGAGAGACCGCACTGTTGGAGAAGACATTGGTTCCATTGCTGAATCGTAGAAGGCTCTGAATTCTGACTTCATCTCATATGCTTATATTAGTTCTTGTCTCATCCAGTCAATCTCTTCTGCGTCAGCCTGATGTTTTGTTCTGGCATCGGTGAGCTGTTCCTGGGAGGTGATCAGTTGGTGATTCAGGTTGTGGATGTATCTCTGTGCCTCGGCAAGATGGTTTTACAGGGCCTGGATTCGACTATTCTTGTCTTTGGGCGCTGTCCAACAGTGTTTCAGCCCGGTCGAGTCTGGCATGGAGGTTTTCTCAGGTGGCTCTGGCTTGCTGTTCCCACTGGTCAGCTTCAGCTTCTCTAAGCTCTTCCAGGGTGCGTTGAAGTTTCCCATTTCTTTTAGGTGTCTTGCTAACTTCTGTCTCCTCCTCCTCATGGGACAGAGACCTTCTTTGTTTGAGTTCTTGCTCAATGCGTTCTCAATGCATTCTCAATGCAATGTTAAGCTTTGGCTGCATCTTGCTGTGTCTCAGCCAGTCGGTGTTGGGTGTCTCTCTCCTGCTGTTTCAGCACTTGCACCTTTTGCTGGAGACGGGATGTTTCCGCTTCATTAATCTTCAACCTGGCTAGAAGTTTGTGTGCAAAGGAGCCGAGTACTTGCGGTAACCATTTACTCCTGCATTTCTGAGTGGTGGTCATGGCCATAAGTTCGACAATGTTGTCCTCAAGTTGGTCAGCTCCTTTGGACCATGTGAGATCGGTATAACTGGGCAGGAAGTCGGAAGTCGCAACATCAGGCCAGGTACCCAAATCTTTCCACTGGTTTAAGGGGCTTTCCATGTAGGTCATTGTGACTCTGTCAACTGGAGGGTGACCACAGAAATCTGTTATACTCAGGCTGGGTGTTGCTTAGGTGGGTGACCTGACACCTAAATCTGGGTGAATAAATAAAACCAAAAAAATTAAATAAGATATAACTGGGGCCTGTCAATGGGTAACAGGAAAGGTGTAGTGAACCATGGGAATAGTTTCCCATGACAAAATAAACAAAAATTGTTCCCTGGGAGAAGTTGTTGCAGGATAGAACAGTATAAATTACTCTAGGGCCTGAGAGATGCCCTAGTTAGGGGGAAAGGATAAAACCTTATCGTTTTATCAAGGCAAGACACCGTACGGTACATTCTATCATGGGTGTCTAGTCCTATCATGGGTGTCTAAACTGTCTATTCCTCTAATAATTGAATCCCCTACTACCACAACCTCCCTCTTCCTGGGGGAAGGGGGCTCCTCAGTGCCCAAGGGCCCACCTTCCTCCCCAGTCTCTTCCGGCTCTAAAGCTGGAAGCACCTGAAAGCGGTTAGACAAAGTCACTTCAGGTGATGCCGCCTCTGTGAACTGTGTACGCCCTATTCTACGTCTATGACCTACTGTACGTTCAACTAGCTCACTCGACCTCTCTGCCTGCCCTTCATTCTCCCCCCTCCCTGCTTGTGACGTTCACACCGTCTCCCTAGATGGTGTATTTACTCTCTCCTTTAACTCCTTGTTGTGTTGGATAAGAGCCAGTTGTTCCTCGAGGTCATGACCTTGACCATGAGTGAGTCCACTAATTTACATCGCTCGCAGACGAAGTCCGACTGGACGCAAACATCCATCTTGGAAACACAACACTGAGCTGGCCCCATAATGAATTAGTTCACTATGACCCTGTCGTTTACTCCCAGCCCAGTATATTTATATAGCGTATTTAACTTTTACTCGATTTAATAAATGTATAGTTAATATAATACAATGCTGAGTACAATAAAACACTAAATTAAGACTTGCATTAAAACTGAACTTTTAAAGTATCCTATAGGGTCGGAGATAACAAACTTAAATTGCTTAAACTTAAATTGATAAATTAAACTTAATAACAAAAAATAACCAAATTAACAATTATTTACCCTATAGTACCTTCTTACCCCGCGGTGTGTGTAGCAAAGGTAGGCGGACAGAAATGCCGCTCACACAGCACCCACAGCTGTCAGTAACACTCCTGCTGTTTTTTAACAAAGACAGACCAGCACTCACGTCGACTGAAGAAACAACAAAAAATGTAACAACAACCACCCATGTAACTGTACTGGCACACAAACATTCAAATATACTTCCAAATAATTCCAATCATCCGCTTCAACAGGCGCACAACACAACACATACTTTTATTATTTGATTATGTCCGATTATTCTAGTGGGATATAGATGAAACCACTTTATTCATGACAATAACATATGTTTTGTTCTTTTTATCATTATTTAAACTACCACAGGAGCACAAATTGGTAGTCGAACAAAAACAGGAGATGTAATTGCAGTGTCTATTTATGTGACCATGCAATGATGTCATGGTGATGCCCTTCCCACCTCGAGGATTCAGTCAATCAATAAGGTTTAACAGCCTGTGCGTTATGGGCAGGCACGAGGTGCAATAGTGGCTAGCTAGAGATTTACAAGATGAGAAAGCTAACACAGAGAGACATGACTGCACAGCGTGCTGGCAAATGCTTCCTTTGGCAACTCACTTCTTATCTCCTTAGCAAACCTCCAGCCTCTCAAGACATCAGAAAAAAATTATTTGATAAATAGGCGACAAATGGGTCCTGTAGGCCGTATATTGAAAGCCTGCTGTTTATTGAAAAACTAAAATCTGCAATAAATTTGGTGATCACTGTCATCTATCCATCCATCCATTTTCTAAACCGCTTATCTTACTAGGTCAATTCCAGAGCCTATCCTGGAAGCAATGGGCATGAGGCAGGGAACAACCCAGGATGGGGGGCCAGCCCATCACAGGGCACACTCACACACCAATCACACACACATGCACTCCGACGGGTAATTTGTCAAGTCCAATTTGCCTCAGCATGTCTTTGGACTGTGGGGGGGAAACCGGAGTACCCGGAGGAAGCCCCACGACGACATGGGGAGAACATGCAAAATCCGCACACATGTAACCCAGAGGGAGACTCGAACCTGGGTTCCAGAGGTGTGAGGCCACAGTGCTAATCACTGCACCACTATGCCTCCCGGTGATCACTTTCAGTCACCAGAAAATGTTTTATCCAATTTGACAATGGTTCAAAAGCTGATTATGTTGATTCAATAAAACTTTATTTTTTCACTTGGATAAAATAAGATATCTAAAATAAAATAAGAATTCCTTAATGAGACATATCTATATAGAGGACTATATACCTGTTCATTCTAGGCAACTCTTTTCAATATCATTTATTACCAAAGTTTGTGATTTTCAGTCATTAAGGCAGCACTATACCTGAATATTGAAGACAGTTGATGACTGCTTAAGTATAATAGATCTTTCAGTAGATGAATAACTGATAATCTAAATTTCTAATTTCTTCAACAAGACTTTTTTTTGCACTTAACAATGCAAATGGGGTGGAGTTCGGCTCGGCAGTTTGGACTCTGTGCTCGTGATTCAGTTCAATTTAATTTAATTTTATATAGTGCCTTTCACCATAGAAGTCACCTCAAGGTGCTTTTCGTGGTGTCCATCGTCAACTGGCTGCCCAACCCCCTTGGGCATGCAAACATAGAAAATGTATAAAAAGAATGGGCCTGGGACAGTGAAAACTGTGGTAATCGTCAAAGTCTATCAGTGAGTCCGTGGTTTTTGTGGGCCTGTGTGAAATGGCAGATTGAAGGCTGCACCAACAATGTCACAGCTTGCAAAATGCACCCACAGTGTAACCCTTCCATGACATTGAACCTGTACTCCAGCTCAGATGGTTCCCACCCCGGGCACAACCCAGACATATGGAAAGGAAAGCAGAACACGTGGGTTGTCAGAACATACAGAGACACATTCATGGACAAGCACAGTAGCCCAAAAAGGCATATACAGTAGCACAAGCAGCGGTAGCTGCAGTTTGTTATGGGTTAAGTTCCTAAACTGAAGTAATAATTCTTCAATCAAGGTTTAAAGACTGTGGCCAGTTTGGCATCCCGAACATGAGCTGGCAAGCCATTCAACAATATATAGGACCTGTAGCAGAAAGCTTTACCACTAACTGTTATTTACCATTAACTACTTATATGTGAGTTGACAATGAATCCTGCTTTTTGTAATCTAAGTGTATGATGCGGCTTGTAAACATGAATTATTTATGTTATGTAGGTGGGTGCTAGACCTTTAAGTGCCTTATATGTTAGGAGGAGAAATTTGAAATCAGCCCTGAGCCTACTAGCAAACCAGTGCAGGGAACTAAGAGCAATATATACAAAAACATGTATTAGTTTCTCAGTAGTAGGACTAATCGGATGGTGACTGGTTTGAATCTTGTGTCCAGCAGGGAGATGCCACTGTTGGACCCTTGACCAAGGTATTTGTCAAAGTCAGCTTTATTGTCATTGTGTGCATTGTGTGAGTGTGTGCATATAGACATGCATGTAGCATGTAGTAGGGTGCAAAAGTTTCTGTACAGCAGTGTTCATACTAGAATACTGAAATGGTACATGAATCTTTATGCGGAGTTCAACATATGCACAGGGGCTCTGGACGCTGACTGACCCTGTGCTGTCACTGCATGCTTGCTTTCACCTGTTCATGTGTCTGTGTGTCTCATAGACAGCAAGATGGGATATTTGAAAAGTCATCACTATTCTATTCATGAATAATCAGACCAAAAATTTTGATTGCATCTGTGCAATAATAAACACCTTCTTCAGAAAATCTATAGAAGACCACTTCATAAGTTGTGATAAAACAGAGATTGCCCATTTATTTCTGAGAGGTAGAGGTAAGGAACATGGACTCCTCAGGGATGAGAACCTGAGTGTAGTCATGCGGTGGGTGATGCCTCAGCACCACACTACTCCAAATGGACCAGTATGAGGTTTTTTTCTGGTGGCTGGAGTGCCAATCCTGCCACCAACCCCCAAGTTTTTCCCTGTAAGTTGGAGGGCCTCCTTATAGGGCTGGATGTAGATTAATGTCATACCCAGGATAAAGCGAATGCAGGTTAAGGGCCTTGCTCAAGGGCGCAATGGAGTAGAATCACTCTGGGCATTCATGGGATTTGAACTAGCAATCTTGCAGTTGCTGGCACAGATCCCTAGCCTCAGGGCCACCGCCCTGCCCTATTATTTCTGACATGTGTGGTTTAATCAATTATATTCCTCTAAACATTGGGACACAAAAGCAAAAGAAATAAATGAATCATTAAAAAATTGGTAAAATAATGCATCAACAATGCCATGTATCATCCTAACTGCCATTAGAAATGTAATTAAAGCCCTTTGCTTCTGCAGATATAATTACTATTAAGATGGCAGGATATTTAATAGTTAATATATGACTAGTGAACTGTATGAATTCTATGTAAGAGCTGTGAACTGTACAATATAGGTCTTGATCTGTAGTAGAGTATTAAAGCTTCATTCTTCTCTCACTTGACAAAAAACCTGATTTTTTTTCATCATTGTTGATCAACACAAAGGCACTCCCACGTATAAATGTAAAAACTCATAGGTGTTGACAGGATCGATAGATACCATGAATCTGAAAGGAAAAACCTTCTGTTCACACTGTACAGACAAGAAAGCAAGAGACAATATCAGCCCTATAATGAATACAGTAAAAAGAGCCCCCAAGGGAATGGGCTGTAAAATCTTTTATATTCTCATCTTTCGATCTGCAGTGAAAGCAGCATGTGCCCTATCACTGGCCTCCACCCTGTTATTCAACTTCAGTGAAGGCTAACATGCATTAAGAGAAACACGTCTCATCCTTATGTACCTGCTGTGAGTAGAGCACAAGAATCTGTAACAAGAATAGTAATTTATGGCCGGGGTGAGAAACTCTACCTGAATAACAGCCACATAATTCCTTGCAACTTGTAGCCTCATTTTATTAAGCTATTTTCGTAGCTGTGTGTTGCATTCCTTGTGAGTTTGCATATCATTTGCATAACAGTTTGCTTATTTTTTAACAGATGCCTTCATTTATTGTACACAACAACTTTCACATGAGAAAAAAATTGACTGAGTTGCCGCATTCATGGTTTCAGATACAATTCATAAAACCAAATGCAAATGAGTATTTTCTGTGTTTTATTTAATAAACAGCACGTGGGCAAATATTGCATGCACATCACACTAAAGATAACATACATGGAGGCCATTCCATATTCTGGGACTAGAGCCTGACTCCAACTTGATAACTTTGTTTTAATTTGCATAATTGCTTGACCCGCTGCTGTTTCCATGACCAAAGTTCTCATACAGAGTACAATGCTGACTGGTCGTCCAGGTGGTCGTTAAATAGGTAGGTCGTTAAGTATGGAGTATCTGTATATATAAACTGTGGTCAGCACAGAAGTCCAGTAACAGAACACCACTTAGGTTCAGATCAGACAGGCCATTCCTACAAAACAACCCCTTCCTGGTTTCACTGTCATTACTGAAGTGAGCATCAAAATCTCCAGGAGTCCCCAGATGGGGGCCTTCACCCAAAGTCTCCATGAAGGCTGCAAACTCTGAACAGATGTTTTGTATATAAGCAGACAACATCACATCCCATCCCTCCACTCAAAGTTGAAGGGAGGTCGCCCTCTTGTTCACTGAGTTGAACTCACATACAAGCACTGTACTGGGGGGGCTATGAGTAAACTATGCCTGCACACCATATGGAAAATCTGCGATGTGCGATAATAATGCTCTGTATTACGATAGCAATATCACTTGCGATTACTAAACATATTGAAGTGTGTTATATTAGCTATACAGGTAATACAGGTAGGTATATTAGCTATACAGTTTCTATGTCTTTCTGCTTTAATTGGTACTGTATTAAGCTAAATATCAGTGGCGGCTGGTGAAAAAAATTCTTGGTGGGGCTGACGTACCTAGTCCAGTATAAGCATTCAAATGAACACTCAGAAAATGACAACAATTTCACAATCATAATTTAATTTCCTTAGTTGGCTGGGTGATATTTATTTCGGGCTTGTCG
>JAODJX010000136.1:21568418-21583046 GCA_026776945.1 Isichthys henryi
CAACCACAGGACACCACTGGGACACTCCAAGCACACACACACACACACACACACACCAGGACTGGACCGACATGGAAAGAACTACTGAGACAGAATGACTTAGGACAACTAAACAGCACATAAGACGACACATAACAATGGGAATCAAATGAACGTGGGCAACACTAGGGAATGCACAAACACTAGACGGAACAGAAAATTAAACAAAGATAAGGTGGACAGGTGCAGGGACAACCAGAGCAGGAGTACAGACATTGACAAGTGCAACACAGGGCATGGTCCAGGGAAGAAGAAAGGCGGGACAGGGCTATAAGGTACAAATTGGGGTGAAAATAGAAATGAGGCAGGAGGTAACAGGGCTGAGCTAGGGGTCATCGGGACTCCGGAAAGTGAGGCGTTGACCCCAGGACATGTCCCGTCTCCCTCTCTGGGAGACCGAGACATGGCCAGCCCCTCTCTTGCACCCCTGTTGATAACAGAGGCTTGGGGCAGAAGTGGTTCTGGTTCGAGACAGAAACCGGGGTCCAAGGTGTGGGACCTAGGGACAGACCATTGGAGCCCCAGTCCAAGCCCTACTGAAGCCCTGCAGGACTGTTTCAAGTGCACATACTGGAGAATCTTCAGGGAAGCAGTGATCAGCACACGGAAATTAATGAGTACACTGTGACAACAAATACATCGCGGATGTTGCAGTTACCAAAACTGTCACAATGCATGCCAACCAGAAGCCATGGTTTACAGCAGAACTTCATAAACTGCTGAAAATCTGGGATGCTACTTTCAAAACAAACAATGATGTGGAGCTCCGAGCAGCAAGAACCAACCTGTCCCAGGGCATCAAATTTGCAAAGCATGAGTACACACGGAAAATTAATAACCACTTCTCCTGTTTGAGAGATACGAGGCGCAAGAGGCAGGGCATCCAAGCCATCATGGACTACAGGACCCCACCACGCATGTGTGACACCGAGGCCTCTCTACCAGACACATTCAACACTTTCTATGCCAAGTTTAAGGCCCAGAAGACCTTGCCAGTGTGGAAGACCACCCCATAACCAGACAATCAGGTGTTGTCTCTGTCTGCAGCCAGTGTGAGAAAGACTCTACCAAGGGCTAACCCACGCAAAGCTGCTGGATCTGACAATGTCCCTGGTTGAGTGCTCAGAACCAGTGTTGACCCGCTGACTAACATTCTAGTGGACATCTTCAACACCTCCCTAAGCCAGGCTCTTGTCCTACAGTGCTTCAAGGCCACCACCAACAGACTTGTTCTGAAGAAGTAGCAACGGCCAGTAGCATTTACACCAATCATCATGAAGTGCTTTGAGTGGTTAGTTCTGAGCCACATCAAGCACCCGCTCCCCCCCACACAAGACCAACTAGAGTTTGCGTACCACACAAATTAGTCTATAGGTGACACAATGTCACTCACACTCCAGCTGGCCCTGTCCCACCTAGAACACCATAATACTCACGTGAGAATGCTGTTCATCGACTTCAGTTCAGCATTCAACACCATCATCAACCAGCATCTGATTGGCAAGTTGGGCCTAGTTGGATTAAACACCTCTAGAGGCCCCAGACTGTCCAGATCAACAACCTCTGCTCCAACACCATCACGCTGAGCACAGGCACTCCTCAAGGGATCAACAAAATATCCCAACAATGCTTGCATATTCTGCATTGACTGAAGTAAGTACACCTCTCCAAATCCACCCTCACCACTTCCTACAGAGGCAACATCGAGAGCATTCTGAGCAGCTGTATTACAGTCTGGTATAGAAACTGCCACGCCTCAGACCGCAGAGTCCTTCAGAGGATTGTGCGGACAGCTGAGCGCATCATCTGTAACTCTCTGCCTAGCCTGCAGGACATTTACACATCCCACTGCATCCATAAGGCCACCAGCGTCGTGGCTGACCCCTATCTTGCGTCCCACAGACTGTTTACCCCTCTTCCATCTGGAAGAAGATTCTGCAGCATCAGGAGCAGGTCTGCTAGACTGTAAAATACCTTCTTCCCCCAAGCAGTCCGGCTCCTGAACACCATGCTGCCCCCTTCCACACTGGACTGTCTCCTTCACACCCTGCTCTGCCCAAATTAAGCCCCTTTATACACTGAAAAAAATCAATCAGTGGTGAAGCATTTTTCACTAAATAAATAAAGAGACTACTAATAAACAATAAGTACATTTCATTTATAAAAATCAGCATTTTACCTCTAATTTATAAATTTCAATTTCACTGAAAAAAATATATAGAAAATAATCCACTTGATTGTTTTGAGTAAATTATGGGCAATGTTTTGTTTGTAAAATGGGAAAGATGTGAAATCTAAGCATTTTATTATTTATTTTTTTATTGACGTATTTGCCAATGTACTCAAAACATTGGTTTTCTCCTCGATCGTGCATTGATGTTCATCACATTGTCAATTAATTAATTTAAGGTAAGATTATATTATATATATTTCTTAACTAACTGAACACGGTACTTTTATGGCAGACACAAATGTTCTGCTATTTGTCAGTTTTTAACACCTAGTGGCACGAACAGAAAAGACTCACTTTTTCAGCTACTACCTACAGCCAATGAAACCCAATATTATGTTTGTCACGCCTAGTTCGTACGATCCTCGTGTGTGCCACGTCCCCCTGATTATCCACGTGTGCTTCCCTGATCGGACCCAGCTGTGTCTTGTTGTTTTGATCTGTCTTGTCTATTTCAGTCCCCGTCTTGCCTCAGTTCAGTGTCTGTCATTGATGTTTGTCAATGCTTGTGTTCCGTCCTGCCCTACCCGCTCCGTTTCCCCGATTAAAAACCCGTTTTCCGGTTGCTTGCCTACTCCTTGCCTGCCCGCCTGCCGGTGCGATCACCCACTCCCCAGCGATTGCGGCAAATCCTGACAGAATGACAGACTATAAAGGAAGAGCAGCTTCCATAACTGAGGAGGAATACCTCAGTTACGTCGACCAGCTGCTATTTTGGATAGCCCAGCCCGGCGTCCGGGAGGATCCCCTGGCATGGGGTCTCATTAGCCGGAGTTAGGATATCCTGGATCGGCTGTCCCTGGAAGAGGACGTGCACCTTGCGGAGGAGGTGCGCAAAAACTTCTGGCGGGTGGCCAAGCTCCAGACGGAGCGGTACGTCGCGCGGGCGAACCGGGGACTATCCTCCCGCCGTCCACCTTTACGGACTTAGCGCCGCCTCCCGCCACCACCGTGCACCGGAGGAGGAGGAAGAGGAGTCCGGCAATTGCCCCGTCGATCACCCTGGGGGCCTGCACCCTCATCCCTGTTTCTCTTCCTGAAGGTGATTGGGAGTGCTTCCCGATCACCACGGAAGTCCCCAGCACTGCTAAGCTGCCTCCCCAGGCAGCTTCCCCCGTCCGGAGAACACGCCGGGCCACTGCGCAGCCTGAGCAGCCGCCTCCGCTGCTCGCTGCAGCCGCCTGGCCTGAGGAGCTCCCTCCGCTCCTGCCGCCTGCGCAGCCCGAGCAGCCGCCTCTGCCTGCGGCTCCAGAGCCCGAGCAGCCGCCTCCGCTGCCTCCGTCAGCTCCTGTTGGGCCCGAGCAGCCGTCCGAGGCGCTCCCTCTGCCTGCAGCTCCCACGCCCACGCCTGAGGCGCTCCCTCCTCCTCCAGTGACTGTGCCCCCAGTGACTCCTGTTATTAACCCCACTCCAGTCCCTTCTGCCCCTGTCCTAGAGGAGGTCCCAGAGGACAGTTCAACCGTCGCTCCTCCCTCCTCGGATGTGGAGGAGCTTGAATGGGACCCCTCGGGGACGCTTTTGGTGACTCCTCCGCCCTTGCCCCAGCGAACTGGACCCCGGCCTAGGACCCTCATGTCTGTGTCCCGTAAGGGGAGAGGACACAGACGTTGGGCTGGGGTCCCTCCCACCCTGCTCCCTGGCTCGCCCTCCCTCGCCTGCGCTGGGGCTTGGGGGGCGCCTGTGGGTCCTGACCCTCCTGGTCGGCGGTCGCCTGTGGGTCCCCCTCCAAAGCCTCGTCGCCCTGCCTCACCCCCTCCTCCATCCTCTCATCGGTCGCCTGCGGGCTCCCCGGACGCGGCTCCTCCGCTCCTAGCACGTCGGAGGACGTCGCGGCCTGCTGCGGCTCCCCCCCTCTCCTTGCCCTTGCCAGGGTCCCCTCCAGCTCCCTTGTCCCCTTCCCTGGCTCTCCCTCCAACTCCCTCCTCGACCCCTCCGTCAGTCCCTCGCCCTACCTCCTCTGCCACTCCGAGGTCCCCTCCTGCTCCGGCCTCCCGGCCGCCTGCGGCCCCTCCGACGGCTCCCCGTCGCCCGCTGGGGCTCCCTCGGGCTCCCGTCTTTGTTCCTCCCGTCTTTGTTCCTCCAGTGTTTGCTCCTCGTCCCTTTGTTCCTCCCTTCTCTGTTCCTCGTCCTCCAGTGTGCCCTCCGTTCACTCCTGGCCCTTTCGTTCCGCCTGTTCCCTCTCTGTCTCCCTTCCTGGTCTGTCTGTCCGCGTTCCCTGTCCTATGTCAGGTCTTCTCGTGGCTTATGCCCTTGTGTTAGTTCTGTCTTTCCATCTTGTTCCCTGTGCCCTATTGATGCTTCAGTTCTTCTGTTCCAGGTCCCGTTTCCCTCGTCTTGTCCATCGCTTCCCCTGAGGTGCGCCCGGAGAGCGCGCTTTTGGGGGGGGGGGGGTTCTGTCACGCCCAGCTCGTACGATCCTTGTGTGTGCCACGTCCCCCTGATTATCCACGTGTGCTTCCCTGATCGGACCCAGCTGTGTCTTGTTGTTTTGATCTGTCTTGTCTATTTCAGTCCCCGTCTTGCCTCAGTTCAGTGTCTGTCATTGATGTTTGTCAATGCTTGTGTTCTGTCCTGCCCTACTCGCTCCGTTTCCCCAATTAAAAACCCGTTTTCCGGTTGCCTGCCTACTCCTTGCCTGCCCGCCTGCCGGTGCGATCACCCGCTCCCCAGCGATCGTGGCAAATCCTGATAATGATAACATACAGCGTCATCATATACTGTATGAATTCAGCAACAGCGCACTGCGATTACTGAATTATAAGCATTGCTGCTTAAAATTCAAAACATCTTCTAGACTGAAACTTGCAAGGCTAAACTGATGCAGCATTGTCTTCTAGAGTTATTTTGAATTTTGAGAAATATGAAAAAATGGTTAATTATATAAAGAAAGATACATTTATACATTTACAACACTAGTTAAGTGAAGTATGACTGATACGTCTGTTACAACTCTTGAATTAGCTAGCTCAATGTCAATAATGGTGGATTCCAACAGAGACTTCTATTTGCAGGTGGATTACTGGTTTTATGCCAAAATAAGCATTTTTGCTTGACTTTTAAGATTTAAGGTAAGTTTAGTTAGTGGGGTACTAACACACACACACATCTTTAAACAAGCTATACATTAAATTGTACATTAGAAAGCTATTGTAAAAGTGTAGTAAGTATGTGTATTTCTGAGAAATAAAGCCACATCTGTCTAATATCAACCACGTTGTGAATCATTAAACCCTAAACGTTTGAAACTAAAATGATTCCATGATACTAAAATTCCTGTATTGATTCTATGGCATGTTTGTTTATTATCTTTCAGATAAGCAAAGAGTTTAAAAGAATTACTACTTTGAATTTGGAGCCAAAATTCATGGAGATGCTGGAGCAGTATACCCCAAAGCTGTCCAGCATATTCTGTGCCAAAAGAGGAGCAGTTGGGCAAACTTTGCAAAGCAAAATGGTTTCCATACACCAGGTATTCATAAAAATGTAACCTGTAATCAGTCTGAGTGGATGTATTTAATGGGTCTTATACTGGTAATCAATAGTGCATTTTGCCACATATCAGTAATATTACCATTCACCAGACAAGAGAAGTTGTCATCTGTTGTTTGGCTCATTACTTGGGTGAAAATGATGATCTCATCCAGAAATATATATGCGTCAAGCTTAATCTAGAAAAAAAAGACTAGCAGAATTTTTTGTTCTCACATAACTCAAGAATATTTTAAATATTTTTAAAATCCTCATCATCAAGTTTTCATCTCTCATCTCTGCACAAAATCTCACTTACCCTGTATTGCTCAGATATACATTTGAGGCTTTTCAGAAGCTGGTCTTAGAGTTGGATGCTTGTAAGTTTTCACCCAAATGCCCTAATGTATATGCCCTAAAAATTAATTGCTTGCTTAATTAACAACAGGGTTACTCAACTTACTAGAGGTCCGCACTGTTACTGAAGTCAGGTCTGTGCTTGAGACAGAAACTTTCAGACACTGTGGCCTTGTTGAATACCTAAAGTGTACGAGTTAAGTTCTTTGAAATATTTAACAGTAAAGAGTAAAAGTTACATGCTAAAATGTAGTTTTGTGCTGGTTCTTCAGACCACAGCAAATTTTGGCAAATTTGTGCAGTTCAGGGCGGCATGGTGGTGCGGTGGTTAGCACTGTTGCCTCACACCTCTGGGACCCGCGTTCAAGTCTCCGCCTGGGTCACATGTGTGCGGAGTTTGCATGTTCTCCCCATGTTATCGTGAGGTGCCCTCTGGGTACTCCGGTTTCCCCCCACAGTCCCAAAACATGCTGAGGCTAATTGGAGTTCCTAAATTGCCCGTAGGAGTGCATGTGTGAGTGAATGGTGTGTGAGTGTGCCCTGCGATGGGCTGGCCCTCCATCCAGGGTTGTTCCCTGCCTCATGCCCATTGCTTCCGGGATAGGCTCCAGATTCCCCGCGACCCAGTAAGGATAAGCGGTTTGGAAAATGGATGGATGGATGGATGGATGTGCAGTTCAGGTGCTGGCCGTTAGTATAGTTAATGCAGAAATGTAGGACAGTAATACGGCCATTTAAATTTTTTATTTTTGTAATGGTTTTACATTTTGAAAATGCATATTTTTGTTTCGTAGATTTTTATAAATCAGATTTAGAAACATTTTATTTTTGTACACTGTAATATTACATACAATTTATTTAATGAATATATAACCTGTTAAATGTGACTACTACATTGTGTTAAAGAAATAAATACTTAAACATATGTTCCTGCCAGTATTGTTGTGATATTGTCTAAGTTATAATAAAGTTATTTATTGAAATGTGAGATCAAAATTTTTACATTTAAAATACCATTTTTAAAATAAATGTGCAATAGAGTAATTAAAAACATACACAAAACAGTAAAACAGCTTAATTTATTTAGTTTACTGAGTTACAAAAATGTATATATTACTAAAAATAGATAATATTACTGAAATTATTTGGTATAGCTACTTTAAAATAATTAGTAGAATGAACAGATTTTCATAGATGGTGCTGTTTTTTGAATAATTGAAAGTATTTCAAATATTTCATTTAGTAGATTTCATTTAATAAAACATCCTACTGAAATTTACTCAAAAAAATTGCTGTAATATTTTTGCCAAAATTTTTTAAGTAGATTCATCACGCTTTTTACAGCGTACCGTCAAACGTTATGTTTAGGTTAACATGCCTATACAGTACATTTACAATCCTCTCTCATCTCACTGCATACTTGCACAATTGCTCATATTACACAATATAATTGCAGAATAAAATTGCACAGCATAATACTGTACATGTCTACACTAACTGTACTGCCAGCAAACTTACACTGTTTCTCACAGTCCATAGTCTATGGTTGTATAACTTTGTATACTGTATTGTCACAGCCTCCCTGATGTGCCCCACTCCAAAAAGCATTTTGTAGATACTTTTATTATATAATAGGCACATGTATATTAGAGATGTATGTACAGGTATTAACTATCCCCCACCCCCAATTATCCTCATTGTCGATTTCTCTGAGTTTGCTGTTGTCCTGTTCTGTTGGTCCTGGAGGATGTTATTTTGTCTCACTGTATGCTTTAATGTATGTGGCTTATATAACAATAAAGCTCTGCTTGACTTGATTCGTAGCCTTTGCAACAGCTTGGCCATACATACCCCAGACCTAGGAAACTCATGGTGTTTTTAATGCTGTAAAAATGTTGTTCAGACAAGAAGAAATATACCACACACCTATTATTATTAGGTGTGGTAAATGTGGAGATTATTTGAATTCGGATGCTGATAATATACTTGGACTTTCTCAAATTTGATAATGTTTTTCAAAGGAACTGTGTGGCTGGGGGAGAATTTTGCTTTCCATGTATTTCCAAACCTCACTTTTCAGCTTCATCGTCTCTGAGGTCTTCTTTGATCACATGTGCAAAGTTAATGGTCATTTTATTTTATTGTCATTTTTTATGAAAAACATTTCAAGCTTTTTTAGAATTTTTTTTCTGTAGCTAATAATGATTGCAGTTAACGATTGTCCCTACCACCATGTGGAATATTGATTACATACAGTATACAATTACTTCTAGGCTGGAATTGTTTAAAAAAAGTTTGTCTGATCAATCTCCCCCATACAATAGTGTTCTCCTCATAAAATCAGAGAGGTCTTTGCGAGAGGTCTTTGTTTAAAAAGTCAGCGGTCATGGAGACATGGAGATATAATTAATCATTTTGTACAGCATATGGTATTGCTTCACATACAATATTTTGAAACCCCCCATTACAGTACATTTTCATAGTACTCTCGGAAATTCACCCCATTTCTAGGCAGTGCTATATGTGGACTGTGCACAATCTGTACAATATTGAATGTATAGCAGTGTACAACACCATCAGGTGGGGGTCGGCCACCTTCTTGCAGGGTGTCCATCATTTCTGCGTCACCCCCACCTTCCTGTACAATATCAGCATTTTCAATTCACCCAAATCCTGTACATGCTCACCCGCTCCTTGCTGCAAGTCATTTTCAATCTCAACATTGAGAGTATGCTATATTGAAGTCTATCCTTCCATTTTTTATATTCTGAAATAGTTTCCCCATAACAACATAAACAACTCGACAAACATTGGGCGAGCTTGAACCCTGGCCCCAGAGGTGACATTTAATGACCATTTTATTTATAAAACCATGCCACCTTTTTTACTTTGCAAAACAAATTAAACAGATCTACTTTCTGTTTTGTAATAAAAATTGACAAAACTGTACGTGCATTTCCACATGCACAATCCAAAATCACAATGCAAAAATTCCAGCTAGAAGTGTGAAAAGCATAATGAACATTAACCAAGCTGAACGTATCATTTTAAAACTAGTTCATCTTATTTCTGAGATTAACGTTTTATGATTATCGATGAAAAGATCCACTTCATTTGAGTTCCATCTGCAAAGATTCTCATTGAATCATTGTAACTCCATGCCTGTGCAGCCTGAATTATAAGGTCATTTTTGATAAAGTCTTACTTGCTTTTCAAAAGAGACATTTTAGACATGGCTCATAATGAGGAACCTAGGGACGTAAATTCTGGCTTAAATTATATAAAAACATCAGGCTGGCTGTGAAGTACATTAAAATTTATATTCTTTCAACAAATACTTTTATGCAAGGAAGAATTACATAAAAGCATCTGTTAAACAAATGAGTAAATTTCTACTTTCTACAGAGGCACTATAGAAAGCATACTGACCAGCAGCATCTCAGTCTGGTACAATAGCTGCACTGCCGCTGAACAGAAGACACTACAGAGAGTGGTGAGGACGGCAGAGAAAATCATCGCAACCTCTCCCATCTGTGCACGAACAATACTACTCATGTTGCCAAAACAGATCCATTAAGATCATAAAAGATCCCACACACCTGGCACATGAGCTGTTTGAACTTCTGCCCTCTGGTAAGCGTTACCGCAGTATGCACTGCAGAACAACCAGATTTAACAAGAGCTTCTTCCCCCAGGCCATCAAAATACTAAACTCTGTCAAATAACTGCACTTCTGTACACGTCACATACATGGACTGTCGGATCAGACACACACACTCTCTTACTCACTGTGCACTTTATTACCACAATAGGTCTTAAGTTTACATTTTATTTATATAGTGCAATAATACAATTACTCTGAATACTGTATCTATATAGTGCAATAATACAATGACTGTGAAACGATGTGCAATATTTTTCTTTTCATCATATTCACCCGCTGACTGCTTTTACATTTCTGTATATGTATATTGTTTTGTATATTAGTGTCTGTCCTGAGCTGCCTTATGCTGTCTTACACAGTCTTACTTACTTCTGTGTAAGAAGTAAAATTTTGTTTGTAATGTCCATATGTTGTTTATGTGCACTTGTCTATTTATGTCTGCACATTGAGCCTGGAGATACAGATTTCGTTCAGCTATGCATTCGTTGTTGTACTGTTGTATGGTGTGAATAAAGTTCACTTACTTACATACTTGCTTACTTAAATTGAGCCTGGCAGTGATTTATACAAGATAATTACTAGAAAATTAAGATATCAGAGGTGAAAAAAAATAGGCTTATGGGGTTTAAAACTGTAAAAGAAATTTCTTCGAGCACATATGAGCACAAGTTAATGGCAAAACATGCATTGTTTTCATTTTTAATTATAATCATGTATCTACCTTTTTTAGAAATTAATTCTGTAGCTAACTGCGTGGGATTCTGATCACATCTTCAATTACTTCTAGACTGGAATTGTTTAAAATTTCTTGATTAGACTGAACAAAATAATATATCAGTTGCTGAAAGTCTGTCAGGTCAATCTCCCCATAAAATTATGTCAAAAGATGAGGCTGCCTGTGCAGTAGGAAAAAATTTACATTCCCTCAACAGTAGGGGACACAAATACTTTTGTACTGAAATACAAATCATGAACATATGATGAACAAAAGTAGTCTACTTGAGATGTGCGAAGCATCAGAATTCATTAACAATGAAAAAACATGACATCAGTATTTCACTTCTCTTATTCATTACGCATTCCTTCAATAGTTCCTTAGTATTTCCTTCAGCAGTTCACTCAGATTTACAGTACAGATACAGTAACAAATATGGTAACTGCTTGGGATAAATGATGCGTCACAATTCATTAACAATGAAAAAACATGACAACAGTATTTTACATGTATTATTCATTATTTCTTCCTAGAGTAATTCCTTCAGTAGTTCATAAAGGTTTACAGAATTAACAGATATAGTAAGAAATATAGTATATGATTGATAAAAGGTGCACCATGAGTGATGAACAAACATGAGATCAGTTTGTAACTAATACTTTGTGGTTAATTAATACAGAAGTAATAGCACAATACACCATTATTTGTGTCCCCTCGAGTAGTGTTACCCCCACCAGAAATACTTTTATGCAAGATGGATTTGAATAAAACCATCTGTCAATGGGTAAAATGGCCCTGTCAATCCTTTACACAAGACTACTAGAAAATTAAGATGTTAGAGGTGAGAAAAAATAGCCTTGGGGCGGGGGGGTAAAACATTGGGTCTTTTGGCTGTAAAAGAAATTACTTATACTCTCAGTATAGATGCGGCAAAGAATTCTGGTGTCTTGGAGATAAAGGGCTATAAACCATCCGTGGTGCAGCAAAGGTGCAAGAAACGGCTGTAGCACTTAAACGACTCTAGTGGGAAGGGTCAAGAGGATAATGACGACACATCTTGTTCTTCTGAGCTATTCTTGACTCCTAATCAAATGCAGGGACCCTTGACAAATGGGTTAGTGAAAAGTCTGGACATTTCAGAGAAGTGAAAGGCCCACTCAAATCAAATACATGAACAAAGAATAACAGAACAGTGGGGCCTTTCCAAACCTGTACACTTGAGACCACACAGCAAATAACAGAAAGGAACAATTCACTAATGTGTAGTGTCTCATTGGTTAACACTGTGTCTTAACACCTCCAGGGTATTGCTCCAGCCTCTAGCTGTTTGATCTCCCTGTGTTCAGCATGCTTTCATTTCTCTCCCACAGTCCAAAGACATTACTCAGGTGAAATGGTGTCTCAAAATTGGCCATAGTGTGTGTCTTGTGATGAAATGGCATCCCAGCCAGGGTGTCCTTTGCTCTATTTTTTCTGGGATAGGTTCCAGGCTTGCTGTGACCCTGCATTGGATAAGTGGTTATAGAATGCAGATGGACAGGTGGATGGTCACTCAGGGAGACAGGATACCACACCGATCCAATTACCCTTGGCTTCCGCTGCTATCCCCATAAAAACTGTGTTGTACAAGGAAACTAGTCACAAAGGAATGCTGAAAATGTTTGCCCTGGAGCCAGAAACAGGTTGCTCACCACTTAGGCACTATATTCCTAGCATATTTCTGCATTTCAACAATGTAGAAGTGGGCAAATATGTGTTAATTCGATGACTTCTTGCTGTGCTTCAAGCCGCAGTCATTTAATCAAGGCATAATTAATTTTGTCTCTTGTTGATTTTACTGCGGAGTGCCCCAGCAGCCAGCCACATTGGAAATGTTCTGTTCCATCTTCTGCTTTCCAAATAATACACAAATCTGTCATTAACTCTCCAAACCCATATAGCAGACACAAAAGCTTACAAAAATCCAAAAGAAAAACAATTCAGAAGGAAAAATTGCTATCTATGATTGACAGTCTTTGAATTAGATGCTATTTTCCTTATGAACTTTGAATATTCTGTAATTTAAGAAAACATTCTTGTAAAAAGTGAAACAAAACATGATTTACAAATACACACCCCGCAAGGTTTCCTTAAATTTGATTTATTTTTTTTTATTCATTGCTCCTCCAATACATTAACAAGTATCTTCAGCTCATTAACACACTAATGTCTTTACTCCTTTTGCAAAAATCTACCAGTGCTTTGTTTTTATTTGTTTCGTTGTTAGTATTTTATGATATATCTTGCTAACAGTTTAAGTATATGGATAAGAGCATCTGATAAGCAACTTAAAACATGGAAATCCTACATGTTCTCTGACCACAACTTGATATGAGTATTAGTGGATGAGTTGTGTTGAGGAGGAGACATTAGTAAAATGAAGGATTGAGCAGCATGGATGAAGATGGGTGAAGTGGTGACGTGTGTAAAACTGATTAGATTCCTACAACCACCTTCACCACAGGGAGACAGCTCTGTGCTGTGAGTAAGGAATTACGATTGGAATCTAGGTGGATGGAGATAAAGGCCATTTAGCTACGTAACTGAGTATATTATTGAAGCTTACAGGTATTGACCATAAGGCATCAGAAGCTGAGGAAAATATATATTATTCTGGCTATGTACATATTGGTGCTGTTATCTTTACATTGTATTTTCCACAATGCACGGGTGATTTATATTTCTATACACGTGCAGATTTGCATCTATATCATGGATGCACATTTAAATACATGACATATAAAACGAGTGCTACCATGTAATCCTGGCAATAACTTTTATGCAAATAGGTATGTGTTGTAGGAAACACCAGAACAAATGGAATGCTTCACATATGCTCCAAACAGCAGGGGATAAAGAAGACTTCCACAGAGCTCAGGACACCGAACATGCTAATTACAATGAAGCACCGGCCATGCTGATGACTTGGGAGATTAGTGTGCCACCTCAGCAATCGGCATCAGTGTGTTCCATTGGAGTGTAACCAAATGAAACGTAAAGCTGCACCTAGACTAGGACTGGGAGAGAATTCTGCATCGTCGAACTAAAACATTCACCACTAAGTTGGGTTACCATCTGCTAATTAGCTTGCAGAGTGAATGATAACAACCATGGTGCTAGAGATCAAGCTGTCTTTCCATTTATATAAAGCAGTAGCATGTATCACACAGTGAAACAGAATGTATTTGCACATGTGAGTCATCTCATATATATATATATATATATATACACACACACACACACATATATATGTATATATATATATATATATATATATATATCTCACACACACACTCTGCTCTTAATGATGGAATGTGGAGTCAGTGAAGACTGGCCACCAGGCCACGCATATACAGGCATGAAACCTCAAACAAAATATTATAATCTATAGCACTCTTGCCGATTTGCAGGCAGTGATGGTCAAAGCCCACGCGGTGCCTCAGGCACCACCAGCAAACTCCTCTACCCAGTTTCACTCTGTCACGGTTGGTGCTCTGCATACCACGTGCCAGCAATGCTTGCTAGGTTGACTGGCACTGTCTCCAGGCTTGTGAATTTCAATCCGCCCCCCCTTCCTGTGTATGTATAGTTTGCAGGTTTTCCTGTTTCCTGCATGGGTTACCTTTGGGTACTCTGGTGTCCTCCTACAGTCCAAAGACAAGCAGATAAGCTAACTGGCATGTCGAAATTACCATATTGTGTGTCTGTGTGTACCTGTCCTATGACGGACTGGAATAAATACATGATTTCCCTTATCAGTCATTATGCACAGATCTGCCAGAGAAGGCTAATCTGAATAGTAATTTTTTTTTTTTATAAAACACCGCTGTCATGTCACTGTTGGATTATCCTTGTTTACCTAGGTTAAAACATCCATCCATCCATCCTCTAACAGGAGTGTTGGAGCCCAGCACAGGGCAGAAGGCAAGGGTAAACAGTGTGTACAGACACATATACATACATATACATAGACAAATATACATACGTATATATACACACACATATACATATATATGTAGTGTGTATGTATGTATGTGTATATCCATCCATTTTCCAAACTGCTTATCCTTACTGGGTCGCGGGGGGTCCGGAGCCTATCCCGGAAGCAATGGGCAC
>JAODJX010000136.1:21593257-21603888 GCA_026776945.1 Isichthys henryi
ACATGTGACCCAGGCGGAGACACGAACCCGGGTCCCAGAGGTGTGAGGCAACAGTGCTAACCACTGCACCACCATGCCGCCCCCCGATAAATATGATGAAGTTCTTTTAAATGCTAGCATTACTTTTAAACCATTCAATCATATTGATATCTATCTAATGACATCTATCTTGCTAATTTCACAGCTGCCAGTATTTATGAGGGGACTTTGAAAACCTAGTACTGAGAAAGAACCTATTGGATGTTATCAGTCCAAAGGTAAATCAGACATATCTGAACAGGTAATGTGACTGATGGTAATATGCTTAAAAATTTCTATAATTTTTTTTCTACCCTTGTACAGGTAGCAGTGTGAGAATTGTACTGACCAAGACACCAACAGTAGTAATGTAACTGAGATGATTGCATCAAATGGTGCTGTTCCACCATGCCAGACCTCTACCCCCCCATACATGAAACCACTACCAAAACAATGAAAATGCCAGGATTTTCAATTGGTATAAAATGTGTTTTTTGTGTACTTTTAATGCAAACTGGCATTTTCAGTATTGTATTGTTTTAAAACCTCTAAATACTGATGTTAAATCTTTATATAATTCCCTTGTGATGTCAACCATTATTCCTCATTTTAAGAATGAGTTGTTTGTAAGTCAGAGGTCCTTATGTCAGGGTCAATCTGTATTCCATAATAAAAAAGAAACATAATGAGCTAGAATTGGCAATAAAAGATATTTGATCCATTTAATAAAGGGCGGTATTAGCTAAAGTAGATTGAAAATACAAATGACGGCCAGTGATAATTTCAGTCAGTTGTGTTAGACCTGAAACAAGACTGATCCATCGAGAGGAGGATTATGAAATGATGGGAATGCCAGCAAAGAACTGCTTCATATCCTTCAGGTGAGAATTGTTAGTTTGTGAATATTTATAGAAGTCATCACTGCCAACTTATTTTAAGAATTAAAAAGAATTAAGAAATAAAAATACTTAATGCATGGGCAGATAATTTTACTAGTACAGTGGTGCCTGCGATTCACGAACGCTGTGATCTACGAACAGTTTGGTTCACAACCAAAAATTTCATGAAAAAAAGCATTGCGTCACGTACAAAGTTTGGTTGATGAACAGATTCCTTGACCAGATTCCTTTTTTTAGACTAGTGTCGCAAGTTCCAACATGCCCCGCGTGCAATTATAAATACACACGAGGATCCAATTGGGTACACACAAGACATGGGCAAACACGCGCACAACAATAGGGAAATGCAACCATTAAGATTAACAACCAGAACAATACAAGGGTTAAGGACTGTTAATAAAGAGCATGATTTCCCCAGCAAGTAAGTCTCCATGTCTGTCTCTTCTCCTGTAATGCCTCAGTCCCCCCATCTCCACACTATATTGTGTTTTTACTAAAAAAACTAGAAAATAAATTAAAAAATTCTATTTGGTAGGCTTGTGAATGAATTAAATGAATTTCAATGCTTTTTTACGGGAAAAATTGCCTTGGTTCACATACAAGTTGGTTCACGACCACTTTTTTGGAACGGATTGTGTTCGTGAACCACAGGCACCACTGTATTAAGTCATTTTCTCCTCAAATTCATTTTATTCTGTTATTTCTTGCATTTTAGCTAATATTTTTTGCAGAGGTAAGAGTCTGCAAGAGACATTATTTTAGTGTTTTATTAAGACATTTTTTAAAAAAAAACTACAGTCCAGTTTTTTCACTAAGATTCTACCAGGTACTGAAGAAACAGACAAGTTCATGTGTGTGGATGTGTAAAAAATCCATGGGTGGTGGGAGGTGGGGCAGTAGCTATTGAAAAATAATGTAACTGTCCGTGCTCCTTTATAGTAACAGCAACTAGACATTGTCACAGAAGTAGTGAGGCATTCTGGAGCGTACACTCACCTCGAGGGTCATCTTGATCAGTTAGCATTGTTAACAAATGACATTGTGTCGCTTCCAGTCTTGAGCCTGACTGAATGTGCTCTTAATTTCTTCTTGCAGATTCACTTTTGAAGTTTACAAACCTACCCCTGCCTACACCTACCATCATGCCCTCAAGGTGCTCAATATAGGGGAACAGAAGCAAATATCTTTTTTTTTTTTTTTTTTTTGCTGTTCATCTGCACAGTATCTTAAGCCTTTACTCCTTGGTTTTAGAATTGAACAGAATATTCAGGGGACGGATGAAGAGGCATTATGACTCAAAAATCCACGCCAAGCTAGATGGGTGTGATAAAGAGCTTCTCTGCTTGAACTAATTCATAGATTCATTAGTTTTGTTGTGCAGATTTGCAGCCTGGTTTTTCTTTTGGGATGTTTTAAGGCCAAAGAAATTAAATCCAATGTTTTCATGCTGATCACTTGTCTTAATGGAAAGGTTAGAGATGTCATTTTTAATTGAAGGAAAGAGATTAAAGGTTAAAGGCAATAACTCATGTTGCTTTGCAGTCATGCAACAACAACTTGTTATGAAGGGAGAACTTCTAAAAGCATAATAGGGAAGGCACAGAATATGAGCTCTATAGAATATTCAATTTATTGGTAACATTTTACATTAACTGCACCTATTATGTATCTATAAAATATTAATAAGCAACATGTAAATATACCTTAATTAACATGTCTTATTTGTCACGGACTCAGGGCATAGTGCAGGCGGAAAAAGATGTGACGATCCACGTGCAGTTGCAAGACAAAGACAAAAAGGTTTATTGCATTAACACAACACACTAGGGAAAGACACAAATTACAGGGACCACAAAGAGTCAAAAATTAATGGGGAAAAATAAGAACCAGCTAAGAAACTATAAAATAATAACAACACCAGGGAACAGAATCACTCAGGGAAGAGGGCTATGAAACAAATCTCCTAACTGACAATAACATGGGCATGAACAAGAACAATGAGACAGATTAACTCAAGAATCAATTAACCAATCAGAGGCAGGGGGCAACAACAAGCAACAGGTGAAACACATTAACACTAACACGGATAGAAAAGAAGAAACTAAAGAGACACCAGAACTAGGCGACGTAACCATTAACTAGGAATACAAAACTAAGATAATAAACATAGAACAGAAATAGAAAACAAAACCAGAACAGAATGCAAGCCCAGCAATCAAAGGGAGACAGAAAAAACACAGGGGAACAGAAACCCATTAATTGCACATATGCTCAATGAGCTACAATGCAGTCAAGGGAGCAGGGGAAACACACAAGAGTTTAAGGACAGAGAGGGGACAAAGGCAAAATGACCAGCAATGTCTGCTGGCATTCCATTCCTAATACGTTCAATGAACAATACATGCTTCTTATGAGTGTTCAATGGATACATTATTAGGGTGCGTTGACTGTACTATGAATCCATTGTAAAGGCATTATGAAGGTGCAGTTCATGTAAAGTGTTACCAAAATATTACAGAATTCACCACATTGTATATAGTTCACTCTTCTCTTAGTACTATAAATATGTAATGCATTCAACATTCTCTTCATTTTTACATGCACTGGGTATGCTACAACCTCTATTTATTACAAATGCTGCTCTGCTTAGTTATTATAATTGTCTCTTTTGTATCCTGTAGGTTTGATTTGTTACTGTTGCCCCCCTAGTCTTGACCCCTGAATGCTACGTGTCATTTGAATTTTGTGCTTTATAAATCCATTATGCAAAAACTCACATTCACATTGCAGTGGTAATGTGGATTATATTGGTGAGGGGCAGTCATTATCTTTCCTCGGGCATTCTGTCTCTTGTTCAAAAGGAAACATCTGTTTTTATTGTTTTTTTTTTTTTTTGTAAACTGCCCCTGGCGCTTTGTCTCCATCTGTTGTCTGTATGTCTGCCAGCAGATTGCCAGTATGATTTAAATTATTTATTTAATTTCTCTCAACTCATGACTGCTCCAGAAGTTTTCACAGGTAAGTCAAGTCCCATAAACACATGTCAATGTTCCTCAGAATGCCAGGACTGCCAGAAGACAGCGATTAAATATAATTAGAGATGAGATGAGTGCAGTTGTAAATACCTGAATGTAGACTTCAGCATAAACAATGAATCAGATGCAAGACCACCAATTTACAACATGTCATTTTTCAACTATATAGGGAGGGTTTTGGTAATGACAGCATTGTATTCCCTGGACAGACCCTTCACCCCCTCCACCTATCTAATCCAGTCTTCTCCCACACTCACCAACCTGTACAATTTCTAGAAGTACTGGATGGATCAACTGGGAATAGGAAAGTTAATATATGTGTTTTTAGCTGAATGCTCTGAGTCCTAGCCCTGACATTTAACTCTGACTCTACACCTAATCATTTACTGCACATTCCACATATATGTCAATTTGCAAAAACTTTCCCCACCAATTAGGTAATTACTTGTATTTCTCTGTTTGTTTTAATTTCCATGTTTGTATTTTCCATTGCATTTTTAAATTTCCATGTATTAATTAATTGTATTAATCATATTTTATATGCTTAAGTATTTAAATTCTATTTATCTTTTGCAATATGACCAACATTTTATATGTCCATCCATCCATTTTCCAAACCGCTTATCCTTACTGGGTCGCGGGGGGTCCAGAGCCTATCCCGGAAGCAATGGGCACGAGGCAGGGAACAACCCAGGATGTTGGGCCAGCCCATCGCAGGGCCATTTTATATGTCATATGAGTAAAAAATAAATTTTTAAATGAATAAGGAAATAAATGTTAAGAAATTAAAATTGATATAAATAAAAACATATTCAAAAAAAAATATAAGGATAAGAAATTCAATGTTTTTCTTTATTTTCTATGCTATGGCATCACATCAATGTCAATTCTATACAGCAATAAAACGCAATCTGAATAATATAACCCTGCAAGTTTTTACATTTTGTGTGTGTAAATATCCCACTCGAGAGTCTAAATGCGACACTTGCGAGCTGTCACGATCACGGCAGGAGCGTGCGGCGATCGTGCGGGTTGGAGGGTAAGGAACAGGCAGCAGGCAAGAATACGGGGAAAATCACGGGTTTAATGCAAACGGGCATCAGGAAACGAGCAAACATACCACTATGACCACATCAACCACAATGTCGGACAAGGGAAACAGGCAAGACCAGGACTTAAATACAACAGGAGTAATCACAAGAACAAGACAATCGGGGAATCACAAGTGGGTAACCAGGGGGCGTGGCACACACGAGGATCGGAACGAGCAGGGCATGACACGAGCACAGAAAGAAAAATTTAAATTCACTGTTAAAAATTGAATACAAAATTATAAAAATTGTACAACTTTTGAAGCAATGCTAATTTAAATGATGCCTGACCCTCTATATTTTTATAGCAGACAGACCACCTCAACCAACCATACACTTAATTTCTGACTGAATTTGACTGAACTTCTTACTGACTTAGTTTTAACTTAGACAATATTATAATACTTGGAAATTTCAATATACATGTGGACATCTGGAGACTGATGCTTTCAGCAAAAGATTCTTGTCCCTCCTGGACTCTCTTGGATGCATAGTTTATGTTTACCATCTATCTGTATATCCATTAAATAAGTCCTTCTATGACCATTTTCTAATCACCTTTGTGATTCAGCCACCAGCTTTGACTGTGGAGGGGAAGATTATTATGACACGTCCCCTAAATGATAGACATTCCCTACAATTTATTAACACAGCAAGTAATGTGACCTTCATGACTAGAAGAGATGTCAACGAAGTCCCACATGACTTCAATACAATGGTTAGTCAGGTTTTGGACAAGGTGACATCTTGAAAAATAAAGCTGTCAAACCCCCCAGATATTCTCAATGGTTTAATGATCACACATGCTCTCACAAATCTCTCGCCAAAAAAAGGAAAACTCTCATAATAGATAAATATCTGCAAGAAAATGTAAACATATCCAAACACGACACTAACAGACTGTGGCCTCTATCCCTCACACAGCTGAGAACCTCTAACAGAGTGTACACAGGTAGAGAGAAAAAAAACCCCTCTCTCTCAAACTTACGATCACATTTATAACCCATTGAACCCACCTTTAATTGGAAACTCCCATTACCATGCAATACACAGAGGTAATGTCCAATGTCACGGATTGGATCATGGCAATATAGTTACAAAACACCACATGTTATGTTTATAAAATGTTGGCCATTTAATATTATGTTGTAAATATAATTATGAAGTTGCAAGAAGTTGCCTTTCCTGCAGCTCCTTGTATGATTTTATGTTCTAATCTTTTTTACTTCTTATCTTTTACTATTTGGACATGGATTTTGATGCTACTCATTTATTCAGGTAGTCAACTTCTAGCACTGAAAACAAAAGCCAGTGCCGGTGTGGTTCTCTATTTACCTGATGAGGTAAGAAAGCCATATTGTGGCAGCAGAGCTGGCGCTAAACTAAAGGCCAAGCGGCTAGCGAAAAAGTGGAGATATGTGATGGGAAGATGGGAACTCACTGCTAAATAAGATCGACTAACTGGCTGCGCTGGTGAAAAATGTCAGGACCTACAGAGACTGTAGTTTGTTGTGTTTTTGTGAAACGTGGCTAATAGCTGTGGAAGTAAAATTGGACATTGGTAGGCCTGGAAGGGGAGGCATATTGGGTATGTTATGTCTTAGGCAAAAAGAGGTTGTTTTGAATACTGTGTGACCTTGCTTCATGATGGCTGCCTGCAGTTAGTTCCGCAGACGCTGAAGAAAGCTTGGACCTTGGAGAGGCAGACAGCGGAGCAAAGGGGGGGAGAAACCACCTGCAGGAAGAGATTCAAAGATGCCCCAACTGGTGCACAACGAGTTATAGCTTTATAAAATAGTTGCAGCAGACAATATATAGTATGTTACATGGTAGTGCAAATGTATCATGTTAATCATACAAATCATATGTTAACCATATATTTGCAATGATTCAATGACAAAATGTCAATGTGGCAATCAATAATCAATGGAACACCCAAACATTAATAGTGATTCATTGTCATATAATTAATATCTATATACATATGTCAAGTTGAGTCTAGATGCTGAGACAGATTCAGGTAAATTGAGCAAAATGGGTGAATTTTACCTTGCTAGGTACTTAGAAGTCCTTATTGGGAGTCATAGTTTATCAGCTGGTTGTTCTTTGTGCTGGGGGTTATTTGGTACCGAGTGCCAAAGTGTGACAGGAGCGCTTTGCTGGAATTGAATGAGATTTTCTTTACCAAGAAAAGACTTTTATTCTAAGTGTTAGAGAGGTTTATTTATAAATTTTGTACCACACAGTTAGCATCCCAGATGTTACCGTGAAGCTACCTGGGTTTTGCACAGTTATAGTGGACAGAGACACAAATACCTGCGGGAAGCAGAAAGGAGGAGGACTCGCTCTCTATGTGAACACAAGGTGGAACAACCTTGGACATATAAACGTCAAAATCTCCACTTGCTGCATTGAACTGTTGGCTATAAATCTGCGTCCCTATTACTTGCCCAGAGAGTTTGGACACACCATTGTTTTTATTGTTTACATCCCTCCTCGCGCGGATATTATCTGCAGCATCACACCTGTCGCTAATATACCATTGATATCCAAAGTTCCTGAGAAGTCTCTGTGCAACTTCAGGCATACTTGGAGGCACACAACATACTGGGTAAATTCCAGTTGGGCTTCCACCTAAAACCAGCACTGAAACTGCCTTGATTAAAGCCATAAATGACATAATAATGACAAGTGTTGCTGACAACACAATTGTGCTAATGCTGTGTGCAGCCTTTGATACAGTTAACCATTTCACTCAATTACAAACACTTAAATTTGATGTTGGGTTGTGTGGAATAGTATTGAAGTGGTCTAAATCCTATTTGTCAAATCCATATCAATATGTACAAGTGCTGAATAACTTTCCATCGTTTACGTCACGAGTGAAATATGAAGTACCACAGGGGGAGGCAGGGGACATTAAATCCGAATGGGCCATGTCCCGCGCCTCCATTGTGGAGGTAGCTGACCGGAGCTGCAGCCATAAGGTAGCCGGTGCCTGTTGTGGCGGCAATCCCCGAACCTGCTGGTGGACACCAGCAGTGAGGGATGCCGTCAAGCTGAAGAAGGAGTCCTATTGGGCCATTTTGGCCTGTGGGACTCCAGAGGCAGCTGATGAGTACAGGCGGACCAAGCGTAACACGGCTTTGGCGGTCGCTAAGGCAAAAACTCGGGTGTTCAAGGAATTTGGCAAGATCATGGAGAACTACTTCTGGACAGCTTCGAAGAGATTCTGGTTGACCATCCGGCGGCTCAGGGCAGAAAAACGGTACAGCATCAACACTGTTTATGGTGGGGATGGACGCCGCTGATGATCTCAATCCCAACGACATACCTTCCAATGAGAAAGCAGAGTCTGGGGACTTGGGGGTGGACTCCCCTATCTCTGGGGCATGCAATGGAAAATACAAACATGGAAATTAAAACAAACAGAGAAATACAAGTAATTACTTAATTGACATATATGTGCCCAAGACCTGCCCACTCTCCGCCCCCCCGCCATGCACCTGTGTGAGAGGTAGAGTGTTGGATGCATGTGGAGATGTATGAGACTATATGTAGTGTAGGGGTGAGTATGACTGTTGTGAAACTAAGATGAATTTAAAATTGACGGGGTGTGGGGTCATCAGGGAGATCCCTGAGGGGTCCCATTCGAGCTCCTCCTCTCTTTCCAGCTTGGGAAGAGGAGCAATGATCAGACAGTCTGGAATCTCCTCGGGAACAGGGACTGGAGCTGGTGTCATGGGAGCTAGAATGGGTGAAGCAGAAGGTGGAGGCAGAGGAACCTAGAGTAGAGCCAGAGTATCAGGCGCAGGCGGAGCCGGGGCAGCAGGCGTGGGCGGAAACGGCGCCGGGACCTCGGGCGGAGCAGGAGGTGGTGGCCGAGCTGGCACCTCAGGGACAGGCAGAGTCAGGATGGGCGGAGCAGCAAGAGCCGTGGGCGGAGGCAGAGGGGCCTCGGGCATAGCAGCAGGAGCCATGGGCGCAGCCGGGGCCATGGGCAGAGCGGGGACAGGAGAAGCGGGTGGAGCAAGGGCAGGCAGAGCAGGAGCCTAGAGTGAAGCAGAAGGCGGCACCAGGCCTCGGGCAGAGTAGCAGCCTCAGCAGGGGCCTCGGGCAGAGGCCCGCAGGACAGCACCGCTGCATGAAATGCAGAGGATGCTGTAGAGACCTCGGGCAGTGGTGTACGCCGCTGGCTCAGCAAGGGGTGCCGCAAGAACTGTCAGCTCCAGACCAGCAAGGGGCACTGCAGTTGCCGGGACTGAGACCCAGCTGTTTGGCGATGCGTCAGCCTCTGGGACTGGAATCACTGGGGCCTCTGAAGCAGCGTGTTCCTCTGTGGACGGCACGTCAGGCAGGTCAGGCATGACGGGCGGAACAGGCAGATCACACACAGGCAGAATAGGTATATCACGCACAGGCAGAACAGGCAGATCATACACGGGCAGAACAGGCAGGTCACACATAGGCAGAAAAGCGGTAGCCGACCACAGTCACGTGTTAGCCATCGGCACCAGAGCGACGGGGAGCGGTGCGACAGCTGCCAACTCAGGTGAAGGACACTGAGCTCTCTATAACCAGAGTAGTCTCCTCAGGCCGTCTGCTATCCTCGCCACTTCGCTTTGAGGTGAGGTTGGATTGAATGCGGCAAAGTCTCGCTGCAGCTGCGTGACGAGCTGGACAGCTTCCATGGAGTCCTGTGTGGCCGGTTCTTCCATCACCCTCCAGTAAAGTCCCTGGAGGGTGAAGAACTGTTCAGCGAGCGTCTGGGTAGGTCTCGCCAGGGTCTATGCGGGCTCTGGCTTCGCTGGTTCAAATACCGCCGGGTCCAGAATAGGAAGGGGTTCCTGGGAACATTCGCCGGGGGAATAGAGAGAGAGACTGCTCCCAGAAAGATCGCCGGTGTCTCTTCGGATCTCTCACCTTCTCTCTTCTTCTTTCTCCGGGTCCAGGTTTTCGGTGGGGGCTGGGAAGGTCCAGTGGCAGATTAGGCAACCTCTCTCTGCTGAGCTAGACCCGCTGGGTCTTCCACTGAGCCAGCCTCTCACATAGCTGCCGGAAATTGCGGCTTTTCTATATAACCGTGTTTTGATGCAAAGTTTATCATGGGTATAGCCAGGCCATCTAGCCACAATATTAATGCAGGGATATCAGAAGCATTTTGAATGTGGGGGGGGGACGACACCCTGACATAATACTAATATTTCATGTTAAATGTGGGGGGATCCAAACACCTTTAACAGCCTGCTCAAGCAGGGAATGTTGTGCCTCCACCTCACCGTTTTGTGTTTTCATTTCATCTGGAGAGATATTTGACCGACAGTCTAGAACAACAGCCTAGGTGTGATCCCAGAATTTCAGTAGAATAACTACATTGCAGGTGACATTTGCGTGGTGAATTTGCTAATAAACAGCTGCTTGTGATTAACAACGTCCGATTGTTTCCCAGTGAAGACCATTGAAGACTGTGTAGAACACTCTCTTTTTAGTTTATATTTCCTTAACATTTTAAAATCCATCCATCCATCCATCCATCATCTGCCGCTTGGTCCGGGATCGGGTCGCGGGGGCAGTAGCCTCAGCAGGGA
>JAODJX010000136.1:21612071-21630603 GCA_026776945.1 Isichthys henryi
CCCGATTTCGCCTGTCTCGCCTGCTCCCTACCCACCAACCCTCACGATCGCCGCTCGCTGCACCGCCGATCGTGACACATGTTAATTTTGGGGAAGAGCTAGGTTGTTTCTCAATAGTAAAAACATTTATTCTTACAGTAAAATGCGAAATCATGCACCATTTATTTATCTATTTATTTATTTTTACAGTATGTGAGGTTCTTCACCATGTATTTAAAAAACATATAATGCTCATTGGAGTACCTTATTTTCAGACTTCCTTTCATACCGTCACCTGTTTACCCATCTGAAGTTTGTTTCTGGTTATGGTGAAAGACCAACTACTGAAAGAATGTTTACCATGTTAACCTCTGGCCCAAGTGCTGCTAGGAACCAAGATGCAGGGCTGTTGTGAGTGAAAGCCACAGGGTTGACTGGAAGTTATGTGCTCAAGACCATCTGTTTTGAGATCAAGATAAGGTCAAGACTGATCCAAACCAAGACAAGAGCAAGACTTTTAATCAAACTAAAACAGGACTTTAAAATCACAATCAGATTTTTTTTTTTTATTTGGTAGAGTGCACACATATTGGGGCTGTATTTTCATTTATGTATTTCCAATAGACCTTAGTATTGAAAAACCTTAATGTTCACATACTCTAAACAATAAGACAAATGTATAAAAAAATTATTATATAATGAAATCATGTACCCAAAGCCTTCCCCCAGCTTCCTTATGGCAATAGTAGATTACAGCTCTAACAATCAACACTAAACAATGACAACTACCAAGAATGTCAAAAACAGTTCAGTATAACAGGGACAGTTGTTGATGGATGAGTGAAAGGCATAACTTGTGAGCAGCTTGTTTTCTGGCGGATAGGCAGTGTTAAATGACAGTTCATATTAAATAAATGATAGTTTAGGTTATCTATTATTTTAAGTTATCTGGAACTATTATATGAATGTGCCTTACTGAATGAATTTAGGTGTAAATCATAAGAACATTACAGAGCAGTAAAATATTATGGGTATGAAGCATGTAATTTAAGGTTATTTGTAACCATATGTAGGATCACACATGCACATACGATAGAGATTAGATTCCAGGTGGCTTGAGATATGGCCTACCCTGGTATGAGAGGTACTCGCTGGCCTAGGCACAAAAGGGGGGTTAGTGACCTCACACACACATTCACACTTAAACATACACACACACACACACACAGATAACAAGAGGAGGCCAGCATATATGGCCCATGGACGGCAGAGTGGACCTTAAGGATAGGGGTCCCTCAACTTGGCACGCAACCCCCTCCCCATACATCCTGCCTTACATACCACTCACCCAACAGGCCAACACCCTAAAGAAAGTTTCTTCTATGTCGGCTTTTGTATACCCTGTATATTTCTTTGCTTATGATTGCTAGTCTCAATATACAGGTTATGTTGGTGTGTGTCCTTAGGCAATATTAGTGTTTTGTGTGTCACCCTTATAACCATGTTCACAGAGTATCACCTATTTTACCTCTCACACTTAAACACTAAGATAAATTTGAATAAATAAATATTTATAGCTACCACTGCATATATGTTCTCATGGTTATACCAGAAGAATCTTGAAAGTTAAATTGTGTAATCAGGTATCTCAGTGTGTACTAACTTTCAGAGATTCATTCTTTGTTTAACAAACCCCCCCCCTTCTCTTCCACATTCCTCTGTGGCCCTTATCTGATCTTTGTGACCCATTAACAAGCTCTTTGTGTTCTACCATGCTGCATTAAAAGAACTGAATTAAGGTGTACATTACCCATTCTGGAGAGCAGATCAATTGGGAAAAGCCAAACCAGCCAAAATATGTTGTTCTCAGATGTGCAATTTAAATTTAAAAACTAACGGCCATGGCTATCTAAGGCTAAGATAGGCTGTTTGAATGTGAATATGTAATGTAATGTCTGTACAATTTACCCAGAGTGTAACATCTGATGAGGTGCAACCCAAAACACCTATACCGTATAGTAATGTGAGTCAGTAACATACATAAGTAATTAATTAATTAATACAGATGGTATGAGGTATGAACCGCCAGACTGGCATGGCATGTTTGGTGTCACACTGATGGACAATCACACCTGATTCCAAATCTGGTCAGTGGTTATCATGAAAGTGTATGTATCAAAAGTTACACCAGCTTAATTAAAATCATCAGTAAAGGGGAATCAGTCTGGTCATAAATCCCAAAAGCACTGCCACAGACACCCCTCCGAAAACCCGCCAAATTGATGGTCAGCCATTGGTTCAGGTGTCAAATTCCTGGTATTCCCTATTCATGAACTTTAGACAGTAAAACCTCAGAACAAAGAAAGCACATCAGCCCAAAGAAAGAGGTGGGGAACATCAGCCCAGGAGAAGAGAAGCCCGCAAGAAGCCCTCCTGAAGCCTGCTGGTGAAGGCCTGCTACCCAACAGAGAATTGCAACCAAGACAAAGCCTTTCACCTTAAAGCTTCACAAGGAGAGAGAATCCAAGGGGCTCCACTTCAACAGCCGCTCCAAACGGCGCTTGTGCAAATATATATATATGCAATAAAACTTGGCATTAGTATAAATGTACACAGATACACAGAAACATGATGTGTGAGCAGCTTAATACACTTTTACCATTAGTATAAAACTGTTTTCCACTTTACTCTGATTCTAACCTGTCAGTCATTAACACTTAAGTGTGCCAGCTTGAATAGCATCAGACACCTTTGATGACGCCATGTGAGTCTCTTTTCTCTCAATTAACTTCTCTGACTCATCATTACATTTTCCGGATGGTTCAGTTGAAGTGCATAATGATTGCATAAATGCATGCATGAATTCCCAAATTGTGTCATATTGTTTCTATATCATAAATATTTATGTTGAACTGTTCTCTTACCTAGCACTGTCAGCATGTTGTCTGAAGAATGCCTTAATGCTTCTCAATATTGACAGTCATGGATGCCTCTATCTATTTTTATGCTAATGTTTTGGTTATTTGTGATCAACCTTTTTTATGACTATGTGCATAAAATATAAAATAAAGTAAAAATAATATGATAAATATAACAAAATATATAATTTTCCAGGGTGATTAGCTTTTTTCTAATTATATGTAGGTTTTTCTATGCTTCCAGTGGGCTATAATTGGAGAATTTGAAAACGATGCTTATGGATGAAAAATGAATGTAATTTGTTACATGCTGGTAACAAGGCCTCCATCATTAACTAGTTTCTTACTCATGAATATCGCATGAGATGCAATAACAGAAAAAAATAATATGACAAAAAACATGGATGAAAGAGTGTGAAAAATTCTCAAATGGCTTAATCTTCATTGTGTTCACCAAAGAAAATTTAGCAATTGAAAGTAAATCCAAATACCCAGGTAAACGGAAAAGTGATACAGAATTTCAGTCATCCCATTAGGGAAATTGTCTTTTTGCCTACTCCATTTTGTGGCACAGACAAGTGTGAGCAAGTTTGGCTTACAATACAGGGTCAGCCATTGCCAAACACTCCAGGAATAATAGGGGTTAAATGCTTCACTCAAGGGCCCAATGATAGCATCAGTTTGCTGTTGTGTGTGCTGTTGTACCCAGGCTGTGCCCCCGTATGCTATAATATTTGACTGTTCGTGTCTATGCCCTAAGGTGAACTGGCATCCTGTCCAAGATGTTCCCATGCCTTGTTCTCTTCCTGGGATAAGCTCCAGGCTTATTATGGCATTTTTATAACAATGGTCCAAGAGGGATCATGCAACATAAATTTTGTATTCTGGGATTCAAACCAAGGACCTCACTGATTTAAGGTCTCTGCTCAGAGCTTTCTAGACACATTCAAATGCTCATAAGGGAGGAGTCACTTATTCAATTGAATAGCTTGCCTTTGGATTGTGTGTGGAAACATTAATTCTTGGTAGCATCATGACCTTAGTATTGAAGATACTCATTATTATCTACGCTGCTTCACTCAAGCTAGTTTTGATCCAACATAGCCAAAAAGAAAACATCATCTGCAAATAGCAAATACATCTACGTTCCTTCCAGCTACAGCTGCAACTTAGATATTATGTACAGGAAAATTGCAAACGGAATTGAATACAAGTACACGCTTGACAAATGCCAAAACCAAGTCTAAACTGTACTTTATAATTAAGGTAAAAAGGCCATTTTGTGCATTTAATCAAATCAGCTTCCATATCAAATCTTATTTAATAAACAAACAGAATATTTCTTCAGAAAAAAAGGGTTATTCACAGAGCTATGCTGAAACAATTTAGTGTTAATTGCTATGTTTGATGGTGACAAAATCCTGCAATAACCCAGCAATGGATCAAAAATTCAGACTTCAGATGGTAACAAAACATTCATGATAACTGTCACAAATCATTATGAGGAATATAACAGACACAATTCTCATAGAACTGTAACCCACCCTTGGTCAGTTTAACATACATATTTCTATGTCTTGCCCATAGAATAAAGACATCTGCTGCATACCCCAGGACTAAGTCAACTGCAAATAGCATCAAAGCACTTGCTGTGAAAGTAATTATAGATTTTTTGTTCGTGGAAATTTCTAACAGCATAATGGGTTGATATAAATTAATTACAGCTGAGGGTCAATACTTAATAGTGAAATTATATGCCTATGCAAGAGTACATGTAGGAAAAAAGTTAACAAAAAGTCACATCATTAAAGGAGATGAATCAGGTGCCTGTTTTCCAAAATGTAAGTCTGAATTATATTGCATTGTTTTCAGGTTAACAGTAAAGTTAACAGTTAAGTTAGCAGTCTTAATAGCAGAGATAAGTTGGCAAGGTTAAACACAAACCATCACAAAAGATGTAATACCATCTGCAATCCCTGCCAAAAAGAAAATAATCCTGTTCTACGTGCTTTCTGGCCATTTCACTGCAAATGTGATATACAGTAATGGTCCATACTGCCTGCAAATTGACAAAGACAACGCAGGCCTCCTTCAAAGTGTCACACTGTCATAGTCCTGCACTTCATCACCTTTGCTTGTGAGCACAGACACAGGTGTTTCAAATGTGTTTCAGATATTTAGATAAGTCAGGTGGAGCATTACAGTATGTTGTGTAACTTTGCCATGCGTGATATCTGTTGGACACGAGGTCACATTACAGGACTTTAGAAGGCATGATGCTGAACTGCATGTGGCAATGCCAACAAAAGAATTTATGCCATCAGCAGCACAGGCAAGGAGGTATCAGCTGGGTAGCCTGGTAAGGAGTCTAAATTGTGAGATGTAGAAGAATAACAGCCATATTGCTATTTATTTGAATATTTCAAAACACCTTAAAAACTATAGGCTGTGTTTTGTTTGAACATAGATTGCACTTTTATTTATATTTTGTGAACTGCAGACCAAAAATTTAAATAGAAAAAACAAACACTCAGCAGTGAGCTTCTATTTTCCCTGTCTTCTGACATCATTATACCGCTTTTGACACTGTATGGATGATCTGGTGATGCCAGAAAACAGTTGATGTTACCGCATCCAACGCGTGCTTCACTTTGAAAGGCTTAGGTGGAACAGTAGTACTCTCATAGATGATGTGCTCGTGTATTTTCGACTTCTCACATCCGTTTCCTAGGGTAAAAAGTGATCTCGCTTGCAATGGCAAACTCACCATTGTAATTGCAATCCGCCATAGATCATGCGCTGCTGCCTTTTAAAGTTGAGGTGATGCACCATTCTGATTGGTTCATTGCATGTTATGCCCAAAACATGTCTCTGAATAAATAAAAAAACTAGGACAACCTTTTTGTTCTTTGTGCTGGCTCAAAGTCTGTTTTTTTTTGCCATCAAAATAGAGGAATGGATTTGGACACCCTCATAAATGTTAGTTGTACTTTGCACTTTGTTTTGCGTTTGTTCAGAATAGAGCCCGTTCGCATAAATGATTCATTACTATTATTTTGTTCCAAGACTCAAAATAGCAGCTGCTTTTTATCATGAGCTGTCCTTTTAAGGACATCAGCTTGATTTGCAGTCCATCCTCCTTTTTTCAGCTGTCTTTACTTTTGTTACTTTCACTGTAGTTTGCAGTCATTTGTGAACTAAATATGCTATGCTATATTACTATTATACAATTTGCATGTTTACATATACTTACATATAACATTTATTCATATTGGGGGTGCTAAACTACTTTAAATTGAAAGTGCCAAAGACTAGTTATAATTTCATTTGCGTTACCTCTACAACACTTTCTACCATGTATGAGGGTAAAAGTAAAAGCTTCCTTACAGATGGATGCCAGCCCAGAGTAGGAAAGACACAATAAGACACAATAATATTGATTTACATGCATCCATTTTCCATACCCACCATTCAGGGTTGTGGGGGTCCAGAAGCAATGGGTTCAAGGCAGGGAAAAACCCAGAAGAGAGTGCCAACCCTTCATATAAGTGGTCTACCAAAGCCATTTCACCTTACTGTGTGTTTTGAATAACACAGGACAGGGTGCCAGCCCATCACTATTGATCTGTCAATGTTAGTTCACCATACTATATGCTTGGAATAACCCACATCAGGGTGCTAGCCCATATAATAGTGATCTGCCAATGCCAATTCTCATTACATGCAATCCACAGGTTACAAACGAGATCAGCTCCCTAAGTCTATATTTAGGTTGATACATCAGTAATGTAATTTTTGTGCTTTCTCACACTTTAAATATGGATATCATTATTTCCATGCACTGGTACCTGTCAACACTGGAGATGCTGGTGGAAGATCTAAGCAGATAACTCAAGGTACTCCTGGGAACTAACCGAACGAAGGGGTGTAGAGGTCCCGAGGAGACCCTCAGGAACCAAACGCGAAGCCTTGTCAAGGCTACCCAACGACTTTAGCACCCACTGCCTGCCCATGCAATAATGCCATGATTAGGAGCAGTGGAACATGGGGATGCAACCAAAGACCCCCTGAAGTTTACCCACTATGACAGGAAAGGGCCCCTGCAACCTACAGTCCAAGTCTGACTGACAACGTGGCTCAATAGGTCTTCCAAAGAAACGGTGGGCCATCTGGCAATATCACTGGAAGAAGTGGTGCTTCAGGCTCTCCTAAGTCTCTCTCCCAATGATCAGGCAGGGCTCCAATCACCATGCTGGAGTGGCAGATCACTGTTTTTGCCTCAACAAGCAATGACTGAACGCAGTTGAAGACGCACTGGATTACATAACCAGGTTAACATGGTTCAGCACCTTAGATCTCCAGAGTGACTAATGGCAGGTCGAACTGGCCCCAGAAGCCTGATCTAAGACTGCCTTCAACATCAGTCACAGGCCATGGCACTTCCGGGTTCTGCCATTTCCCATGTATAATGGGACAGTCACCTTTAACTGGGTCTAGGGGACAGCGGCTAGGATGTGCTGCATAATCCTTTTGATGACTTCTCCAGCATGGTGTAGGATCACACATGCGCATACAACAGGGCCGAAATTCCAGGACACCTGAGGCAAGGCCTAGCCTGGTATGAGAGGTACTCGTTAGCCTCAGCACCAAAGGGGGGGTTACTGAACACCACACATACACACCCACACACCCAGACAGATAACAAGGTAGGCCAGCATTTAATTTTTTATGGCTCAAAGATTTGGGACCTACGGACAGCAGAATGGACCTCAAGGATAGGGGTCCCTTGACTTGGCACACAACCCCCTCCCAGTCCATCTTGTCGTGCCTACCACGGATTCACCCAACACCCTAACATGTACAATAATTTCTTGTCATATCGGCAGAAATGCACATAAAATACGTATGCATTCACACTGTTACAACAATCGATTGCCACACGTATTACTTTTAATGGTGAATGCGTACTTGCATACCAGTTATGTCCATCTCTGGCCATATTGGATGCCTTTGCGTCTGAATTCATGCAAGTCCCAACCATAGAGGACTGGAAAAGCATTGCCACTGCTTTTTTCCATCGGTGGAAGTTCCTCAACTGCCTTGGGTCCATTGATAGGAAACATGTGGTGATCAGGGTTCCTACAAGAGAACTTTCTCTGTTGTGCTCCTGTCAGTCGTTAATGCCCAGTATGTCAGGGTCAGTACCTGTTTGTCCGAGTCTTTTGTATTCTCCCCATTTGGCCAGCAGGTGTTGCTGGCCATCGTGTCTTCCCCGTCAGTCTTTAATGTGTTTCACCCTGCTCCCCAGGTGGCTGCATAATTCATTCAGCTGAGCATGTGGCAACTTGTATCTCCCTCAGTCTTGTGTTCAGTTCCCACCTCCTCTGTTTCTGTATTTTTGTATATTTTGTTCCCTTGTGTTTCATTTGTATGTTTTCTAGTTCCTGTGATTCAGTGGATTGTTTTTCAGTTTGGGTTCTTTGCTTTGCCTTGGTTCTGTTCCACCTGCCTCTATTATTTTCCCAGTGTTTAGTTTCTGTTTCCTTGTTTCTTTGTCAGTTCTTAGTTTCCCTGTTTAGTTTTAGAGTTCTTTGAGTTAACTATTAGTTCCACCAGTTGCCTGTTCTTGTGCCTGCCCTTGTGTACTCTACCCTGATTGCTCATTGTCCTGCACCATCCCTGATTGGTTTATTGTTTTCACCTGTCTTATATTATCTTTGTTAACCTTTTGTATTTAAGTTCCTGATCCTGTTTTGTTCCTCCTGGAGTCAATGATGTTGATGTTTGTCTGTGTAGTATTCTGTGTATATCTTGTAGCTCATAAGGTGTTTTTCATTAGAGATGGCAATTTTGATATTTTGAAACATTTCGTAACCTCTGTATCGAGACCGGAAGTTTTGGAAGTCTTTGGAACGGATCGATCCTGGGTGCCGAAATTGCCATCTCTATTTTTCATGTCTTAGCCTGGTTACCCTGTGTGTTATTTGTTACCTGCCTGCCTGCTGACCATTTTGAAATTAGTCTGTCTTTCCCCTTTTTAGTTTTGATCCCTCACAGTCCATTTTTGTAGTGTTCTTATCGTGTTCAGTTTTGTTTAATAATCCCCCATGTTCTTGTGAGCCGCCTGAACCTCCCAGGTCCATGACACAGTACTGTTTCTAGGTAGTAGATGTGGGCTATGGGAGGAAAAGCGATGGTGGTTCACTGCCTAACTCCATCTTTGGCCAGGCACTTCAAGAAGGGACCCTTGGCCTTCCGGGAGATGCTCTGCTGCCAGGTGCAGAGCATTTGGGACCACAGCCACTTTTATTTGTAGCTTATGAGGCCTTTCTGCTTCATCAAAACCTCATGTGACCTTTTCCAGGACCCAACCATTCTGGCAGGCATAGAGTTTTCAACTAAAGGCTGTCACAGGCAAGGCTGATTGTTGAAAATACCTTTGGTATTCTGGTAGCTTTCAGGTTCATATGTATAGAAGGGTCATTGGCATCAGTCTTGCCAATGTGGTTATGTGTATGAAGGGTACCTGTGTACTACATAACTTCCTGAGGAGGACCATGAGAACCACCTTGATGCTCAAGGCACTGGCTGAAGAAGCTGCTGGCCTACAGGAGGTCACCTGAGTGGGCAGCAACATCTCCTCACCAGAGGCCATCCAGGTCAGGGAGATATTTGCTTCATATTTCTTTGCAGAAGGAGCTGTCCTCTGGCAAACCATGACATCCATGGCTGTTGAAGGCTCTTTTCAGAGCCACCAATTACTCAAAATACAGCATTTTTTCAATTTAAGCAAAAGAACCTGCTTTGACATTTACGCAAGGTGCTGAATTTAGTTAATATCTGAGTCCAGTTAACTGCTGGAATATGAAATAAAACAAGCATACATTCACAATTAATTAGCACTTTATGGAGTAGGTTGCCAGAAGTGCCCTGCTGGATAAATATCATATAACAATCTAACATTACATATGCCCAAGTTTAAGATTAAGATACTATATTGCCAAAAGTATTGGGATACCCCTCCAAATCATTGAATGATTTGGATGAGCGGATCGGCTCCTTCCAATGGTGTCTGACATCAGTCCTTTCAACGAGTGAATTATGAGACTTATGCTAAAACATTCCTTGGGTGTCTTGTCTGTTGTCTCAGTGCATGCTCCGACCGCGGTGAGTGATATCGAGAGAGATCATTTACTTGCAACTTCGCTTGGTGGTTGAAGGGTGCCCAGGTGGTGACACTCCTCTGATCATGGGTGACTTCAGTGCGACCACTGGCACTGACAGGCCTGACTACGAGGATTGTATCAGTCCCCATGGGTCTGGAGACCATGGTGAAAGTGGCTCCATGTTCCTTGACTTTGCGAAAGATCAGGGACTGCGAGTCACTGGATCCTGGTTCCAACACCCTGAGCCACATCGTTGGATTTGGTGCTACAATACTGGTGGTGCGGCAAAGGTGATTGATCACATCCTCATGGGTAGATGCTGGAGGCTGCAGAACTGCAGGGTCTACAGAAGATCCCAGTTAATTCTGAGCACAGACTTCTTGTTGCTACTCTGAAGATTCAGCAGATCCAGTACGCTACCACCTACTAGGAGAACGAGGCTGGACTTAGCCAGACTTTAAGGTAAAGCTGTTTCTAATGAGTCTGCAAGCAATTTGTGTGAAGGCCTTGCAGACTTGGGTGCGACTGCTGACTCTAATGTGATGTGGGAGACCTTCCATGATAAGACCCCGAAGGTTGGGTTGGTATTTCCAGTGTTCCTACAAGGAGGTGTTTCATCTCGCAGGGCACCCTGGATGTAATCCAGAGGAATCACGATGCACAACTTGGAGGCAACTCCAGTCTGCACCGGGAACTGAGAAAGACAGCTGTGAGGGCTCTGAGAGCAGATAAAGAGGCATTTGTTAGACAAATCTGTCAGGGGACATACCATCCGTGGTTTAGTGACCCACATCCTGCTTACAGGGGAATCAAAGTATTACACACATCTGAATCTATTCCTTGGAGACTTGCAGTCAGTGTGAGTGATGGAGCGGTCCTTACAGATGACACTCCAGTTGTGACCCGCTGGGCCGTCTACTTTGAGCAGTTGTTTAAAGCTGACCCTCCGACTAGGATGTTGGACATCTCTGGGTCCACGGATCTCGAAGCTAACCCTCCGATTCCTGTGAAAGGGAAGGAATAACACTGCTTTCAGTGCCAGGTAAGGTCCTTGCTAGTGTCATCCTTAACAGGATCTGTGAACACATGCTTGTCTGTCAGTGAGCGGAGTCTACTATTGACCGTATCCTTGCACTGAGGGTTCTCATCAACCACAAGCGCGAATATCGGCAGAGATTCTTCGTAGCCTTTGTCGATTTTCGTAAAGCATTCGACTCAGTTGATCGAGTTGCCCTGTGGGACATCCTGAGACTTTGCAGGTGTAAGATCACACATGCACATATGACAGAGCTTAAATTCGAGGTGGCCTGAGATAAGGCCTACCCTGGTACAAGAGGTACTCGTTGGCCTAGGCACAAAAGGGAGGTTAGTGACCCCACACACAGAGACAGATAACAAGGGAGGCCGGCCTTTCAACTTTTATGGCCCAAAGATTTAGGGACCTACGGACAGCAGAATGGACCTCAAGGATAGGGGTCCCTCGACTTGGCACGCAACCCCCTCCGCATACATCCTGCCTTACATACCACTCACCCAACAGGCCAACACCCTAAAGAAAGTTTCTTCTATGTCGGCTTTTGTATACCCTGTATATTTCTTTGCTTATGATTGCTAGTCTCAATATACAGGTTATGTTGGTGTGTGTCCTTAGGCAATATTAGTGTTTTGTGTGTCACCCTTATAACCATGTTCACAGAGTATCACCTATTTTACCTCTCACACTTAAACACTAAGATAAATTTGAATAAATAAATATTTATAGCTACCACTGCATATATGTTCTCATGGTTATACCAGAAGAATCTTGAAAGTTAAATTGTGTAATCAGGTATCTCAGTGTGTACTAACTTTCAGAGATTCATTCTTTGTTTAACAAACCCCCCCCCTTCTCTTCCACATTCCTCTGTGGCCCTTATCTGATCTTTGTGACCCATTAACAAGCTCTTTGTGTTCTACCATGCTGCATTAAAACAACTGAATTAAGGTGTACATTACCCATTCTGGAGAGCAGATCAATTGGGATAAGCCACAGCAACCAAAATGTGTTTTTCCCAAATGTGCAATTTAAATTGGTATTATCCCAAACTAACGGCCACGCCTATCTAAGGGTAAGATGTGCTGTTTGAATATGAATATGTAATGTAATGTTTGTACAGTATACCCAAAGTGTAACATCTGTTGAGGTGCAACCAAAACACCTATACCGTATACTGATGTGAGAACATCTGGTCAGTGGTTACCATGAAAGTGGATGTATCAAAAGTTACACCAGCTTAATGAAAATCATCAGTAAAGGGGGAATCAGTCTGGTCATAAATCCCAAAAGCACTGCCACAGACACCCCTCCGGAAGCCCGTCAAATGGATGGTCAGTCATTGGTTCAGGTTTCAAATTCCTGGTCATCTCTATTAATGAACTTTAGACTATAAAACCTGGCACCTCAGAACAAAGCTGGAGAGGAGCAGAAAGAACATCAGTCCGAAGAGAGAGGCAAAAGAACATCAGCCCAGGAGAAGAGAAGCCCGCAAGAAGCCCTCATGAATCCTGCTGGTGAAGGCCTGCCACCCACCAGCCTGCAGCCAAGACAAAGCCTTTCACATTAAAGCATCACAAGGAGAGAGTCTTGGAGCAAGACTTTATATGGGAAGTAGTCAGAATGGGCCGGTGAGTTGTGTTTTGAATAAATCCAGTGATTTTCTAAAAATTGTACTGACGTACAGAATAAATTAGCCACGCTAGCAGTAATGATATGATAACGCCTTATCAAACTATGATGCAATTAATTTGTTTGCCAATGCTATTTCTGTTTTTAGCTGGGTGTTTCACCTGACATAATGTTTTTAAAATTACCAATAAACTTTTTTGAATGCTAACTATGAGTTACTTATTAAATCAATGTTTCATACCAAGTCTACTAAGACTGTGAATGTTTTGAACTTCTTACAGCAGAGAGGTTAAGTGGTACCTTGGGTGGGGCTTAAAAGCCCCCCTCCCCCCATGATGTCATCACCGATGATTGACAGGTCCAGCTGCAAGCTCCCCCTTTCTTCTGACACCCCCACCTACCTCCACAACCCTAGCAAAATTAAAATTTGTGATTTTAAAGCTTGTATTAAAATAAAGGTACTGTTACAAACATGGGTAAAGACAGGCAGGCAGGTAGCAGGGAAGGATGAGGCAGGCAGGCGAAATATGGGGATTTATTCAAGGGGAGACGACTACGGGCATAACAGGACATCACAACGTTAGATAACATTAATGACGGACATCAAACAGGGCAAGACGTGGACTGATATAGAAAAGACAGGGCGAAATAACAGGGAACAGCTGGGTATGATTGGGGAAGCACGCGTGGATAATTAGGGGGGCGTGGCACACACGAGGATTGGACAAGCTGGGCGAAATGAAATTGGTGTTCATTTTAGGACATCCTCAGGTCTCAGGAAAAATTCCATCAGACGTCAGTCAAAATGGCATCAGATATCAAATTTGGACGTAGACTTAGTCAGATACCGCATTTCAGGATCGTGCTGAATATTTTCACAAATGACCAACCATTACATACTGCCTCATTACGTGCAGGCTTGACCCAGAATCTGTTCTGCCAACTCAGCACAGCACAGTATGTCCATTCCTTCAGATGTGGGAGTGAAAAATCAAAAACGACAGTATGGAAAGTTGCTCTTGCGGTGTGAAAAGTGGTTGTGTGCCATCTAGCATGGTAAAGCACATCACAGATGTACATACCATTTTGCTACAAGGTAGTGAACGTCCCAGCACCAAACTCAACCAATTAATGCTTAATATTGTTCAACAATGTATAATAAACTCTTGTCATTTTGCCTGCACTGTGTGTTGCGATGTCTTTACCTTCCCGTGGACCCTCTTACTTGTTGCACATGGCGGTTAAATAAAATCCAGCTCACATAGTCATCAAACGCTCCACCCCTTATGAAAATTCACCATGGTATCCTATGTTTATTTATAAAGTAACCATAGTTTTACACACTTTCACTTATCATGCAACATCATGTTATTTATTTTAGCAAGCAATCTTTAATCTTAAATATCTGTCTCTCTTTCTGTTCCTCTCTCTCACACACACAGAGTTGGACCCAGTGATTCCATCCCAGACAATTCAGATTGAGAATTGAATGCCTTGGATGTGATTTAATGAAAATATATACAGATTGAACGATTCTTCTGTTTTTATGCTTTTGGTATCTATATGGAAGCATGAAGTAGGATTTTTAATTACATTTGCTGTCACATTACAAATACTGCAGTTTTGTGAAACCAGATTAATGGAGCTAGAGATTTAAATAAGAAAACCATGGTTTGTAAAAAGCATGGTTTGGAAAGACCATGGTAAAACAAAAACCATGGTTTATGACCAAGATTATACTAGGGTTTAACTGCAGCATGATAAAACCGTAGTCATGGTTTCTATAATTACCCAAAAAAAACCATGAAAAACGGCAAACCATTGTAAACCATAGTTATTTAATCATAGTAAAACCATGGTTAATTTTTGTAAGGGACCTTCTGTCAACATGAGAAACACGAGCCTGAGCAGTATACTGTGATCATGTAAAGGCATAAACTAAGAGGTGTAACTCAGAAAAATAACAGTATAGACAATATTTATGTCTTAACATTATCTGGCGTCGATGAGCCAAGCACTGTCTGGCCTATTTGCATATGTCCTAGCGTACCGCACTGTCGTACTGCAGTGGGGGTTCCACGGGCATTATTCACACCTGTTGACGGAAACTGCAAATATGGGTCGAATCAGCCAGTTCTCAAGCAATTAACCATTTGGTGCAAATGGAAGGGGGTGATCCTGTTGGCGTAAACTCCAAATATGGTTCGAGGTCCCCCGTTACCATTTGCAACAAATGTCATAAACCTTCGTGGGCTGTTTACCCGAACCCAAACATCAAACCAAAGAATAATGATTGGAAAAACAGATGTCACAAGCTAGGCCCAGTGTCAGGAGATTGTCCACGGCCATGTCCCAGTGACTCTGCGGAGTAGGTCTGGATAGGAACTAGAGAGAAAAACAAATATTTAGTGTTGCCCCCCCTGCCCCGGGATGGGGGCTGGGGGCGGGGGGACTGGGTGGTGGGAGCCCTCTGGTGTTCCTTTTTGGCTGAGGTTACGTGGTTGGTGTCTCTGGGTGGCCTCTGGTCCGGCCTGTTGGAGGCGGTGTGGGGGATTCTGCGCCCTCCTGTGTGGGTGGCACCTGAGGGGGGTCGGAGCCCCTGGGTTTCGGCTGGGGCCATTGCTCCGGCTCCCGGGTGGGTGGTCGCCCACATGAGGGGGGGGCCTGGCCCGTCGCCGGGTGGGGGTGGGTCAGTGTCTGCCGTTGGCATTTCCGGCATTGCACCCTCGGGCGCTGTGGGGTGGCTGGGGGAGGCGGTTGGAAGAGCCTCTGCCTGACTTTGGGGGGGTCTGGGGTGGCCGGGGGGCAAGGGTCACTCTGCCTTGCCGGACTGGCTCCCCATTTGCCATTGGGCCCAGGGTTGTCCCGTCCGTCCTTGGCTGCTAGCTGGGGTCTCATCAGGTGTGGTGGGGCGGGACTGTCCTGGTTTCCGCCTCGTGGGGGGGCCGTTTCCCTGCTGCCCGGTTGCCTGTGGCGTCCCTGAACCCCCGGTTGGCTGCCCCTGCCTCTGCCGGCAATTCTGAACTGGAAGGCAAAAGAGAATGTAACGTAACTCAATTAAAAAAAATCTACTCTTGAATTAGGTTTCCTTGGAGAGGATGTTTGCCTGTAAGAAAAATCAATTGATTCTTCTTACAGTCGGGGCCAGGTCCCCGGCTGGCCCCGGTGCCGGGGGGGCGCCCACTCCTGGCATACTCTTATTGCTCCCCTGAGCAACATTTCACACAACACTAGGGCTTTGAGGGGCAGTGGGGAGGTGCACCGGGGCACTGCCCCTCAATTTTTACTTGCACATTAGACACCACATGACACTAGGGCTGTGGAGATGGGTTGGGGCAGGTGGGGCTCTGCCGTCTGCCAGGGGTGGGGTGCCCAAGCCTTAACTGCTCACTCGTTTGTTGCACTTTAGTTATATACACAGTCCATGGTATATTAAGGCCTTGGGGTGCAGGGAGGGGGATGGGGGAATCTGCTATCTGCCAGTGGAGGGGCCCTCATACCCGAACTGCACCCACTAATTTTAATGCACTGTAGACATAAACACACAACTTTCTCACACATATACATGCACACTTCATACTAACATGGGACGGGGAAGTGGTGGGGGCTGAGGGGCCCCCCCATCTCTCTGTCTCTGGCCCTGCGCGGGTGGAAGATCCATCATGGGGGGGATGCAGGCGGCCCTGGCCAGTGTGGGCGGCCTCCTCTCGTGGGCTGTGGGCCGGGTGGTCCTTGGCTCTGCTGTGACGTGGTGGGGCCCTGGCGGGCGGTCCGGGGTATCTTGGGATGCTCTGGGCCGTTCTAGGCGAATTGGGGGGTTTGGTTTGGGCTGGGCAGGGGGTCTGCTGCTCACCGGTTGCCGCGGGTCCGCTCCTGGGTGGGCGGGGGCACTTTATTTGCATGGGCCTCCCTTAGTTCTTCTTGCAGTGTCAGGGGGGATGTGCTGGGTCGCTGCGGTGAGCAGCGATCCGTCCTGCCGGGGGGCGGGCTGGGGGGGGCCGGGGCCCCTTCAGCGTGGGGGGGGCCCTCCGGCCCAAGACCTGCTTTCCTCGGTGGGGGGGGTTGTGGGCGGGACTGGGGGCTCGCCGCCTACCCCCCTTCTGCGGGCCTCCTTGTACAGGGGTTGGTGCCCCCTTAGTCCCTCGTGGGCTCCCTATCGGGTTGGCCGAGTGGTTGTCTTGGGGAAGTATGGCCGCGGGCCCTTGTGCCTTGGGGGCAGCGGGGTGGCCTCGGTTGCCTGGTTCCCCCTGCCTTCGCCCTGAGCTTGGGGGGGGCGCTGTCACGTCCCCTGACGGCATCAATCCAACGACAAATCAGTTCACACCTATACTTCCACATACAAGAAAGGGCGCATAAGAAGTTGAGCGATCAGTATCATTATTATTATTTCTTTTTAGTGTATGTTATAGATATAGGAATTGAAATATATGTGTATATGTGCAGGATCACGAGTGTGTGTCTGCTGCATATATATAATACCTATTTGTAACATTATTATTATTAGTATTGTTGTTGATATTGTTGCTGTTATAATTTTTGTTGTTTGATGTAATGAGTTTTATGTTTCTTATGGTTGTTTGTATTCTGTATTCCCCTACACTTTGTTTTCTCCATCCCGCCTTTATTACTATTCTAATTATTATTTCTGTCTTTATATATATATATTTATATATATGTGTGTGTGTGTGTGTGTATGTACATTTATATATTTTATATATTAAATCACGGTATTAGGACGGGTGAGTTTGGAGCAGCCACACTCTTTACACTGTACCTTTAATTTGATGTAAAACAAAGTTGTCCTCCGAAGAGGGGGGGTGGGAGTGGACAATAAAAAAAGAAAATGCATGTGGTAGCTGTCTGTGTGTATGCATTTCGGTCTGTGTGTGAAGACTCGCTCACAGTTTGTTGTCTGAACATGTCTGTACACTGATAGCATCACTGGCAGAAGTGCTTATAATATTTAAATTTTTATTATCATTATGTACTGAAATGCCTGTACTGTGTTATCTGGCGTACTGCTGGACGTGGCAATATAAGGTCGCTGGCTGCACATGAAATCAATAACTGCTTCCTTGATTCTCACTTTTTTAACCAACACTGTGTGGTTTAACTGAATCTTAGAAATATGTCAGGTGGTATGGTGGGTATGTGGGTAACACTGGTGCCAAATGGCTCAAGCATTGCAGGCTCAAACCCTGCCCCCCCCCCCTCCACCACATGTGGATTTTGCAAGTTCTTCCCATGTTGCATATGATTCCTCTAATAGTCCATAGGCATACATATGGGCTAATTCAGTGTTTCTAACATGGTCCTCAGGGACCCTCAGACCCACGTTTCTCTTCTCTCCCAGCTCTGGGTAGGAACTGTGTCAAGGTCCCCGAAAGCCTAACTGACATCTCTAAACTGCCCGTAGTGCAACAGATGTGTGTGTGCCCTGCGAAGGACTGGCACTACATCCAGGGTGTTCTCCTGCCAAGGATAAATGGCAGGCTTCCTCCCAGTGCTCTGTTTGATAAATGGCTGAAGAAAATGGATAGATGAAGTTATGGCCATTAATAGCGTACACTGCAGCTGGATTGCCATAGACTGATTATATTAAAAACATTTAGCTAGTTCTGCATTATTTATTTAGCTCGCTGCTGCAGGATTCTACCTCTGTATATGAATTGAGAAATTGGGCATTGTGCACATTTTCATTGATATTTATTTTTTATTGGTCCTATACAGGGCGGCATGGTGGTGCAGTGGTTAGCACTGTCGCCTCACACCTCTGGGACCCGGGTTCGAGTCTCCGCCTGGGT
>JAODJX010000136.1:21658347-21670263 GCA_026776945.1 Isichthys henryi
AGACAATCAGGGAATCACACGAGGGTAATTAGGGGGCGTGGCACACGGGAGGAACGGACGAGCAGGGCATCACACTTGTAGTGGGCAGCTGTCATGAGGGAAAAAAAAAATCTTTTTTTTTTTTTTACAATGGTAAGAAACTAATTAAGAGTACTGTAAAAATACTAACTGTTACAGTAAACATACTGAAGTTTACAATATTTGAATGTTTTTCCAATAACAATTATAACCTGTAATTCAAAATACAGTATGGGCACTGAAAGTTTCGGTAAACAGCTGGAAACCCAGCTACCAACATTTTACTGTATTTACTGAAATTCACAGTATTTTACTGTTTTTAAAACAACCGTAAGAAACTATAATTAAAAATACAGTATACATACTGTAAGAATTATGCTACACAGCTGGAAACCCTGCTGCCAGTATTTTACTGTAATTTTACAGGAAAAATGTTTTTACAGTGAGCCATCAATAGCAGTTGAAAAGACCTTTCATTGCTCTAACACAGATATCTTCACTCTCCTGGCAGTTACTTTAATTTGGAATATTTCCCAAGGATATTCTGTTTGATACAGTATGTTAGCTAAAGCCAGCATTACAACATCTCATTTTAAAAGTTGATTTTGAGTTTGTGTCACAAACCATTGCATTAGAAACATTTTTGCACAGGGCTTTGGCTCCAGTGCAAATCTTATTATATAGCAGGCAAATCTGATTAGATTTGTTTTATAACATGGCTTTATATTTTTCACTTAAATATCAGTAGGAATAATATTTACTTTTTAATAGCTCTGTTTACAAGGAGGACATTCCAAGTTTCAATGAGGGTTTTGTGGGAATGCTAAATTAGTTTTCATGCTTTGGCACATGGCCCCTAGTTATATTTTATAACTGATACTGGACCTCTCCGCAACATAATAGCTGAATCTGAGGTTTTTGTTGGGGCAGGTAGCCTACTAAATTTGCATTTACGACCTCCAACAACACCATTAATCCTTATAACTCTGTTGTCTAAATTTGATTAATATTGTTTTAGAGCTGAGACCCAATAAAACGCCTATAAAGGGGCTGGACAGATGGGATTGTTGCCTAATTGGGATTTATGCTAAGACGCAACACTGCACTCATCATTGTCAATTCCAAAGTGATCGATATGTTCACTCCATATACCAGTCCCCTGCACAAGTCCTCTACACAAACACCTGCTGGGCGGTGTGCCAGTGTTTCTTTCCATACTTTCACTTGTCTATATGGGTAAGACCTATTCTGTGTTTCAATAAGTTTCTTTTCAGACTTGGTTAAAAGTTTATAATGTGTACCTCAGTGTCAGGTTCTTTGTACCAGTGTAAACACTGTAATAGACTAGTCTGTAATGTGGAGCCTAAATAGCTCAGAATTCAACCAGGGAAGTCAAACAGTACTTTACGTTTAAACATCAGTACTTAGGAATTTTACTTCAATTTTAGCAATTCAGCTCAGTATGAGAAATTTTCCCTGAGAAATGTTTTGAACATCTCATATATGTGTTCATTTCAACAGCAGTGATCTGTTTTGTCTCCAATTTTTTCCAGTTTCTATACTTTCTAATTCAGAACTGGAAAACTGCCCTGGGAAAGTAGCCCTGGTGTACTCATCTCTCACGGCTTGAAATCATTTGGAGGCTGGGGGGTAGCACTGGTAAATTACTGAAGAAATGTGTGTATGTGGGTGTGTGTGGATTATGTTTATATTACATGTTGGGGGACCAAATGTCCTCCAAAATGTGATAAAAACCTGCTATTTTGACGTTGTGGGGATGATTTTTCAGGTCCCCAGAAAGATATGTGAAGGAAATCAAAAAACTAAAAATGTCAAAAGTCTCATATTTTGTTTGAATACTTATGGGTAAGGTTAGGGCAGTGTATGGGTTAAGGTTGTAGAACACACACACTCATGCATAGTACATAATGGAAAACTTAGACACACTCATTTAATGAAATCTAGAAGTATCTGAAAACTTCATGTACGTGCCAGTTTGGATGACATTCAAGCTCCCAACCTTTGAGGTGTGAGACTATTATTCTGACTGATGGGCACAATAGTCTCACCCTGTCTCACAATAGCCACCCTGCGTTAGAATTCATTCCTAATTGTATCACAGCTGTTATTACATAGACAGAAAAGCAATGAATGGAATTTTATTTAATTAGGACAGTTGTACAGTTTTTCTCAATTGCACTGGTACATTTCTCAGATGACAGTTAACATTTGCAAAACATCTAGTGTAATCCCCACAACATAGTGTCACTTCTGCAAAGCAAAATGTCATTTCTCAGTGTTTCACACAAATTGTCAGTTGTTTTAGCACATTTATGCAAATAATCTTATACAATTGTCATAATTTGGCATACTTTTCAGTTGCTTTAATCTTGTTGGTCAAGATGGGTCATGTGGTTGCACAGTGTAATAATTGCAGACGCGAAACTATATATATAATTGATCATCATGTAAGCCACCACATGCAAAATAATTCACCAAACTTTCAGAATGATCGAAGAATAAATGTGCATAATCTGTAGTGCACAGTGTGCTATATGCATTAACTGTTCTGAGAAATGCTCTGACAGCATTGGAATGTTACAGTTTTTCTCGATTGCTTTGGCACTTGTCATGAAACATACATAACTTTATCAAGACTATAAGACCATTTCTCAAAATGCATAAAGTGAACACTATGGTTTACCTTCAAAAGCTAGTAATTTACTCAAAAGAATCAACTTATGTCTCAAAGGCAATTAATTCCAGCAATGCTCCTGAGCTTCACAATTCTGAATGACAGTCAGTTTCTACTTTGTCATTTCACTGACTGATCATTTTCCTTTACCAAACTGATTCTTATTCATGTCAAAGACACCAGTTACAACACTGCAAGGCTCTATGTTACAATACATGTAAATTTCACTGGCAAGAGAAAGCACTTGCATGCACATGTAACTTCTTCAGATAATAAACAAAAATAGAAAACAAAAAAGTCACACAGCACTGTGTAACACAAAAACAGCTAAATGGCAATACAAGAACAACAAAATAACAACAAAATCATGCACTATGGGAACCAAGAACAAAACAATATTTTATCACTACAATTATGGTATGGAAAATACACATATTCTTTTGCAAATGTTAAATTTCATTTGAGAAATGCTCCAAAACAATTGAGAAAAATGTAATATACAGGTATGAGAAAACCATCAGAAAGCTATGTTATAGGTATATTGCAGTAGTATTGTGCCCATGTGCTACTAAAAGGCTGGAGATTTAATTTCTATTTTTCGCTGGGTACAAGAACTGCAGTGGAAAAAGTGTGAACAAAACAGTTGCTGTATAAATCATTAATAAACCATTATTATTATTTTATCATTACCTTATTTTTGTCACGTAATGGTAATGATAAGCAGTTATGTTATGTTACTATGCTGTTTGATTATACGTAAGTGAATGTGTTTTAAAGCTAAATTGCTGATCATTTCATTTGGCTGAAGGGACTGTCTGAGTAGTCACGAATAGGACTTGTTGGTACAACACATCCCACAGATGTTTAACATGTACCCAGCCATCCACATGATGCGACAGAAAACAGGATACATTGGATCATGTGACCTTCTTCCATTGCTCCAAGGTCCAGTTCTGATTCTTGCGTCCATATTGCACGTGCTTACAACAGTACTTGGCATGGGCACTCTGACTGGCCTGCAGCGCCACAGCCCAATTCACAGTATGACTCGATGCACTGTATGTCATGACACATTACCATCATAAAAATAATATGTCATTTGTCTCACAGTAGCCATTTTGTTAGTCTGTACTAGACAGCATAACCTTCGTTCACATCCTTGATGAGTCCTGGCTGCCTTTATTCCTGTCAGCAGTTATGTGTTTTTTCCACCTCAGACGACTCACAGAAGACACTCCTCATGGCTGTGGTAAATGTTTGTGTACATATATATACATATAAAGGCAGAGTGCCGGTAATGAATGATATCTGTTTCCTAAGTCTGTCTTTATGTCAAATTTATTGGTCGAAATAATAATAGTAATAATAATTCAGTAATATAAATACAGTAATAATAAAGTTAACTAGATATGATACTGTAATATACCTCAAGCCAATGAACTGCTAAAACAGCAGAATGTTTTCACAAGCATCACAAAGTAGTGTGTGCATTTATTATTATGAACCATTGTACTTTTTATATAATAGGCTTTACAGTAATCTGTTCCTGAGAGCTGTCAGTAAGTTAAATGTTCTTAATCTGGGCACTGCCTGTACAAACAGACACACATGCCATGATAAGAACCATACTGTATTGAGCTATTATTTTTGTACTTCTTTTTTGGCTGCTGTAAAGGACACACAAGATCATTTGTGAGTAAGAGGGATTGACTGAGGGGTATCCATATTGAACCAAAGGTAGTGCATGCAGGAGAGGCCATCTGCATTCCCCTAGGCTGACCTGGCACAGTGCTGCACTGCAAAATCAAAGTCTTGTACGGCTCAGAATCAGTGTTAGGGCGCATTTCCACTGCACCAGGTACCATACTATTGGTACAGCACTTTCGGTACTCTCCCTTTTCCATTGACTTCCAAATACCAAGTACCTAAAGCACCAGACCAGTTGTGGTAATTTACGGTACATTGGTACTTGAGGCTGGGATTCGCAAATGCTTTCTTGGTTGATTGGCTATGCAAATAGCCTGCCTCTGAAACACAATACTACTGGCATCTTGAAAAAAGCTGCAAATTCAGAAAACAATGATAAAATGTAATAATAATGTAAGTCTGGACAAATGAATAGACCAAAGCTTTAATTGTAATCTGGTTGGAAGAACAGGTACAACAAGATCAGGATGGCATGACAAGAAATAAAAAAGTGATTTTGTTGTAACAAATTTTGGGGTACTTATAAAGCAAAAAATTATTTCAAAATAAATTTCTCATAATCCGATCTAGGACTGATTTAAACAGAAAGGATGGAAATTATTATGATTATCATGGAGAAAGCATGCAGCATTCATATAAAAGCAGAGGTAATCTTTAAACTTATTTTTAAACCTGTACTAGATCAGGAGTCTCAGACTCCAATCCTGGAGGGCTGGAGCCCTGCACGTTAAGCATGTGCTTAAAAGGGGATATTGGTATTATTTTCGCACGCTGTTCAGCCCTGTAATATACTATACCCATTATTTGATACAAAATTCGATACAAAATACCCTGCCTTACTTTGTGATGCCATTCAGTGCTGGTACCAGTTTTTATGCCAGTGGAAAACCAATACAATGAATACTGTACGTTTTTGAAGCAAGTTCAATATCTGATGCAGTCAAAAAGTACCTTAGTGAGTTTTTTAGCCCTGGCTGTCCACTACAGAGATATGTGATCTATGATGAAGGAAATAGGGTAAGAAGGTAATACTGTACCTCTTCACATGGATGGCATTTTATGGCCAGGACTTCCCAGAGTGGAAGACTGTCACTCAGTGGAGTTGAGCTTCCAGGATATGTGCAATAGTGACTTTACCTCACCACCAATGTCCTGGGAAAGAACAGCTCCCAAGTTGACCTCAGAGGCACCAGTATCATCAGAAGGGCAGCTCAATGTTGGGTGTACAGAAAACTAGTTTAGCGGTGAGGGCCTCTTTCAACTGCTGGAAGGAGAGTTCGACATCCTTACTCCACCAGGCAGGCTGATTTTTCTGGGTAAGGTCTTGGGCCTAGAGAGGAGACATTAGACGCAAATTACCGACAGCACCCCAATCAGTGCCACAAAGGCCTGTACCTGTTTCTTGGTTTGTGAGTCAAGGAAAAGACCAAATAACTTCAACCTTCCTGTCTAGAATTCAGAACAGGCCCCATCCAATGAGGTCTCCATAGTAACAGAGGTCAGTGAGTCCCAGATGACACCAGAACTGGCTGTACCATTTCAAGCAAATGGTAAATCATGAAAAATGATGATCATTTCATTTTCTCCACAATGCAGGTAATGTGGGAACCTTGCCTATTCTGCTTAGAGCCTGCCCACAGCCGGGTTAAAGTCCAGTACCCTGCAGAGGTGAACAAAGTGCTCTGCTAAAGTCTCAGTATAGATGGCAACATTCTCTAGGTATGTCACTGCTCACTCTCAGTGAAAACAAAGTACATGAGTTTGTGGAAGGTGACTGAAGCTTTTTGGACCCAAACCAAGAGGATGTGGTATTGCACAATGGCACGTGTTTGAAGGAAAAATAACTCATGCACCTTGGAGAAGGCAACCCAGCTGTGTTGTGGTGACTCTGTGAGATCTTTCACCCTATAGCAACTGTTCTCCTGAGTTAATTGAGTCTCAAGATTTAGGACAGCCAATAGGATTAGTTTTAGAATGCTTTATAGAGAAAGATGGGATGCCCAGAGCTGAAGCCAGCTGTGGAATTAATCATTGATGATACCATCCATCCATCCATTCATCCATCCATTTCCCAAACCGCTTATCCTTCTGGGTTGCGGGGGGTCTGGAGCCTATCCCGGAAGCAATGGGCATTGATGATACCAGAAGGGTGAAATACAAGACAGGAACCAGGACAAACTGAAAGTCCATGAGTCAGGTGTCAGAAATGAAGAAACATTCAAACAAGAAAACGGCAAATAAAACAATAAACAAGGTCCATGAGATTTCATTTAGCAAATTAAATAGAAGCATAGCTTCGGAAATGCCACTAATATTCAGAAAGATCAGAAGTTCATTAATCCTTATTATTCTTAGGTACCATGTCCATAATAAATAAATATGGAGCATAATAATTATTCATTTCTGCAATCTAGGACTATTTTATCTGGTGGGTATAAAGCACTGCATGTTTTCAAATTATTAAAGATATTATTAGAAAGTTCATATTTTATAACTTCATATTTTTGTGCCTGCCTCTAATGTGAACTTCCTCACTCATGAAATAAGCCATTAAAATTTGTGACACGCAGGTAATTGCTGCAGTACATAATGGTTTTCCTGAAAGCGATCGATCTTAGCGCATAACGAACAAGATAACGAGCCTTAAGTAAAGAATGAGTGAGGTTTATGAGTTTAACCCAAATCCCTTCGTTATTCCAGATAACAAACCAACTTTAAGTAGTACTTTGTTGGCTCATCCCCGTCCTCTGCCTGAGAAAAGAACAAACTTGATAACAGGAAATTTTATCCCATATATTTCAATGGTAAAATGTTATATGTTCATCACAGCAGACATATGCAAATGTGCATAAAAATATAAACTAATTAGAAAATCAATAAAAACACACCAAAGCAACCAAAATTAACATGAAAATAAATTAACCTATTTTGCTGAAAATATAAAAATGGGCTCAAAATGCTGCTTCCTTGTAAATAAAATGCAGTGGTGAGCAGCAATAGAAAAAGAAAAACTTTTCAAAAGAAGCCATGAACACTTCATAATAATGTTCAGTTATACCACATATGTAAGCCTTTAGTTAAACATTAACTAATTCATTTACAAAACCTGTCATTTAGAATTGTGTAGTTAATGAAGAACAAATCATTTACTAATTCTTAATAAGACATTTTTAAGCATATAGTTAAGGGTTAACTAATCATTTGCAAAACCTTATTGATAAGCGATAAAAAGGAAAAATTATCATAAACAAATCAAATACTAAATGATTACAAAGCCTGTAATTAATGATGAACAAATCATTTACAAATTCTACTTTTACAAACAATACGCATGTAGTTAAGAGTTACCTAATTATTTTAAAAACCCTAATCAACATTTGTAAATGATTACATGGGAAATGACCACAAACGAATCATGGTAACACTTAAAGCTGACACCTATAATGCATCATAGATGCTTTCATAATGTATTTTTCTGCTAATAAACCAGCCAAAAAGCTAGTTAATGCTAATGCTAGCGTTTCCTTAGCTATGTAACCAGGTGATTTATTTACGGTTTATTATGCATATGAGCAGTACAGCTGCAGCTTCTGGTAGCAGTGAGTTATAGGTATTTGTGACTTGTAGAAGAAGAGATGACGTTATCACCATGTAGCTACACAGAGTAAACGCTCTGAACGCATGGCCAGACACGTCATTCTTCGGCTGCATTGGAAAGTCCAAGATTTGGTGTTATATGCAAATCCATGTAATATTTATATGCCAAAGTGCTCAGAATTATTCCTGTGTTACATGGGTATGTACCAAAGGTGTTGCTGTGGGTTGGCATGTTTTGGTCGGTCATTGGAAGACGGTTCCTTGCTGACTTGTAGGTCAGTTTTCCCCATTGTACTTTACGGCAGCATTTTAATCAGTAAAAAGGGGTACCACTGTTTAAATCCTAATATATTTCTTCACTGCTATATGCTACTAAGGCAATTAATGTGTTTCTTTCTATTATTATAGTGTGAGTAAATGGAGTTCCGGGAATTGCTCCTGTCTTTTGCAGAGTAAAATTTATATATAACCCATTTTATATATTTGCTAAAAAAGGGTTGGTCGTATTCTGGTTTTGTGTTTTTTTTTCTCTTAGAGTGCCACTGCTTTGTAATTTTTATTGTATACTTAACTTGCCTTTGTACTGCACAGGGAAAAGCACAAGATTTATTTTATTTTGCTTTTGTATTGCATAAGCATTGAAAAGTGTGGAAACACCAGGTTTGTTTCCTGGGAAAGCCTTTCATTTTGGCAATTAAATGTCTAACATGAATACAGGGAATAAAAGACCTGAATTTATATTTGTGTCTCGAATGTGATTTCCCTGGCCACAGCTACATATGAGCCTTGTTAGCAGTTAGCTAGTGGGACTGCAACAGAGATGCCAGTTGTCATGCATCTGGTGTGGTGCTCACACTTTCTCAAGCTCATGCAAGAAATCTTATGGCAAATCTATAAATGGTGTGTAAAACATTTACATGTCATGAATTATTTACAGTTCAGATTAGGGGGATGAAAAAAGGTTTGTCAATCACTGCAGTGCTTCAAAATGATAACTGGCTCTGCAGTCTGCAGTATTCTCTGTCACAAATGAAGTTATTAGCCCCCATTCACCTTTATGGTAGGACTTTCATCATTTGTTCATGATTAACCAATATATATAGATATTATACTGTAGCTTGATAGAGCCCAATTGGCAACATTTAAAGCTTTCATTTATCATGCATTATAGATAGCTTCATAATACATTATAATGGTTGGTATAAGAATTAATAAAGAATTATAGCATCTTCTATTAACAGTCATAAGGTATTACAGTGTTGATTAGAAGTGTCAAAATTATTCACATAATTGATGCATTGCGATGCAGACGTGGGCGAATCTGCATTAATGAAGCGGCAGCCCATAATCGATTATATTGTAATGAAAATTCCTTTCTTTGTTTTCTGGCTGCAGCATACAGTACAAATTCTAATTAAAAAGAACAACCCGCTAGTAGCTATGTGTGTGTGCAGGGGGGCACATGTGTATAGCGGTGTAAAGTCCAATTTAACCGACGTCATTTATCACAAATATGCCAGCACAAAATGGCAGAGAGATGCCGAGAAATGCTCCAAACATTGTAAAATCCGATATCTGGACCAGTGGCGGCTGGCCCATAGGGGGTGCTTGAGCGCCGCCCTCCCAGATGTTGGGCGGAATATAAAATATATAAAAATAAAAAATATATATATTTTTTTGTTTATCAATGTCAGTTTTACTTAATAGTGTGTGCCTACATGCAATCTGAATTATTTCACCAAAATTATTTGAATTATTTCATGCAATCTAAGATTTCCACCAATCATTTCTCTTCTTGGGAGCCCATCAAAGCGCGCCAGAAGTGCAACAAAATAGCCAATCATATATGGTTGCTAGGCGAATATAATAAAGATCGCCGAATTAAATGGTTTTGCAGCGCTGGAAATTTCGCCCCTGCTGCAGAAAATGCGGGAAAGTTTTGGATTGCTCTCAGGCCAGTCAATCAGAGAGAGATGATGGTGACGACGAGAGTTGAGTGGCAGCTTCCAGCAAGTTCGGTGGGATCGTTATTGAATTACCCTTTTGTGAGAAGGACGATGGTGGAAAAAATCCACGTTATGGAGCTGGGACCTGACAAGCCCGAAATAAATATCACCCAGGAAATTAAATTATGATTGTGAAATTGTTGTCATTTTCTGACTGTTCATTTGAATGCTTATACTCAACTAGTTAGGGAAATCTATTGGTACGTCAGCCCCACCAAGAATTTTTTTCACCTGCCGCCACTGATCTGGACACATTTTGGATTTTATGAACAGATTGGGAAAAATGAACTGTCCCATTGTGAGGCACCAGAATTCAGATACAGGGACACAGAATTTGTTACTAACCCAAACTACTGAAAATTCAAAAATCATCAGAATACAAAAGAATATCGAACAAAGGAAAATCCTGGGCCCAATAAAATGAGGTCAACCAAACGGAATGAAACCAAAATTAAAGCATAACATAACCTCACATACACTGAACATGACTGACCTCCCAAATAACATACTGGGGAAACATATATACTGGGTGATCAGTCCAGCAACACCCATAAGGGGGAAACACTACCAAAACTAAAAAATATGATCATACTGTATTGCCCCAATTTTATCTTCACTGCACTGGCTGCCAGTTAGATTTTGTGTTGACTACAAAACACTGCTCTTAACCTATAAAGCTGTAAATGGTATTGCACCGCAGTATGTGAATGACCTCATTTGCAACTACATTCCGAATTGTACGCTTAGATCACAAGATGCAGGTCCTCTATTCATACCCAGAATAAAGAACGTTACTTTTAGAGGAAGAACATTTTCTCATAAAGCACCACAGCTATGGAATAAACTTCCTATTAGTGTTTGGAACTCAGACACAATCTCAGCTTTTAAGTCAAGGCTTAAGATGTACCTCTTTAGCCAGTCTTTTGGATAGTTAAATTCCTATTTCTAAAGTGAATGGGAAATCTGGAGATTCATAGTCATTTGAGATTAAAGGTGAAAGGGGGGATTGCTGCTGTCGTCCTGCCACTCTCGCCGATCACGTAAGCTATCGACGGCGGGTTGGCTTGACGCCAAAACCCCTAGAAACCCTCATGTCTGTGCTTCCTTCCAGGTCTCTCTTTTAGCCAGGCTGTCATAGTTACTTTAGTCCTGCCAGAGGTTAGGTTAGGTGTAGGGCAATAACTCTTCTCCTTCTTCTCTTTTCCGAGCTGATACCGAGCCGACTCTACACCGTGTGAACCTGCACCTGGACTCCTGGAGACAACATGAAACCAACTGGGACTTTATAACTATATGAACTCCAATGAATCTCAGTATAAATGCAGTTTTATGCTCCCCGGTCACCCAGAGGAGGATGGGGTCCCCTTCCGAGTCTAGGTTCCTCTCAAGGTTTCTTCCTGTTAGAGGGAGTTTTTCCTTGACACTGTCGCCTCAGGCTTGCTTGGTGGGGTTTTGGCCGATTAAATGTAAAGTGCTTTGTGACAATGACTGCTGTTAAAAGTGCTATACCTGTATAAATAAAATTGATTTTAATTAACATTTACACCTACATGCCAATAAATCCATAAACCCCATAACATATTTAGGCCATCAAATTATACAAATAATTTTATAAAGAAAAACTAAATCATAAATGTTAATTAAAATATAATAAACAATTATGCCAAAACCCAACTCCTCATCCCCCTACTGTGGGCTCCCGTTGGTACCGCTGATGGGAATTTAAAGGGAACCATGACCAGTGGTTCTCAAAGTCGGTCCTCGGGATCCACTGCCCTGCTTGTTTTCCAGCTATCCCTGCCCTACACACAAGTCCCAGCTGTCTTTCAGCTTCTGATTGACTGTACACACCTGATCAAGGTAATCAGAAGTTTGAAGGGCAGGAATAGCTGG
>JAODJX010000136.1:21673451-21684536 GCA_026776945.1 Isichthys henryi
GTACTCCGGTTTCCCCCCACAGTCCAAAAACATGCTGAGGCTAATTGGAGTTGCTAAATTGCCCGTAGGTCTGCATGAGTGAGTGCATGGTGTGTGAGTGTGCCTTGCGATGGGCTGGTCCCCCATCCTGGGTTGTTCCCTGTCTCGTGCCCATTGCTTCTGGGATAGGCTTAGACCCCCCGCGACCCAGTAGGATAAGTGGTTTGGAAAATGGATGGATGGATAGACATATGTTGACATTAAATTTGTACTAGTGAGCGAACTTTATATTTGCATGATTGTAAGGTAAAAATTGTGTAGTTGTTTTAGCCTATTCTAACAATATGCATTTGGTTTATGTCAACCGTCTAAGTCCTTTTCCATGGAGATATATTTATTGTTTTTTGCATATTTAACTCTTTCTGTGTATTACCATTTGTCTGCAGCAGTTTTTCTTGTGAGTGTCGGTGGGTTGTCAGATGAATAGGGTTGTGATAAGGTTACTTGTATGACTGTATGAAGTGCTCTTTCACCACGATACACAAAATCACAATTAAATTATTTATTCTATAGGCAACACTTCAAATGTGGCATTCATTATGAATAATGGTGACATGCACAGACTTTTTAGGCAGGTGCTCAGACAAGGGGGCTTGGCCAATGGGTATTTTTTGCTGCTCTAAATTTTACAATTCCTGTGGCGGTGGGGGGTGGGGGTATGCGTGGGATTCTGTGTTTCTTAGCATGTTTATGTTAGCATACGGTGTAATTCATATTTAAATGTTAAGTTGTATTGTTAAAGCTTCACTTACATTATGTATATGAATATATGTGAAATCAATTGCATTTTAATTCTACTTTGAATAATGCACGACCCTGTATTGTACTCAGATTGTATACAAGTGTTACAGCAATGAGCCCCTTTAGTTATATTATAAAGTCTTCATTAGAGTTTATATTGCAATATTAACCTCTTATTATATCATCAGTATTATTACATTGTCCAAAAACAGCGCTTTGTGTTTTTATCATTGATTTTGGCTGATCTCTGTGTTTCTGTGGCATGACAGCAGGCAAAGGTTCAAGCAAAGAACAATGTATAAAATAACAATTGGGTTGGAGCACTTGTAAATCTATGAACGAGATAACGAACTACTTTAGTTATGAAGAGTTTCCGTAAGCACATGCTAATTAACAGTAGTTAGTATTACGAAGCTTTCGAGAATGCCGCCCCTGTATGCTACACAAATAAATGCAATCTGTATCGATTAATTAAAAAACACTCTATACAGGAAAATTAAACAAAGCTCTATTAGAAATAAGTAATAATCTAATATAGCACATGTTCATTTACTCTAGCGGAGCTGATAAAAACATAAACAAAATGCTGTATAGCCTGATGATAATGGTAAGAAAGGAAGCATTCGAAAGATGTGTGACAGAAAAAGCAATAAGGTGAGGAAATCAAATAATATTTATTCCTGGTATCACAATCACCAGAAATAAAAGAGAGACATAAGAACTTAGAAATTAGCTGCTTATCTAGCAAGAATCAGACAACAAAACACAAGGAATGGTTATTGTGAATTGTTAGCTCTTACCTCTGTTGTAGTGTCCCAGTTGATAGTGAAGTGTGCTTCTGTTCCAGGATGGCTACAGGGAGGTGGGGGTGTATGTAAAGGCAGGAATGCTATCTTGGAGAGGGGAGTAATAAGGGTAGATGCTCGTCAAAGGTAAATGGGGTTGTCGGGTGTTTCTTTGGATATTTGACATGGGCAAAAGACTAAGTGTTTCTGTAGCCCCATCTTATTTTCCTTCTGTCCCTTTTGGTAGGATGTTACCCCTGTAGCCAGTGAGGAGAGGTAGCTTCCAATTTTAGGGGTGGGGACAAGGGTTTATAAGATGGTGGTAAGGGTTAGTTTGTTTGGTGGGCCCATTTACCTGTGCACTCTGGGAGGTGGAGGACTCGAGGCCACAGTTAAGTTTCTTTTGTTTGATGATTATTTATATGTTCTCTTTTGAGGTTTTTTGTTGTTTTTTTCCTTTATTTTTATTTTTGTTTCTTGTGTGCTTAATGGGAGGAGGGAGAGCTTAAGATGGCATAAAAATAAATCACCAATCCCCAAATTTTTTGGATGTTTTTTGTTGTCTTTTGCCCGCCCCTGAGGCCTCTCGACACTTTACCCTTCAACATTGGTCAAGGTCAATATATTAAATCAGAGGAAATTTATTTTGTTACATTCACCCATCCCCCAGGCAATCTCTTCCTGGCAAATACAATTAAAGTGCAGTGCTTAGGTCAATCCTATGCTCTATGTTGAAGAACCACATCTTGGCCTGGCTGCTTTCCTTTGGCGGATCTTATTTCACCTTTCAACAGTTATTCTCAGCCCTGTTCAAAGTGATTTGCACCATGCCTTGCAGGCTTAGAAAACCTCCCCCATCATAGCGATAAATGCCCATTTCCTGTAAGAAGTCTGACTTTTAAATAAGTGGCCAGAGCAATCACCTTATCTGTGTTACAAAGGAACATATGTGGTGCATGGAGTGAAGTCAAAATAAAGGGGGGAAGGGTCCTCCTCCAGGAACTTCCTTGAACAAAAATGAAACATTTACTGAAAAGGTATCACTGATCAGCATTATTTCTGCATCATTAGGCAGGGGATATGTCAGGGCTTTCCCTGTGAAAATTTCAGCTGTAGCAATGTATGTGCTGTCAGAGTTGATCCCATGAAATGAAAGTCAGATGATGAGTAAAATTTTGCAGGCAGTCATTCTAGCTAAGCAAAAAAGTATTTTGGTATTTTTTATGATAAATATATTAACAATTAATTCCATAATAAAGGAATTACAGTAGTCAATTGTCTGCATTGAGGTAGAAATTAATTAATTGAAAAATTGGGGGAAAAAATGACTACCTTTTTTTTTTTTTTAAATCTGCATTTTTTAAATTCTGGTTTAAGTCTGGTTCTACTGGCAGAAAGCTACACTGTAAGTCAATCTGCTTCCAGGTTTAAAGTTTCTAAGACAGCAGTACACATGAAGAAGATGAAGCACGAGACAATAAAAACAGCCAAGAACCAGCCAGGTAGAGGGCAGATGCGGCTTTCTAATGCCAGAGATGGCCGTCAACTTATTCAACAGTGCCTCATAAATCAGAGGATGACATCAAGTGACCTGCGAAAAGAATGGGAAACATTAAGTTGTCTAAAGCGCACTGCTAGGACAAGTTCATAACAGACTCCTAGAAGCAGGACTCAAGACCCATAAAGCAAGGAAGAAGCCCTTCATCAATAAGAAGAAGGGAAGAGTTAGGCTGGAGTTTGCATAAAATATATATTTTACACAGGCATATACCCATAAATTGAGAAATTAGTGAAACTGAAAATTTTGCTGTGGTCTTTTATTTTTTCCAGGGCTGTACATATTCAGCCATTATTCTATTCATTTAGTTTTACGTACCTCCTGGTATTCAGTTTACTGTTTACCGATTCCTAAAGCCAATAATATACAACTGCAGCCGCCTTTCTCAGGCCCTGGCCCATCGCCCAGATCCCTTGCTAGTTGGGTTGACACATGTGCAGATAACAAAGAAACATGTTCTATATCTGTTTCATGAGTTTTCAAAGTGTAGTTTATCTGTTTAACATGTTGGGGAAAAAAAGTCTTACACATATATTTCTGCACAATCTATGTTTTATGACTGTCAATCTACTAAAAATCTAAACATTTAATATGTTAATTTTTTTTTTCCTGTTTAAAGATTTACTGTTTATACATAAAAATTCACACAACAAAATTCACACTGTTCACATCCGACTTCAGACTCAACACGGACAGCTGTCACCTGCAGAAGTTCTCTGATGATACAGCTATCATTGTATGTATATTGAAGGGTAACGAACTGGAATATAGAGGGGTCATTGCCAACTTTGTTGAATGGTGTAGAAGGAATCACTTCCTGATAAATGCCAGTAAGACAAAGGAGATGGTAATAGATTTCCGCCAAAAGGTGACTCCATCTGCACCAGTGAACATTCTGGGAGTGCAGGCAGAGGTTGTGTCTGTGTACAAATATCTGGGTGTTCACATAAACAACAAACTGGACTGGTCACATAATACAGATGCCCTGTATGAGAAGGGGCAAAACCATCTCCACCTGCTGAAAAGGCTGAGATCCTTTGGTGTGTGCAGGACACTACTAAGGACCTTTTACGACATTATGGTAGCATCTGCTATATTCTTCGCGGTGGTCTGCTGGGGGTGCGGGAGCTCAGGAAGGGACAGAAAGAGATTGAACAAACTGGTCAGGAGCGCTGGCTTTGTCCTGGGCAGCTCTTTGGACTCCACTGAGGAGGTGGCTGAAAGGAGGATACTGGCCAAATTTACATCCAGTATGGTTAATCCCTCTCACCCCCTGCATGACACAGTGAGGAGATTACGAAGCTCCTTCAACAACAGTCTACTGCATCCGACATGCAAGGAATGCTTCTGCAGGTCCTTCCTTCCATCTGCCATCAGACTTTATAACACCTCAATCACCTAAAGTTCATAAATTATGTCAATATTCTGTATATTATGCAATATCCGCTGCATAGGCATACAACTATATTTACATCACTCAGTGCAATCTGTATATGTATGTGTATATGTATGTATGTGTCTTTTTGGTCTGTGCAATATGTGTAATTGTGTGCACTAATTTTATTATTTATTGTATTTGTCACAGTATTTTTTTGGTCTGGTTGTTTGGTATTGCATTTTATGTACTAGCTGTTGCAACAATTTCCTCAGTATGGGATCGATAAAGTTTTTTCTATCTATCTATCTATCTATCTATCTATCTATCTATCTATCTATCTATCTATCTATCTATCTATCTATCTATCTAATGTCATCATCTACTGTCTCATCTATCATCTACTGTCATAGAAAAATTAAGACCACTCTACATGTTTTTCAAAATCTGCATTTTTAAATCCTGCTTTAGTCGTGGTGCTGCTGGAAGAAGGATACGCTCAGCAGCAGGTCGCTTACATGTTAAAAATTTCTAAGACAGCAGCACAAAACAATAAGGTGAAGCAGGAGACACTGGGAACAACCCGAAACCAGCCAGGTAAAGGGCAGAAGTGACATTATAATGTCAGAGATGACATACCTCATCCAACAGTTTCTCATGAACTGTAGGATGACATCAAGTGAAGCAGGACTGAAGCCCCATAAAACAAGGAAGAAGCAACCACAGATCAGCTGGCTTAGCCAACAGCCCTTAAATCGCTGCTATTGTGAGTATGATGCTTTTTTTTCCATAAAGATGGACACTCATAAATTGGGAAATGAGTCAAACAAATTGTGCTCTGGTCTGCACACACTTCTGGCTATTAATTGGATACCCATAGATATCAGTTGAGAATTGCAACCTTCAAATAACTAGACAATACCCAAGAATTTATTTGCTCAAAAAATAGGTTTTAAAAAGAAATATTTCATAAAAATGCACAATAACAAAAAATACCAAAGTGAAAGAATTAAAGAAAACAGACTATATAAAATTTATTTTGGAAAAGAAAAAAGAAACACTCAGGAGCTTTTACATAAAAAAATAAGGACACGTTAGATTTATGATTTGTTGCCCGTGAATGGCGAATATAAAAGTTAATGAAGCTTGCTTGTCACTGTCTGCTTAGCACAAAAAATGAACCATGTGCAAAACGTGTACCAAACGTACTAATCTGAAATTCTCAGTTAGCTCTTATAATCAACAAATCGAACAATACCGGTAATCACTCACAGCGGTCTGGAGCAACTGCAGGAAATGCGGCAAACCTGTATATTAGAGTTGGTCTTATTACTTTTAGTTTCCGTTTCTCATCTACTCTGTGACCTTGAAATAGTTATCGGACAAGGAAGCGAAATAAACACTATGCGGAGGCATCTTTGATTTGGCACAATGAATGTGAGCAGAATGAAAGAGATTGTCTTTGCTTTACATTTTACCATCTTACCAGATCTTAACATGAAAAAGTTTGGAGAATGCTAGAAATATTGGCAGGGACATGTCCCTACCATTCATATCCAAATTTAACCCCTTGCTCCCACATCACTGTAGCTGTAACAGGTCCTGTAGCTAAACAAGTTGAGCATTACAAAAAACCACAAAGCAATGGCTATGACTTTAAATCCCAGGGAGAACACATAAAAAAAAAAAAAAAAAAACAGTTGCCATTCTAAGTTACTTGCAATCTTTTAAAAATATCAGTTTCCTTTCTGCAATTTTTCATACCCTATATGGGCAAAAGAATTAGGCCACTAATTCATTGAATTTGGGTGTTTCATTCAGACCCATTGCCAAATGTGTATAAAATCAAGCAACTAGCCATGCAATCAGGTTTACAAACATTTATGAAAGAATGGGTAGTTCTGAAGAGCTCAATACAAGCCTGGTACTGTCATAGGATGTCACCTTTGCAGTAAGTAAAATTTCTTCCCTGCTAGATATTCCACAGTCAACTGCAAGTCGGTATTATTGCAAAGTGAAAGCATTTAGGAGCAACAAAAACAGAAGACCACATAAAGTCAAAGAGGGGGGTCACCAAGTGCTTAGGCACAAAGTGTATAAAAGTTGCCAATGTTCTGTTTACTCAATAATTTTTTCCAAACTGCCTTTGGCATTAACCTCAACATAGTTGTTGTTCCCCGAGAGCTTCATGAAATGGGTTGCCATGGCCGAGCAACTGCAGGCAAGCCTCACATCACCAAGTGCAATGCCAATCGGATGGAATGGAGTAAAGCACACCACCACTGGACTCTGAAGCTGTGCAAATATTCTGTGGAGTGATAAATCACGCTTCTCTGTCTGGCAGTCTGATGGACGAGTCTGGGTTTGCCAGATGCCAGGAGAACATCAGTGCCTGACCTCACAAATGCTCTTCTGGATGAATGGGCAGAAATTCTCACAGACACATTCCAGAGTCTTGTGGAAAGCCTTCCCAGAAGAGTGGCAGGTATTCTAGCTGCAAAGGGGGGACCAGCTCCATATTGATGCCTACGGATTTAGAATGAGGATATCACAAGTTCCTGTAGTGTAATGGCCATGTGTCCCAATACTTTTTTCCACAAAGTGTACAACAGTGTGTGCAGTTTACAAACAAAAACATGCAGTCAGAGGGAGTTCTTTTTCTGAAAATACCTTGTTAATGCAGTGGTTAGAGAAGAATGCGTAGATTTGTTAAAGATAAAAATATACCTATGGTGTGGCCTGGTTTATATGTACATAAAAGCAAAGCATGTTCAGATTAGTAAGGTAATAGATAAAGAGCCACAGTATAAATTTGTATTGTGATTTAATCAGCACCTAAATAAACATTTATATTTCTCTTAAATAAAATTTTCTTATGCTGACTGCCTGCCTTGACTATGAGGTGTCTGGACATGGTTGCATTGTAGCATTTATAATAAGCTTTGTGTCACTGTTGATTTTGTAGGAGCCATAAATGATTTATCTTAGGGCAAATACAGACTTTATGGGATTTATGCATTTTTATGATATTAAGGAGAGACAGCCATAGGCAATCACAGTTATAAGACCAGAAGCATTTTTCCATTTAAATTTCAAATAGTATGAGTATAGAAAGTAATGGAGTATTTTTTGGCTTATAAAATATTAAGCGGAACAAGGTTTTGGTAAAAAGATCCATTCATGAAAGAGGTTAAAATTGGTTGTGACCTTTGACCGATGGATTTATGCTAATAAATTTACCGTTGCATGTGCTGGATCAAAGATGACAGTGGTGATGTGCTGATAAGGGCTGCTTTGAGCTGCGTTATCAGCTAGTGCAGAAATCCCAGGGTGACTGCTGTAATGCACTTTGAGTTACTGCAGAGATAGCTGCCTACAATGAACTCTGATATCTGCTCAGTGCCTGGCTCTGAACTGCCCACTTTATGAGACTTTGCATATCTCTTGAAGCAGATTTCTCGGTGCTTAACAATTTACGGAGAGCTTTAATTGTACACCTTGTTGTTTTGCAACTTTTTAAATTGCAATGTTTCATGTAGTTCTAATTGCTGATTAAAATATATGGATGATTATGGCTAAATATCATTTTTAAAGATAATGCTAAACGATCATTGTGTCCTTGATAATCCGCAATCAACATAGCAAGTGGAGAAAGAGAGTGAGGCATATTTTTCCTATTTTTATTTCCTTGTTTTTCTTATTTTGGCTTGTGATTAGTTTGCTGCTAGAGTTCTAAATAAAGGGAGAAACTGTGATGAATTGGTTTTGGGTGACTAAAACAGGTACAGCTGCATTCACGGAGGACAATGCAAGAAAGGCATGGAAATTGTCAAGTGATCTTGAATAATGCTGGCTGAAAAGGAAAGAATGTTGTAATATTGCCTTGATACAGTGTTTTTATTTTTAAACATAAACATAGTTTCTGGACATTAAATAGCCAAATATCAAAATAAGGGTCTACAACACAAATTAGTTCCCCTTCTTCTGTTACCAAAGAATAGAGGAGATACCTTGGTTAAAAAAAGGGAAACTACTGACCAGGCTACACTATATTAATTGTGACACTGAGGAAACAGCTCAGAAGCCGATTGCATTTTTTAATAATGAAATGTCAGCTTTCAATGATGATCTTATTGATTCCTTCTGGAACAACAGTTCCGGTTCTTAATGTGATTCACTGTAGTTCTGCAGGAGCAGAGGAGGTGCGGACCCTTTGCTGATTCTTTTCTCAGGTAATCTTCATCCCAATACAGAACTAAAGTAAATTTTAGATTTACATCTTAAAAGTTGCTGATTGACTCGACTGCATTCATTGGAAGTATATCTGCCATATGGTATCTAACTGTTGCCCATCATTCACATTGATCTGCATGACTTGACAAACTGCAAATGGGTTCCACGTTAGTCAGTCAACAAAGCTTTAAAATCCATTAAAATGTAATTGAGGTCACAGATCTGTAAACTCAGCTTAGAGATTACTTACCCACTCCACGCAAAGATACACTCAGATGTTCCTCTCTAAAACACATATATACACCCAACACTGGCAATGTCATCAACAATACAGTTCTTTAACAGAATATTAATGTTACAATAAAAGCCTTAATAAGAGGATCACTCTCTGCCCCACCTCACTTGGACAATGAACCTTGGGACAGAGCTCATCTCGCTCCAGATCTCCCACTACAACCCAGAAATACAAAATAATTCCAAAGTTTGCTGTGTTGATTTGTGGGAGCTGGGAATTTGGGAGTTAGAGGGTCTGGTAGTCTGCTGTAGTTGACAATACGTTACTAACTTACCTGCTTGATACTGCAACTGTAGATAAGACCTCCAGAGGACACCACGCACAAAATGTTGCACCAGATTTATTCAATCCTTTCACAGGCCTCCAGCAGGGTCGTAGTTTTTTAGTGGACTATTTGCTCCTTATATGCATTCCAATAATTCTCTGTAATGGCATGCCACAAATCAATAATTCATTGCTAGGACAGGACATAAACACAAAGATCAAGATGCTGAGTAATATTTTTTCTTCATTTAACACATAAGAGGTATATTCAAAGCAAAGAATTAAGATTGCCAATGTGTTATTCAGAGTGTTTTATTTATTTACTCACATAGCTTTAGGAGATTGGGATTCTTAGAGCACCTGCTGCCCAATACCTCATTGCTTTTTTTGGATCAATGAGATTCTACATTCATAGAGAACCAAGAGTGAGTTGTCCCTAGGGCATTGTCTGATCCTGACCTCAAAGCCAGACAATAAAACTGAAATCCATAGAGCCATAGTATGATTTAAGTTGTTTTATTGGATATATTGACTGATTTTTAATTTTTTTTTATTGTGTTCCTAACATCCTTCGAGCTGTGACCATGTGAACTACAAGTCAACTCAGAGGTATCAGTGTTAGTGGCTGTGTTTTATTTTGTCATAAATCCATTCCCAAAACAACTTATTTGCCTCTGGAGAAATGTTTCTGTGTTCGGTTGAAAGAAAAATTGCAAGCTTTTACAAATATGAGTTTGTACACCACCCATGAGCCAGAGTAGGATATATGGTTAGAAAATGGAGGGATAGTTGGGTGGATGGCCAATTCACATGTAGGTTATACCAATCATTAGCATACAGGTACCATTTTGTGATTTTATCACGAATCCGGGCGGGTATGGTGCGAGGACGAGGTATTATGCAGGCGGGGAACAAGGCCAAAAGTAAATGAGGATAAACAATAACTAATTACAAAAAAAAAAAAAAAAAAAAAAAAAAAAAAAAAAAAACCAGGGCAGGCAAGCCCCTATACATCTACATGTTACATCTAACATGTAATTTCACAGACTTCCAACAATCAACCACACAAAACAATAAACCACTAAGGGACAGAACTCAGGCAGGGACTTAAATACTAAAACTGAACTGCGTAACGAGACAGCAGGAGTGAGACAGGCAATTAACCAATAGGGGAAGGTGCAGGACAATGAGCAATCAGGAAAACGCACAAGGGTAGGCACAAGAACGGGCAACAGGTGGAACTAATCAACTCAGGGAACTGGGAGGGGAAAACCTAAGACTGACAGAAAGAAGGAAACAGAATCTAAACTAGGGGAACAGACATGTAGAAACAAGCACAAAACATGAAACCAAAACCGAATACAAATCACAAGACAAAGGAACAAAATAACTCACACAGTGAAACACTAGGGAACAAAATACAAAAACAGGAGAGGTGGAATTCAAACACATGACAAAGGGAATTGGTAATAGGCACATGCTTGACACATTGAGCCATGCGGCTGACAGAGTGGACGGACAACACGAGGGACGGGATGAACAGCAATGCCTGTTGGCCAAAACGGGGAAGGAACACAGAGCAACCGGGGCTGACCCTGACAGATATTTGATTATAAATGAAGTCAATTAATCAATTATTTTTGTGATTTTGCTTCCCACAGTAGTCCCAGTATTATGAAATGAAAGTTGATGCATACAGTTTCATATATACATGCACACACGCACACACACACACACACACACACACACACACACAGGTTTGTAATTATATCTTTGTGGGGACTCTCCATTCATT
>JAODJX010000136.1:21697021-21715256 GCA_026776945.1 Isichthys henryi
CTGTCTGCTCTTTAACCGCCTGCCCATTAGGGTCGTGGTGACGTAACGAGCCGGCTCCGCCCCGGTGGGCGTGACACTATGTTAGATTAATGTTACAACATAAAAATTATAACTGTATATTTAATTCCATAGGGACGTGTTTCAGTAATTAATACCATGCAACACTGTTTCCAAAAACATTGGGACACTGTATAAAATGTACATAAAAACAGAATGCGAAGATTTGCAAATCATATAAACCTGTAACAGGATGGTATATTTAGCTCGATAACAACATTATTTTAATAATTATTACCATGATAAATAGATAATATTAGGGATTACTTTACTGATTTTCATATAAATACAGATTTTCAGGCACAGACCCAAGCAGTAGCTGTAAATATATAAATATCACTTTTGTAACTAGTAGGACTTCTTGTAATTTTGTATTTTTAATGTTAAAATTAATTATTTCCTTCTCAAGTTAAATGATTTCCTAGTGAGAGGAAAGCTTTGCATGCTTTTCAGCAGGATGTCACAGTTGTGCTGCTGCTTCCATAGACTTAAAATCTGGCTGCACTGCTTCCAGGAAAAAGACAGTCTCAGCTATATAAACAAAAACCATACAAGACATACAATGAAATAGATGACTACTTACTTATATGTGCTTTCACCACACCTTTACTCTGGTTATTTTCAGTCACATAGGAAACAACATATTTAATAACACATTTCAGGCTACAGAAATACAATTACATAATATAAAAATCTGAGAGGTGAACTACAAAGTAGCCTAGTGCATCAATTACATTTTTTACTTGATTGCTGCAATTAATGCAGTAATATGGGGTGCCAGAAATGATGATAACCTAAAATCATTCTAATCACAGCCTATACTTCCTTGTGAGTAAGTACAGTAAATAATTTAAAAATCTATAAGGATTCAATTACAAAATGTAACAATGATTGATTATGTGGTAGCTCTTTTCCCACCTGTCTTATGGCACATTTTTTTAGCTTTTGACTTTAGGTTTTTGCAACAGGCTTTAATTTGAAACTTGTACCTCATCTCCTTAATGCCATTTGAGGCATTAAATCACTCAGCTCACACTACCCAGGTCGCTTGCCCTCAGTTACTGCCCCAAATTCTTTTCAAAATCTTTTCAAATGAGGAAAAATCTTACTCCTTTGCAATAGCATAATGTAAACCTAGGCAATATAAATAGGCCATCTAGTTGGTCACATCAGATCGATTGCAGTGTGAACACTCCCGCAGTATTTACGTAAGGAAAGCTACTGGCCCAGATGGAATTCCAGGGAGGGCACTCAGAAACAGTGCAGATCAGCTGTCAGAGGTATTAAGCAACATCTTTAACCTCTACCTGTCACGAAGCACTGTCCCCAAATGCCTTAAGTCTGCCAACATTGTGCCTCTCCCACAGAAGACAGCAATCAGCAGCCTTAATGACTATAGACCTATAGTTTTCACCCCTACTATAATGAAGTGCTTTGAAAAGCTGGTCCTGAGGCACATTAAATCTTCACTTCCACCCACCATGGACCAGCACCAATTCACCTATGGAGTCAACAGGTCAACAGAATATATGATCAGTACAGCTCTCCATACTTTTCTGACTCAATTTTAACACCAGGAGGCATACGTGAGGATGTTATTTGTGGACTTCACCTCCGCCTTTAACATGATCATCCCCAGCAGAATGTTGACCTATCTGCTCAACCTGGGTTTCAGTTTGCACACATGCAGATGGATGAAGGACTTCTTAATAAATTGACCACAGACTGTTAGACTGGAGACCCACCACCCCCTGACCCCAACACTCAACATTGAAGCTCAACAGGGCTGATTACTGTGCCCTCTTCTTTACTCCCTATATTCCCACACTTATGCAACAACACACAGTATGAAAACAATAATCAATTTCGCAGATGACACCACTGTGGTAGGACCGATACACAATGGTGATGAGTCTACCTACAGGGATGAGGTGAACAAACTGTCTGAATAGTGCTCCATCAACAACCTGACACTAAACACCTCCAAAACAAAGGAGCTTATTATCAGCTTCAAGAAGCAGGAAGAGGAACCTGTTCCTCTATATATCAGAGGAGACATAGTGGAGAGAGTGCCTAGCTTTAAACTCCTTGGCACACACATCTCCCAGGACCTCAAATGGTCTTTTAACACAACCACTCTGTTGAAGAAACCATAGAAACGACTCTACTTCTTAAGGATGCAGAGAAAGGCCAGCCTGTCCAGACATCTGTTGGTGTCCGTCTGTTGTTGCTCTGTAGACAACATACTCACCTGTGGCATCTTGATATGGTGTGCTAGCTGCTCCGTGGCTGACAAAAGGGGTCTTCAGAGAGTCATGATTCAGAACAAAAAAATTACCTACACTCAGTTACCTTCAGTCGAGGACATATACAGAACGCAATATTGACAACGGGGTAGAGAAATCATCATGGACTCATCTCACCCAGCCCACCACCTCTTCACTCTACTGCAATCTGGAAGGCCTTTAAAATCTATTAAGATAAGGCTAATCAGGCTAAGTTTCTACCCAAGTGCTATCATGAAACTGAACTCCATTAAATAACTGTTCACTGCATCTACTGTAAGTGATCTCCTGTCTTTCAGTGTTACCCATATCAATGAGACAAAAGTGCAATATTCCTGGGACTCGTGGCAATTACTGATATTTATCTATTTACCTCTTATATACTTCCACCTTGTATATATGTATGCATACAGAGGTTTTATTGGTTTATCCATCCATCCATCCATTTTCCAAACCGCTTATCCTACTGGGTCGCGGGGGGTCCGGAGCCTATCCCGGAAGCAATGGCCACGAAGCAAGGAACAACCCAGGATGGGGGACCAGCCCATTGCAGGGCACACTCACACACCATTCACTCACACATGCACTCCTACAGGCAATTTTAGCAAGTCCAGTTAGCCTCAGCATGTTTTTGGACTGTGGGGAGAAACTGGAGTACCAGGAGGAAACCAAACGGCGACATGGGGAGAACATGCAAACTCCGCACACATGTGACCCAGGCGGAGACTTGAACCTGGGCCCCAGAGAGGTGTGAGGCAACAGTGCTGCACCACCATGCCACCACCTTATTAGTTTATATATATATATATATATATATATATATATATTATCTCTCAAAGGAGAAAATATCCCCAGGGTCTGTGAGAGTGGGAATAGAAGAAGACCCATACTGGCAACAGACCTTCGAATGGTACCAACAATGACTAGGACAACCAGCATCGCAATTGATGGATCTTCAATGCTGGCAGGACAAAAGATGCAGAGCTGCATCTGTGGCTGGTCAAAGCTAACAACTGTATTAGGCCTTAAAATTCACAAAGGCAGGATGAAGTGCCTCAGCAAGCTTAGAAAGGGGTCTCGCATTGACACATCAGTCGAATGAAGCACAGAGTCAGGAGAACCCCCACAGTCCTCAGGGTATCAGCACCTCGAATGAAGCTCAATGTCGCACAGACCCTTCTGCAGTCTCCAGCATGGAGCCCAGTCAATTACAGCCAGCAGCATTTTGCAGTCCAGAGCCCAGCCAGCCACACCCAATATCAGGCTCTAGTCCAGGGCCCAGCCAACCAACATCAGCCTCTAGCATGGAATCCAGCCACCGACAGCTAGCAACACAGTCCAGCTTAGAACTAAGTCAGCCACAGCTAACACCATGTTCCACCCTAGAGCTCAGACAGGCACAGCCAACACCATGTTCCAGCCCAGAGCCCAGCCATCCATAGCTGGCAGCAATTTCCAATCCTAAGACCTGCCAGCCACTGCCAGTAACAGAAAGGAAGATGGAGGGCAGAAAAATTCAGATTCTGTGGTCCAGATCCAGTGAGAAGAGAGAGTGGGAAACTATTGACTCAAAACTGGTTCTCATACTAGAACAACAAAAGGGTCCCATTGAAAGCAAGCTGGAGAACATGGGAACCATCATCTACAGCTATGGTGCCAAGAGGTTTGGAGTAAAGAGCAAGACACAGAGGCAGCAGAAAGGCCCTTTAAACCAGCCAGTCTAGGAGGCAATGGGAAATTGACAGGTTGGTGAAAGAGAGAAGACAACTGAGGAAACAGTTGGGGATGGCCTATGAGACAGAAAGGGTGGGACTTGCTGATCTGCAGGATGAAATAGCGCAGCAGCTGACCAAGTTGCGAAGAGCAGAGCACCTCAGACGACAATATAAGGGGAAAGAATAGATAAGGACCCTCTTCTACAGTAACCTGTATAGCTTTGTTAAGGGCTTTTTGTCCAAGAGAAGAGTAGAGGCCTCAAAGTGCCCACACCCAATATCAGGCTCTAGTCCAGGGCCCAGCCAACCAACATCAGCCTCTAGCATGGAATCCAGCCACCGACAGCTAGCAACACAGTCCAGCTTAGAACTAAGTCAGCCACAGCTAACACCATGTTCCACCCTAGAGCTCAGACAGGCACAGCCAACACCATGTTCCAGCCCAGAGCCCAGCCATCCATAGCTGGCAGCAATTTCCAATCCTAAGACCTGCCAGCCACTGCCAGTAACAGAAAGGAAGATGGAGGGCAGAAAAATTCAGATTCTGTGGTCCAGATAATAGATAAGGACCCTCTTCTACAGCAACCTGTATAGCTTTGTTAAGGGCTTTTTGTCCAAGAGAAGAGTAGAGGCCTCAAAGTGCCCATAAAAGACCTGGAAGAACACCTGAGGAAAACGTACTCTGATGGTCGGAGGCATGAGCAGGCACCGTCCTAAGCGACATGCCGCCTATTCAAATACCTGAACATCAAATGGACATAAGGCCCCCCACATGGAATGAGGTACAGAAGATCGTGAAGCAGGCAAGATCAACCTCAGCCCGTGGACCCAATGGAATTCCATACAGGCTCTATAAAAACACCCCTGGAGCTCTCAAATACCTGTGGAAGTTAATGAAGGTAGCATGGCAGAAAGGAGTGATTCCAAGGGCTTGGCAAAGAGCAAGCGGCATCCTGATCCCTAAGGAGAAGAACTCCTCATCCATCAGCCAGTTTTGCCAGATCAGCTTGCTGAATGTAGAGGGAAAGATCTTCTTCAGTGTCTTGTCCCAAAGGCTATCTACTTTCCTGCAAAGAAACAACTTTATTGACACATCAGTGCAGAAGGCTGGTATCCAGGGCTTCTCAGGATGTCTGGAGCATGCCAATGTCATTTGGCACCAGATTCAAACTGCCAGGAAAGAACGGAGAGACCTTTATGTGGTCTTTTTAGACCTTGCCAATGCCTTTGGGTCGGTCTCTCATGAGATCTTGTAGATGGCCTTCAACTATTTTAGTGTACCAAACCACATCACAGAGCTGGTCAAGAGCTACTTTCAGGATCTACACTTTTGTGTAACAGCTGAGAACAACAACACCACCTGGCAGCACTTGGAAACTGGTATTATGGCAGGCTGTACTATTTCCCCCCCTGGCAATCGTCAAGGCGATGAAGATGTTCATACGGGCATCCCGTTAGGTAGTGAGAGGTGAGAGAACCAAGATTGGCCTCGATCTTCCTCCCAGTAGAGCCTACATGGACGACATGACTATCATTACAACAACAAGCCATGTACTAGGCGCTTGCCACAGAAACTCCAAGAAAACATCCAGTGGGCAAGAATGGAGTTCAAGCCAACCAAATCTTGCTTCATCTTCATCATAAAAGGACAACTGACAGCTGAGCGGTTCTATATCAGTGGTGAACCAATTCCAAAAGTCTTAGAGAAGCCCATCAAGAGCCTCAGGTGGTGGTATAATACAGACCTCAATGACACCCATCAACTGGCACAACTACGGCATGACACAGCTAACAGCCTCAGGCAGATTAACAACGCACTCCCAGGGAAATTGAAGCTCTGGTGTCTCCAGTTTGGGTTGCTACACAGACTATTGTGGCCGTTGATCATATACGAGGTCTGGTTCACTCATGCCAATCGACCGGAGAGACTAGTAAGCTCTTACATGATGAAGTGGCTTGGACTTCCAAAATACCTCAGCAGCGTTGGACTCTACAGCGACGGAATACTGTCACTAGCCTGGTCGAGGAGTTCAAATGCGCCAAGGTGATGCTGGACATGTCACTCACGGACTCCTGGGATCCCGTAGTGGGAGGCGCTGCTCCCACCCTAGCAACAGGGAGGAAGTGGACCCCAGCCACAGCTGTGCTACAGGCTAAATCTGCTCTTCTCCATCGTGACGTGGTGGGCCACTTCCAACAAGGCAGAGGAGGCTTTGGTCTTGAAGCCGTAACATCTCTACCAACAGGCATCTACAACTGAATATCAAACCATGGTGATGGTGGAGGAGGAAGCAGCTAGACATGCCAAAGTTGTAGCGCAGGCCAAACAGGGCTGCTGGATGAAGTGGGAGGGTGTTGAAAAGAGGAAACTCACATAGAATGAACTCTGGGGAATGGAGTCCAACAGGCTGAGCTTCCTCATCCAAGCCACATATGATGTGCTGCCTTATCCCACAAATCTGCAGTTATGGCTTGGAAAGGACTCTTCTTGTCCCCTGTGTACAGTCCCAGCAACACTCAAGCTCATCTTGGTTTGTTGTAGGACTAGCCTCACTCAAGGCAGATACAAATGGAGACACAACCAGGTCCTCAGGTGTCTAGCTGAGAAAGTTGAGTGCAAGAGGGCATCCATCAATGCCCAACCTTTCACCAACCAGGATGTGCGCACCCACTAGCATTTGTCCGGGAGGGGGACAAGTGGAGGACTAGCCTTTCAACCCCAGATCTGGGACCGCTGAATGTAGCCAGAGATTGGCAGATGCAAGCTGACTTAGACCAGAGGCTCATCTTCCCCCCAGAGATCGTAACAACTACTCTGAGACCAGACCTCGTCCTTTGGTCTAACTCCTGAAAACTTGCTTACTGTATGTCATTGAGCTGATGGTACCGTAGGAGGATGCCATCAAGGAAGCCTTTGAATGCAAGAAGTTACGGTATTCCAACTTAGCAGCTGAGGCGAAGAACGGAAGCTGGAAGATCAAGGTGAGCGGTGGAGGTAGGGTGCAGGGGCTTTGTTGCCAGTACAACAGCGAAGCTCCTTAGGGAGGATGGAGTCAGGGGACAGGCTCATCAACAGGCTATCAGAGAACTGGCTAACACTGCTGTGAGGACCAGTCACTGGCTGTGGCTGAAGAGGGGTGACATCACTTGGGCAGCTAAGGCAATCAGCTAACCGTGAGACAAACTCCCAGGCTTGATCAACCTGTGGTGGGTCTGCCTCAGCAGAGGGTGTCTTGTGATAAATGGCCGAAGCACCCTGTAAGTTGAGGCACACAGCTATGATGTGTTCCACTGGTAAAACCTCCTAGCTGCCATCTCTCTTAGCAGCCATCCCTCAAGACTTCCCCATTAGAAGCTATGCAAGTATCAGGCATTGTAACACCTAGTCCTTTCATTGAATCTGAATTTGAATATTTTTTTACTTTGTTATGTGTGTGTGTGTGTGTGTAGCTCAATATGCTGAGCATTTGTATGTGTTTGAATCTGTTTGAAGATTCTCTTTATTATACTGAATGTAGTATTCCGGGGCACACACAAAATGTTGTTGTGCATTGACAATAAAAGGCATTCTATTCTATTAATGTCAGTGGTAACAGTAATGGTAAAAGTATCAATCAATCAATCAATCAATCAATCAATGGTATTGTGCATTTTTACAACATTGTCTCAAAGTGATTACATTATCCCTGCCAAAAGTCCACAGTAAGCAAGCCAGAGACAACAATGACAAGGAACATCTCCCTAGAAGGAAGTAACCTTTTGAGGAACCAGACTCAAAGGTGGAATCCATCCTCCAGGGACCAGCAGAAGTCAAATGAATGAGATGGCAAAAATTATAATTTACGTTGTCTAAATGTTATGATTTGAGTTTCAATGCGGGGCACATACAGGTGATGGCAGGCAGGTGCTGGTGCTGCTCCTGATGGCAGGATGAACAGTGGTATGGCAGCAGGGAAGGACCGAGAGATGACACAGGAACAAGGGCAAGCAGGCTGGAAAGACCTCACAGGCAGCAGGGTAGGCAAAATACTGTATCTGGATTTTTTTCGAGTCTCCAGGCTGCACATCCCAGGAAAAAAAAATTTCAAAGTGCATTCGGCAGTGCAAACAGATAGTTCAGTGCAATATGTAAGCTCCAGCAGATATGACTATGGCAGCATAAGTAGGAGGGAGAGGAAAATGGGAACACAGACATAGCGAGTCCCTGAACGTCAGCACTCAAATTCCACAACTGAGTGTGAAGCTAGAGTGACCGCACTGACAGTTCAGTTAATGCGAAGCCAATTAAATCAATCCCCATCCAGCTCTGCACTTCACATTATACAGGCCTAACTGGGAGTGAATGGTTAGTTAGAGCTATAACTAGAGTCCCTATAAACTAGACTAAACAAGTGTGTTTTTGGCACGGCAAAGAGAAGGACAACCTTAGACACATGATGTTGTCAGCATGACAACTCAAAAATTCTGTGTCAAATCTTTTTGACACATTTTATGCATAAAGATATAGACCTGTTCAAATTTTGATACAAGCTGCACCGAAATTCAAGTAACAACGGTTAGTGCGCGCAAAGGAAAGGATGCTTAACCATGTGAACTGGGTATATTTATTTGATATCATCACCTTATTTACACTGTTTGATTTTTTCTGTGGATCGTCTCATCTTGCAGGTGTCATCTTATGAACACAGTGATCTGAAATCTGGAAAAAAACCTTTTTCAATCTTCCCATGAACATTCTACAGGTTAGTGATCCAGTGATTCTCAAACTGTGGGGTGCAGAATGTTTTTTTGAGTATTATTAACTAAGGTTATATATTTTTCTTTGTTGGTAGCCCCCCCCTCCCCCCAGGAATGGTATTGATAGATAGATGTTGGTGGATGTGGGAGGAATAACGATTAGATGGGGGAGGGGTGACAGGGCTGTCCGAGGAATATACTTTTGTCGGCAGAATCTTTTCTAGTTTTATCTGTATTGAAATGTTTTATCCTCTCTGTTTTATCCACTTCTGCATTTAAAAAAGGATATATTGCCTGCGGCTAATATCACAGCAATAAAAGCCATTGAACTTTAACTGTACAAGACTGTGATACAAGCTGCACGATAACTGTTTTTATCTTACTTCATGTTCAGCTTTTTGTGTGAAAGGGCTTTAGAATTTCTGTTCTACCTCATTTTGACTGACTTCTTCTTCTTCATCATCATCATAGAGGTATAATGAAAAAACTATCTGAACTAGAAATCCCACCTATGATATCTATCATTAGGCTACCATACTTCTGAACTGCTATCTGGCACAAATTTTGTAGGAAATTGACCAAAAATTGATAAAACTGTCACAAATCAATAAAAACCTTCTATCAGTATTACTCCATATACCTGTAATTTTTTCATGTGTCAGAGAAGGCAGTGCCATGTACCACAAGCTGGCCTCAAAAAGAAAATCATGGAAGAGCACATTTACCTATCACCAGCAGGATTGAGACTGGTCTTGCAAAGAAAAAAACCCAATAACCTAGTTGCAGGTACTAACGCCAGGCTGGAAAGCCGATCTGGAGCCTGGCAGCAGGATGTATTGTTTATGCAGGACATTTTGGTACCACTGCTCATTGGGTGAGTCTGTCTCAGTTTTATTAAGCTATATGGAGATGTAAAGCAGAGGTTCTGCTGACCCTGGCCACACAAGTAGAAAGCCTAATTTGGTGGTCAGCAGTAAAGGATCAGCAGTGGAACTGGATCATGACCGTGAGCCCCTTCAACCACCAAACCTTTTTGCTGATTTCTTCCAGCATGGTCCCAGGAGCCACCATTCCTGTGAGGCAACTAAAATATTTCTTAGAACAAGTATTACTAATTAACAGGAAATTCAGAGGGAGAGCAAAACTGCCCCAGCAGAAATTCATTGTCAAGGTGTCTATTGAACAAATTGCTATAGACATTGTATGGCTGTTGCCCCACTCAGTGAAGGGATTTTAGTGCATTGTGATGCTGATGGACCACTATGCATGGTAGACCACAGTATGAAGAGTGATGTGAAAACTAGAAAAGCTGCATGACCAGATGGAATATCTGGGCGGGTGCTGCAGGCTCATGCTAATGAGTTTGCTCCTCTGCTCGTCACACTATTTACGATATCTTTAGCTTAATCTGTTGTACAGTGGTGCTTGCAGTTCACAAACACAATCCGTTCCAGGAAAGTGGTCGTGTAGCAATTTGTATGTGAACCAAGGCAATTTTTCCCGTAAGAAAGCATTGAAATTCAATTAATTTGTTCACAAGCCTACCAAATAATAATTTTTATTAATTATTTTTCTTGTTTTTGCAGTAAAAACTTTAAAGTAAAACACAATATAGTGTGACAACGGGCAGACCAAGACATCGCGGGAGCAGCGAGAGACAAGAAGACTTGCTTGCTGGGGAAATCATGCTCTTTATTAACAGTCCTTAACCCTTGTATTGTTGTGGTTGTTAATGGTTGCGTTTCCCTATTCTTACGCGTGTTTTTGCCCATGTCTTGTGTGTACCCGGTCCAATCCTTGCATGTATTTAGCGTGTGTAAATCTTCCACCGTGCATGCATCTTGCGGTTCGGCATCTTGCAACCTTCTGTTTCCCATCTGTGTATTTGGATTCGGTGCTCGTTGGGTGCCTGTTGTGGTCCTTCTATTTACATTTGCACGCAGGGCGTGCTGGGACATGTGCCACGCCAGTGCTACACTAGTATAAAAAAGGAATCTGGTCGAGGAATCTGTTCGTCAACCAAATTTGTATTTTTTCACGAAATTTTTGGTCTTGAACCAAGTTGTTCATAAACCACAGCGTTTGTGAACTGCAGGCACCACTGTACTAACATGCTTTAAAAGGTCGGTCATAGATCCAATTCCCTCAATTACCCATCTGATCTGAATGGTTACTGGTTTTTAGCCTTCATAATTTTTTTTTCTTTCTAGATTTTTTTCGTAAACTGTATTTGCACAATATAGTCTGTAAATCAAGCTGCATTGTCATGTGACAAATAAAACTTTTGACTTTTTCATAGACTAATAGCAGATATGCACAAGCTGTTCCATATTAAACACCTGCAAAATTAACAGGATGGTGGAATGTTTCAACCAAACCTTCAAAACCGGAAGGTGGTACACAAGGATGTATGTAACTGGGATCTCACAATTCAGTTTGTGGTTTTCATTGTACGAGAGACTCCCAAGGTTTTTGCAAGTTAAATTCCCTTTAAGGTCCTTTTTGGTTGGTAACCACTCAATACAGCCAAGGAGGTGTGAGAGGAGCAATAAACCTCATTCTGCTCCATCATCAAATGCATGCAAAAGATGGAAAACTGGATTCAGAGGGTGCTGCCTGAGCACTTGGAAAAAGCCCTTAGAGCCTAATAGAGCTGGTACCACCAGCTGGCTCAACCCTGCGAGTTTCAGCCCAGTGAACAAATTTTAGTCTTCATCCCAATCACCACATGCAAAACTCACCAGTTAGTAGGGTTCCTTAAACAATGAGTTACCAGCCAGGCGATCAATGTGTCTTCTGTGTTTGACACTGAACCCATATCACCTAGCACAGTTGCTTTCTACTTCTCTTAATGCAGATCCACCATATCAGGGACTGCCCTCCAAGAATATTTGAAAAACATTGTAAAATTTGTAGACATGAGCCCAGACAATAGCTAACATGAGTTCCTCCTTTCTATTATACAGTATCTTCAAAACCCATTTTGAGATTCAGAGAGCAAACACAACACAATATGACAGCATGTGAGTCCTCCCTTTACTAGTCTATGCAGTACTGGAGAAACCTTCAGTGACAAGATCTCCGTCCAGGACTGTTGCATCTTCACACTCGGAAATGACCCTAGCTCAGTCCTTTGAGCAAAAGGGGAGGCCATTGATATAAAAATGGCAATGGTTGTCAGCTGTTTTGTGTAGTAAGGTAGGAGAGAGCAGGGAAACCTACAGATGTGGACAAATTTGTTGGTACCCTTCCACCAAAAACAAAAATATACAACTATCTCTGAAATAACTTTAAACTGACAAAAGTTTAATAGCAATGGTATCCCTTGTTGTTTATTCCATATTTAAGACAAATCAGACTTTGCTTTTGATCATTGATTCAGTTGAATATTTTATATAAGTAAACAAATGAAAATGGCACGGACAAAAAAGATGGTACCCTTAATTTACTATTTTGTGGCACCACCTTTTGCAGCAATCACTGCGAAAAAGCAATCAGAATGAGATGTCTGCAATTGCCAATAGGCAGTTTGGCCCAGTATTCCTTAGCAGACTGCTCAAGCTGCTTAGCTAATTAAGGTTAAACACTTAGTTTGAAGCATGACTATAATACAAGGATAAATAGTCTCTTTAGGGGTACCAAAAAATCTGTCTGTACCATTTTAGGATATCTGTAAAATATTTTATTGGTTTACTCTATCACATACTAAAGGCATGCAGGTGTACATTAGACAGTTGCTTTTAATTAAATCACTTTTCAGAAGAAATTAAGCATTGTTTCAATGTTCAATGAGCTGTAAAGGTACCAACAAATTTGTCCTTGTCTGTATATGTATACAGAAGCCATAGTCATACTTGAAGCCAAAAAAGAAATCCAGTCTGGGCCTTCTTACCCTGGCCACCTACCAGTGGCTCCTTATCCCCATCCCTTCAGTTAAAATAGGCTCTTACTTTGCACTTGATTATTTGAGCCTCCTTGGTTCACGCTCAATCTCATACTGTCCAACGCAAATGCTAGCTCAGCTTGCCCCACCTACTTCAGGCCTGAAGGCCTTTTTGTGCTGGCTGCTAGTGCTTTGCCATCTGGTTGGTTTGATGTCTCATATTCTCAAAAAACATAATATAGGGCAGAGATCTACGAGAAGGACAGGACACATAAACTGATTTACAGTATTAGGTCATGCCAAAGTGATATTACAAAAACAACAAATGACCAAGGGGACCAAATTAAGGATCAAATTATGAAAGAGTGCAGTAGCTTGACTGTAACTAAAGAAACACTCCCAAACTCATCACGATGTGCAAACAAATGAGCCCGCCTTCCTGTTTTCTAAGACAAAATCTCTAACTAGTGGCAATTTTGTGGTATTAAATTATAAGAGAATTGTAAAGAAATATGTCATCAATGAATCACTTTTGTAAATATAGATTAAGACAAGTTGATTTCAGAATTTGTAAATGTTTTAATTGAGCGTTGGCAAAAGATCAGTGACACAGAAACATTTCAGTGAATCAGTTTTTGTTTAGTATTTGAATGTAACAGACTTCTTACTCTTGTCAATGTTTCATCCAATAATAGAGACCACATGGCTCAGAAACTAGGGATTTGAATAATTTCTGACAGGTTAGGAAGTAAGATTTTAAGATTTTATAGCTTTTGGCATTTGCAGTTTTATTTGAACCGATAACAGACACTTTCAGATAAAATCAAAAGGTCTGTTTTGCTTTTAGTGTCTCTGGTTTGTTGTTCCTTTGACAAACCGTCTTTTGAAATATTGCGCTAGTCCTACAGACACCTATTTTTAAGATAAAGATTATGGCTCAGTTATTTGAGATAGGACTTTTTGAGGTTTAGTTTTAAAGAAATGATGGTGCAGTTTGCTTTGAGATATCAGTCTAGATGCTGATATAAGCACCCGTTGAATTATGTGTAATATAGAAATTTAAAGGTAACTCCAAAATTAAATGATATATATTTCACATATATATTTTTTTTCAAGGGGAATACTCCATGAAGAAAAAAAAATCTGTAGTTTAGATGATAACAACCCAAGGAAGTTTAAAAAGCTAGACATGTCCAGCTGTTTAATAACATTTTTCCTTTACAGAAAAAAATACTATTAAACCTCGGCTGGCTCAGATTCAACTATGCATACTCCAAATGATTCACCCCTGCACTGTCTAATCCGCATTCGAGAATGCAAGCAGGCAGTCATTTTCTGTATTCTTTCCACCTTTAATGGTTATGACAGGCACAATATGTGGCAAGAGACGAAAGCATATTTCAAGCTTGATTTACTCACTCTGTGGTGAGTGCTTCAGTGTGGTTAGCCACGCTTCTAGTACCACGGTATTATCTGTCACTTACAAAGCCCCAGCCTCAGTGCAGCATCCTGGGGGGAAGGGGGGAGTCAGACACGGGGTCAAACCCAGTGACATCCTGCCATGCAGGATGGGAGCTGCTGTACTGTGGTCAACGGAGTGTGAGAGCTAAGTAGGAGGCTTTTGGTGCTATTAGGGTTTTTTTTTATATATATTAATAGGGATTTGAATCTATACTGCCCAGTATAGTTCACCAAATGCCTGATGATGGGGATAACTGAGCCATTCTCTTTTGTCTGAGGCTTCCTTATGGTTGTTGTGCCAAAATCTGATTGTTCATAGAGATTTTGTGTTTATTAATGCCAGCTTATTAAAACTTGCTATGACATATAGCTCATGCCCCTTATTTATTCAATGAAATATATTAAAAACCTATTAATGTTAAATGTTTATATTGCACCTTTCCCAGCCAGGTCAGCTCTCTCCCCAGCTTCCTCTATTCCTCTACGAACCAGTAGCTCTGCCTGTAATATCTACTATATTCATGGCATTAATTCAGCTGCCGTTTGCCCCTTAGACTGGGTACTGGGTAAACTTTGATGTGCCAGAGCTTATAAAAAGCACAGAGACCACCATTATATGATGAGCCGCAGTTCAGTGACTTTGAGTGACGTCACACATGTAAATTAGTTTTTAACAACACTAATGCACTATTAGTTACTTAACCACGTAACATGCAATATTTTCTATCAACACCTTTTAGTTATATCATTATGTAAGACAGAGGTACCCTATTAGATGATACGCATGGTCCTTCCTTGTCAAATCAAAAGTCAGATAAGCGAAATATTAATTTAGGATTAATTTGTCAAAATATCCATACAATACAAACAATTAAATGTATAAATATACAGTATTTCCCTTTGTTTTAATTCCAAAGTTGAACACTAATTGATTTTAAGTTTATATTGTGAGTAGCATGTTGTCATGACCTACGTGTCCAGCCCTCGTGTGTGCCACGCCCCCCTGATCGACCACGTGTGCTTCCGCGATTGTGCCCAGCTGTTTTCCATCCATCCATCCATTTTCCAAACCGCTTATCCTACTGGGTCGCAGGGGGTCCAGAGCCTATCCCGGAAGCAATGGGCACGAGGCAGGGAACAACCCAGGACAGGGGGCCAGCCCATTGCAGGCAACTGTTTTCCATCAGTCTGATTTCATGTCCTGTATTTAGTCCGCGTTCAAGTCTGTTTCCCCAGGTTTGTCATTGATGTTAGTTTGTCGCCATCTGCCCCATGTTTCCCAGTTTCCCTTAATAAACCCCGTATCCTGCATCCTCGCCTGTCAGCCTCGTTCTTCCCCATTTCCTACCTGTTCGACAACCAGCGATTGATACACATGTGAGGTGGCAGAGACTGAGCGGAGTTCCTGCACAAATTAAGCACTGGACTGAGGGGTATTCCTCAGATATTCTGGTAAACTGTTCCATGGACATGTTACAATTAACAGTTTTTGTATTATTATCAGGAAGTGTATGATAGCCTGCATTCTCTGATCTCTTTGTACATTCTGAATTGTGCATATTCATTAGTTCAGTTAGATAAGCAGAAACATCCTGTAAGCAGGAGCATTCCTTGTAAGTCCATTTCACACTGAAGCAAAAGTCAATTGAGACATTAGAATACTAATATTAAAAAGTGTATGCCTTCTAGTTACAGCTCTTGCAGCTACATGTTGAATCCATTGTCAATAAGACAGCATGCAATTTGTGGTCCCTGAGAGCCAAGCATTACAGTACTTTAATCTGCTGTATAAAAGTGTATGCATTCATTTTTCTGTATCTTGAATGGTCAGAAAGTGCCTCTATATTGGAATACTTCTGTTTTAAGAGGCATGTACTAAATGGGGTCTGCCTCAAAAATTGCATCAAGGTTAGGGGCTGGTTTGGTAAAACTGAAATGCGCTCACAGCTAAGTGTTGTTGAAAAGGCATTTAAAGTCAGCTTATTACCACCTAGTAGTAGTACTTCTATTTTATTGGTGTTCAGAGAAAAATAATTTTCACTCATCTATCTATTTACTTCCTTAAATCAGAATATTAGGGCAACTGTATATATGGTCATTTGGTGTTATTCAGGGATACATTTGTGCATCAGCATAGGAAGGAAAGTAAACTTTATTCATCCATTTTCTGACTTCTTATCCTGATCAGGGTCACAGAGTGGGGAGGGGGTGATGAAGTCACAGGCAGTATAGAGCACAAGAATGGCTGCAAAGAAAAATGAAATGATATAGGGAGAACCCTTCACACAGACAGTGTTACCCAGTGAGCCATTGTGGTACCTGAGAGAATTTTATGTTTTCTTATTATAATTTCTAAAGGTAGCATGTAGAGTGAGAGCAATAATGGTCCTCATTACTGATCCCTGCAGGATTCTATATTTCAATGATGCATAAATATTATTAGATGTCTGAACACTGTGGTGACACTTGCTTAGATAGGGAGTGAACCACTCAAGTATAGTCTCATGTAGACTGACTTTACATTCCAGTCTATTTAACAGAAATGGATGGTTGGTTGGGTGAAAAGCAGCACTAAGGTCAGGTTGGAGTTTCATTGCATGCTGCATCTGAGGTTAGCTATGCATATTTTTCAGCTCTGGTTAAAGCTATTTCAGCACTGTTTCATGAAAGTAGACTGAATGATAATACAGCAGAATACTGAAGGTGTACTACCATTCACCTGGTATGTTTACAATTGGGTGGAAACTATTTCCTCAAGGATTTTTAACAGAAAGGGACATTTAAGACTGGCTTATAATTGTGAAGAACATAAGGAGTCTGACTTCTTATTACAGCCACTTTTAACTGAGCACTGACAAGAACTGAAGCTGGACAGGTGTTAAGTATGCATCTTCCAATGATTGTTTCTTGCAGACAAAGGACTGCTTTACATTAACTTCTTCAATTACCTTGCCCCTTCTCTGGAACTTCCAGACCCTCCTCCGTGTCACATGCTACCACTGCTGGACCCCCATCTGCAATAGTCACGTATTTTAATTTAAAAATGCAAAACAAAATGCAAATGCAATTAAAGCATAATTGTCCTGTTTACTCACAGCCCACTATGCAGCCAGAGATATTCAAGTACAAGTCCAGGCACTCCAAGTTCCTTACAGTGAAGTCCAGAAGAGTCCCATTTCCAGGGTTATCTTGTTCATGATAGCTCAGTGCTTTTTCCCCCTTTTCAGGGCTTTTGGCTGGAATCTATTGATACCTCTGAAAACTGTGATCATTCTTAAATAAAGTCTGTAATATGGATATTTATACCTATAGATCCATATATTACAAGGCAATTGGTTCTTTATTGTTCGAGTTTTTAGAGTTTCCTAGGGAAAGTAATTTAAGTTGCTTAAGTTGGTTATAGTCAGTCATAATCAGCAGTTTGGGAACATTATGGTTTCTCAATAAATTACACCAATACTGGAGAGAAAGCAGTTGATATGACCAAGTACACTAGTACACCATACAGTATCCTTTCACAAAAAAGCTGTTTATACCTAAGTTGGCATGTTATTATTGAAGAGCGATCCAGTGGACTATTTGTTCTTCACTATGTGACAAGACAAGATAAATCAAGATAAAGCAAGGATAACTCAGGGCAAGATAAGATAAGATACGATAAGATAAGATGAGATAAGATAGACAAGACAGGATTGAAATGGTCCACGGGGTGAATTCTTTGGATGTGTGATATTCAGAGAAAAAAAGATAGTAAGGAAATGTAGAAATTAATACCAAGAAATATATTTTCAGAAAACATGGCATATTAATTTTATTGTTTTTGCCACCTCAATTTAACGGTTCTTAGGTGATATGCTGCATGATTTTTTTTTAAATAGCACTTAATTTCTACAGATGGACTTGACATTAGTTAATGGAGTACCTTATCCTTGAAAGATCTTCTGCAGATTGCCGAGATTGCAATGCATTTTGTTTGGCTACTCTTTGCCTTAATTGCCCCGTGAATGTGCTGCCTGGCTGGGGGGGGGGGGGGAGTAAAGAACGGCAAGCTCACACGCCATTTCCAGAAAACTCCCACCCTTAGCGGCAACACTTTA
>JAODJX010000136.1:21728645-21741116 GCA_026776945.1 Isichthys henryi
ACAGCGGGGTTGGCTGCACGGGCGCCGGAGCCGCAGGCGGTAGGAGCGGAAGGAGCTCCTCGAAACCAGCAGCAGCCGCGAGCAGCGGGGGCGGTTGCTCCGGCTGTACAGCAACCCGGTGTGTTCTCTGGAGGGGGGAAGCCGCCCGGGGAGGCAGCTTAGTAGCGCTGGGGACTTCCAGGTTCATCGGGAAGTTATCCCGATCCCTTCTGGGAAGGGACGAGGGTGCACGCCCCCAAGGCGATCGTCGGGGCGATCGCCGGCTCTCTCTTTTTCCTCCTCCGGCGCCTGGTGGTGGCGGGAGGAGGTGCTACGTCCGCAAAAACAGACGGTGGTAGTACGGGTCCCGGCTCGCTGGGAGCGACGTATTGCTCCTTCCGGAGTTCGGCCACACGGCGGAGGTTGTCGTGCACCTCCTCTGCCAGGAGCGCATCCAGGTCGAGGGACAGCTCCTCGAGGGTATCCCGGCTCCGGCTGACGAGGTTCCATGCTGGGAGATCCCTCTTGATGCCGGGTCGGGACAGCCAAAACATCACCTGCTCTCCGAGGTGGATGTAGTCCTCCTCGGAGATGTACGCTGTCTTTGTTTGGTCTGTCATTCTGTCACGTTCGGGCGGTAGCAAGCGGCGATTGTGCGGGCAGGCGAGCAATCAGGAAGCGGGCAGGCAGGAATACGGGGTAAAGAGGGGATTTATTACGAAAGCGGGACGGGCAGGACAGCACAGGCGTCGACTAACATCACCAACCACAATGACAGACAAGGGAAACAGGCAAGACCAGGACTTAAATACAACAGGACAGAGTAAACTAATCAGACACGGCTGGGTACAATCAGGGAATCACACGTGGGTAACCAGGGGGCGTGGCACACGGGAGGATCGGACGAGCGGTAATGACAATATCAACTGAAATCAACACGAAAAATACGCTTAATCATCGACAATGAACTCCTTAACACAATAAATTTAAACGCTAGGAGTATTAGAAACAAAATTCATCATTTAGAGGCTTCATTTCATCAGACACTTACAACATTATAGGAATAACTGAAACATAGATGAGCGACAATGAAGGATGGTTATACGTTGTTCCGTAGAGACCAGATAGGCAAGAAGGGAGGTAGTGTTGCAGTATACGTACTGTAAAAGAAAACTTGCAGGGAAGGGAGCTCACTGATAAAAAATAAAAGTACAGAAGCTATATGGATAAATCTAGATGCTAAAAACTCAAATGGCCTAATTTTCGGTGTTTGTTATAGAGCACCTAATCTAGCGGCAGAGGCCGATATATATAATTGTGCGTCATCTGCAAAGCAATGAAAGCTAACTCCATGCTTACGAATAACTAAGCCTAAGGGTAACATGTATAGTAAAAATAGTAGGGGAACTAGAACTGAACCTTGTGGCACTCCGTATCTGACCGTGACATGTTCTGAGGAATCACTATTTAGATTCACATACTGATAGCGGTCTGACAGATAAGATTTAAACCAAGAGAGTGTAACTTCCTTTATGCCTACAGTATGTTCAAGCCTATGTAGGAGAATGGCATGGTCTATGGTATTAAAAGCAGCACTAAGGTCAAGCAGCACTAGGAGCGAGGCACAGACTAAGGTCAAGCAGCACTAGGAGCGAGGCACAACCTTGGTCACCAGCAGAAGGTCATTTACTACCTTCAGTAGAGCAGTCTCTGTGCTATGATAAGCTCTAAACCCAGACTGAGATCTCTCATAAATCTGGTTCTCCTGCAGAAATGATGTTAGCTGAATAGCTACAAGTCTCTATTATTTTAGAGATAAATGGTGGATTAGAAATTGGTCTATAGTTTATCATTTCCAAGGGATCCAAGTTTGGCTTCTTCAATAGAGGTTTAATTACTGCTAGTTTAAGAGATTTTGGTAGATGGCCGTTGCTGATTGAGCAGTTAATTATTGCTAGTAGCGGTTCAATCAATTCCGGGAGCATCTCTTTGAGTAATTTTGTTGGAACAGGGTCTAGCAAACAAGTAGATGAATAAAGTGGGACATAGTCTCCGGCTCTTCTGTAAATGAACTGGAGATGGTGGAATTAGTATAGAATTATTTTTTTTTACTCAGTTTGTTTTCTCTAATAACCAGGATAGGATTGGAAAATTAGAGGTTTTAGAACCACTGGATGGTAGTGATCATAACATGGTTAAATTCCAGATTAATTTTAGTGTCCGAAGAGCAAAGTCCAAAACAAAAGTATACTATGTTAGGAAGGCTAATTTTAATGGTATGAGACTGAAACTAAAAACTATAAACTGGATGGAGTTAAATAGCAAAACTATTAAAGAAGCATGGGAATATTTTAAAAGCACATTGTTGCAAGTGCAAGAGGACTTCCAGCAAAACTAAATCTACTGTAGGAAACTGCAACCAAGCTGGTTTACTAAGGAAATTAAGAATAAAGTCAGGAGGAAAAGGGCTCTGTTCCACAAATGAAACATAACTAATTATTTCAAAATAAAGCAGGAGTATCTAAAATTTGTCCAAGATGAACCAGTTCAATGGGGGTAATTAGGTGTCGGTGGTCCATGCTGATAAGGAGGAGAGGGCATGCTCTCTTTAGTGGCTGGAGAGGTAGATCTCTTAGGTTGCTGTATTTTTGCTGCAGAGCACAGGGTACGAGTGGTTGGGAAGGAAGAGGTGTTCTGCTGTGAAAGCATTCTTCATTAGGCTGGGCTAGAGGGGACACTCTGAATGAGACAGAGGCTCCACAGTTTCTTGATGTCCCGTCTGATGGTTCTCAGGACTAGCTCTTCTTTTTCCCTTTCATGGCCTAATGCTGTAGCACCTGCTGGCAGTAGCATGGTTCACTCCAACCCGTGATCATGTACAGCGTAAGGGTCTAGAGTTCTGCCATTGTGCCATAGGAGGACTCTAATCACCTAGTGGAGAACATAATTGGAAGCTCCTGGCTTGTCTAGGTAAAGTATCATGGATGTGGAACTCACCAAGCTGGTGCCCTCTTTCTGATCTCTCTGATTAATCTCACGCAGTACTTGTAGGTGTCTCTTATTGCAGATGTCTTTTCAAGGTGCACTGTGTAGCCTGACATGACCATCTACATTTCCAGCAACGCTCATTCTTCTGAATCCAGCTTTTTATTTGTTCCTTATCCAGGAGCAGAAACATGGTGCACTGACTTAGGAAGTGATCTTTGGACTCACAACATGGGCAGTAGACTCTCTTCTCATTGACTGCTGATTGCTTTGTCGGTTGCTCTGAGGTTGAGACTACAGGTGGTTGGTCCGCAATGTGCATTACGGTCACGTACTTAGACTTAATTTTGTATTCCTTCCACCCATCAAATTTCTGGATTTCATGGTCTTGACACCAGGATGCGAATTTTAGCCAATCTGCTAAGTCTAACAAGGTTTAAATTACTCCAAGCTGATGGCCCATATGTCTCCGGAAGTTGGATCTCATCTCTGGGGGCAGTTTGGAGAGGAGATGGGATCCACAGCGGAGTTTGATTTCTCCTTCTTAACCATACATATATATATATATATGTATATATGTGTATGTACATATGTGTGTATATATATATATATTCTGCATGTTCTTAAAGGTGCACGGCTATATATTAGTGCTGGGGAAATACACGTGTGATTAATTTGGACTTCTTGACGCATTAAAAAAAAATTGACGTGACTGACACATTATCCTTCTGTCATTTCCTGTGACGTACCAAGAATTTGCTCACTTGTCCAATTTTGCTATTAATCATTTGCTTGCGCTAGTTATGGAAGCAAGGGACCTTTTAGGTGAAAAGTTCTACTTTAAAACGTTACCAGATGGCACTTTAGAAAAAATGAATGTAATATGTTCAATTTGGAAAGCTGAATTTAGTTCTTATCGTAGTAAATCATCAGTGGCCTATCATCTGAGAGCGAAACACCCAAGTGAAGTTTCCGAGATATCAGGCACTCTTCATCAGTCCACTTTGTTTGAGTGTGCTACTCGAAGTGGACCTTTTGTGAAAGAAACTAATGATAAAGTAACAGAGGCTTTAGCTAAATGGATAACTAGAAACTGTCACCCCGTTAACACAGCAGAAGACGAGAGACTGAAAGAAGTAATTTGAGTTGCGTCAGGAGATTCATTTTATAATCTGTGTTCCAGAAGAACTATTACAGTAAAATCCCATTATAGTGGACTCACTTATAACGGAATATCATCTATAACAGACGAGGTCCACTGGATTCAGCCGTGCGCCTTTAAGAACATGCAGAAAAAGCATCAGATATAGCGGACTCGCATATAAAGGAATTTCGCTTATAACGGACAAACAATTTGGTCCCCCCCCCGCTTTTAGCTGTAGTACAACTTTAGAGTAGTTTTAAGTTTCAACTGCTATGTGTCATGCCCTGCTCCTCCGATCCTCCCGTGTGCCACGCCCCCTAATTACCCACGTGTGATTCCCTGATTGTCTCCAGCTGTGTCCAGTTACTTTGATTAGTCCTGTGTATTTAAGTCCTGGTCTTACTTGTTTCCCTTGTGAGTCATTGATGTTAGTTGGTGTTGCTACGGCTTATTTCCTCCGTCTCCCGTTCCAATTAAACCCTGTTCACCCCGTATCCTGTTTTCCTGCCTGCTTCCTGCTCGCTCGCCAGCCCGCACGATCGCCCGTACGCCACTCACTCCGTGCCCGATCGTGACACTATGTTTATGGAAAGAAATTTAATAGTGTTGTTTGATGGGTAATGCAATGACATCTCTTCTCAGTGAAGTCTGTTGATCTAGTTATAACTTATAGCTTGATACTTGTTTGCAACAAGTGTAAGTAAAGAGTTTTTACTTTTTTTACAGGTTAATTCATTAAAATGTAAAATCTAAAATATGATGCTCCTGGGTTTATGTTACAGAATTTATATATTATCCAATTTTTATTTTGTAAGTTTACATTTGTAAATGTTAAGAATTTTGTGTGATTAATTACGATTAAATACAGAGAACTTTGTGATTAATTAGTTTTTTTTTTTTTTATCGACACACAGCCCCAATATACAGTACTGTGCAAAAGTCTTAGGCAGGCAAAGAGAATGATGTTTAGATTATCCTTGTGTTAGTGTAAAACTATATTATGCCTGTCAGTGTGTCAGCTTAGCCATTTCAGAACCTCAGCGACCATCCAGTGCAGTCATGTACTTTTTGACTTGGCCACTAGCCGCTAGTCAATCTGTCACTGACATTTTAAAGCAATATATTTTATTATTTAATTGAGCAGTTGGTGAAATTTAACAAAATCATGGAACAGCTGAGGTGCCCCTGAGGAGAAGTTTGGGATCTGAAGCGGTGTTCATCTATAGCCATCCAATTAGATATCAGTAACTTTTTAGAAAATAGAAGAAATTATTACTAGTTTTTATTGTGTTACTCTTAATTTGCACATGTTGTGATGTAAAATTGTGTTTTTCTTCTAAGCCAAAGTACACTTGCTATCCAGATAAACAGCTTTAAACATTTCTTTGGACTGCCTAAGACTTTTGCACAGTATTGCACACTCTATCGTGGTTTTTTTGTATATTCATTAGAAAGTTTTCGACACAGTGAAGATGATACATCGTTATGCATCGGAAGCGTCTTTGCTCTCCGTAATTAAACGTACAGTAATAATATATTTGTAATGTCTAATATGTCTTATTTTCTCTTATTTTGTGTATTATATTGGGTAATATGAGTGTAATTGTCATGACCTGCCTGTAAAATGCTCCTGTGTGCCACGCCCCTTATTAACCACGTATACAACCCCGATTGTGACCAGCTGTTTTCTGTCAGTTTGATTCCTCCGGTGTATTTAAATCCACGTCAGAGTCTATGACCCCAGATCTGTCTTTTATGTTTTGATGTTACATGTTCCTGTGTCCTGCATTTGGTGTGATTCCAAATAAACCCATCTATCCTGATTTCTATTCTCCCCGTTCCTGCTTCCGTGTCCAGCAATCATGACACTAATGGAGATTAAGTGTGTTTTTTCTTGTCGAATAATGTTAAAAACCATATTTAGAAGGTCGTAAACAGGTTTGGAACTGGAACTGATTAACCGCGATAAACGATATATCTGAGATTTCTTGGATCATTTCTGCCCTTTTCCTCAGTTAACTTCTGATACTGGTCCCACATAGTACAGGGGTACACGCTGCACAGAATACCAATCCATCGCAGGATGGACACACACACACACACACACACACACACACACAGTTCATGTATTCATATCTTTATGGTATGTCTCCATTTTTTGGGCATAACCCTAATCCCACCTATGACAACCTTAACCCCTACCAAGCCCTAACCTTCAGCATAAATAACCAAACAAAATACAGCCCTTTTGGCTGTTTTTTAAAATTATCATTACTATTATTATTACATTTACAGAATTTTATAAAATTGTCATTACCCTACGTGTAGGAATCTGGTCCCCACAATGTGACACAGTACAGACACAGACAACACACACACACAGGTCTGTAATTATGTCATTGTGGGAACTCTCCATTCATTTCTATGGGGAAAACTTTAATCAGAACTTGACGACCTTAACCTCTACCCAGAACTAACCCAAATAACCAAACAAAATATGACAATTTTTAGTTTTTTGATTGAATTCACAGATCTTAGTGGGGCCTTGAAAATGGTCCCCACAACATCAAAATAATTTTTTACATTGTCAGGGATATTTGGTCCTCACAACATGATATAAACTTAATCCACACAGACAAACTCACACACACAGAATGTGGCGGGTAGCCACTGTTTTCCCAAATAGTGTTAGGATTCTCTGACCCAGCACAGCTTAAAGTCCTCAATGAGGAAAAGGTGAGAGAGAAAGTAAAAGCTAAGCTAGTGGCTTATACTTTCTCTACCCGTAATAAAAGAGAACCCAGAGTAAAAACACCCACTGGAAATACAAACAAATCCCAAACCACCTGCATTCGGTCAGAATTCACTAATGAGTTTCCAGCACTGTTGCCTGTGAATATGAGGATGTTATGTCAGCAAGAAAAAGGAACAGACTCTGCTGATTTAAACTGAATGTGGCTCACATTCCCAGTCTGTAATTAGCACATCTGGTTCCTGTGCATTTAATATTTTTTACATAAAATGAATGACATACTCTGTTTATATCATAAGGATAATGCCACATAAAATGACATGCAAAATATTGGACTGGCAGTGGCTGGGAAGGTGCTCTATATTATTTCTGAAAACTTTCTAAAATATCACAAATTTATTTTAAAGGCAAAGTTCCAAAGTAAATTCTGCCTTTTTTTACAGTAGCCATAGGTGTCACAGGCTGCAGAATGAATAGCACAGGAACAGGCATTGTGGCAAACAAATGGGTCTTTATCTTGGGAAAACAGCAACAAAGGAACAAGATCACAGGGATCAAAATTGGGAGCACAGAGAAACCAGCCACAGCGCAAGCCACACATAGGGATGATCATCAGCGCAAATGCAGGGGTTGACATCAGTGAATGGACTGGTGAGTACAACCCTGGGAGGTACTTTATAACACCAATGATGAGGTAACAGACGAGAGGCAGCTGGAGTGAGTCACATGAGGGCTGAAATAAGAGGCAAGACAAATTAGTAACAGGTGTGGCTTGTTAGGGCCACACTGAGGAGAGAGAACGGGAAGGACAGAAGCAGGGTATGACAATAGCTAGATTTTTATAAAGTTTAATTTTTTTAATAAAAATGTACATTTACATGAGGCCTCCTAGAGGGTCAACCAGTAAATCGGCTATTTCAGAACACAGACTGCATACATACATGAGGCCTGTATATTGTAGCTGAAAATACAGGTAGAGTTTTTGTTATCCACAACTGCCATCAATCTGCCAGGGGAGTGAAGTATTTTCTAAGATGGTCTACAGAGCCATTGAGGATAATTTTCAATAATTCTTTCGTGCATATATTCCCAGTTCTTGAAAGAATTTTTGAATCAAAACGAGAGAAAATAGTGCTGAAAGCAATAATAACAAATAGTAATGTGGGTTTGTGAGTTTTTTTTTTATTATTTTATCCATTATTGCTGGGTGGCATGGTGGTTAGCACCATTGCCTCATAGATCTGGGTTCAAGTTTCTACTATGGTTCCGTGTGTGGCGCTTGCATGTTCTCCCCATGTAGTTGTCTGGTATCCTCCAGGTGCTCTGCCCTTCCTCCAGTCCAAAAACATGCTGAGGTTAATTGGAGTTGCCAAATTTTATGTGTGTGTGTGTGTGTGTGTGTGTGTGTGAGAGAGAGAGAGAGAGAGAGAGAGAGAGAGAGACTGTGCCCTATGATGGGTTGGTACCTCATCTTGAGTTGTTCCCTGCCTTGTGCCCATAGGCTCTGGACCTCCCACAACCCTGAATAGGTGAAGCAGTTACAGAAAATGGATGGATGGATTTTTTAATGGAAATCATTATTGTATTGCCTGGCTAAAAGAATTTCTCATGCTATAAAACCTAAAGTCATATACATTACAATTTGTGCAAAATTGAATTGATTCATTTGTTGGGATATGCTTCCATTTGTCCTCCAGCAATTTATACAAATATTACATGCCATAGCAATTTGATCTTCAGCAAAGAATTGCACCTATATTATCATCAGTGATTTTATTTGGAGCTCACCTGCAGAGAAAAGCTTATACTTAGAATAGAAAGATATTTAAAGAAATTCATCAATATTTCTGAACTAGCAAAGAGAATCCTTCATTGCCCCGTGAAAGGCTGCCCACTGCTACAGCTCCAGTTTGAAGTCTTAGAATGGTTCAGCATAATTACAGCAGACTGGCTTTTAATTAAATCTTCTGCAGGTTAATTAGGAAAAATTATCTTTAAAGTAATTCCGTGTTTCACTGAGCATGTTGAAGGGATTGAATTTGTGTGTGTGTGTGTGTGTGTGTATGTGAGTGAGTGAGTGAAAGAGAGAGAGAGAGGTTTATATTACATTGTGGGGACCAAATGTCTCCTTAATGTGATAAAAACGTATTATCATGATGTTATGGGGACCACCTTTTCAGTCCCCACAAGGGAAAATTCAATGTTATAAAAATTAATGAATGTTGCTTCTAGATAGCGCTTTTCAACACACACAAAGCACTTTACTGAACCCATAGGGAGCCACTTCAACCACCAGCACTATGTGGCATCCACCTGGACAAAGTGATGGCAGTTATTCTGCATCAAAATGCTCACCACACAGTAGTTAAGGTAGTGAAGTGGCAGGACATAATTCACCAACTACACATAGGGGATGATCAAATTTGAAAGGGCCACAGTAGGAAATTTTAGCCAGGACATCAGGGTACAACCCCTACTCTTTCAATCTGACCTCAGAGAGTCAGGACCTTGGGTTTACATTTCATCTGAAGGATGGCACCAATTGTACAGCACAGTGTCCCCATCACTGCACTGGTGCATTAGGAACACAAGAAGGGCTAACCTGTTGACCACACTTCCAGCAGTAATGCAGCTTTCCTAGTTGGTCTCTATTCCAAGTACTGACCAGGGCAAAACCTGCTTAGCTTCTAATGGACTACTTAGTTTGAACTGCAGGTGGTACGGCTGACCACAATCAAAAAGCTAAAATTGCCAAAAGTGTTGTATTTTGTTTGGTACTTAAGGTTAGGGCTGGGTAGGCGTGGATGTTGTCATTGTTGGGATTAGGGTTTTTCTCATAATGAATGGAAAGCTGAATATGTGTGTGTGTGTGTGTGTGTGTGGTACTGTATAAGGGTTTCTGAAATGCATTATGAAAAAATTTGAATACAAAAATTAAAGAATAATAAAATCATTACAGACAACACAAAAATATTAAGCAGACACAAGAACATTATGTATACACAAGAGCATTGTTTTCTTAAATGCTTTAACACTACCTTTTTTCCTAATGTTTTGTGTTCTTTTTCTGTTTAATATTATAATGGTTTTTGCATTTTTTTCTCTGTGCTTTCTGACTGTACTGCATTCTGCACTTTGATATTCAAGTGAATTATTCCGAAGTGCTCCAGGCCACAAGAGGCAGGCTATATAAACAGTATACACGGCATGCAGGCTTAGTTGTTTTTCAGCAAGTAATTTTGTTCTTTTTTTCAACCACCATTCATGGTCCAGTTTTACCAGGAGAGACCACAGATCAAAATCCAATGAAACTAGATTACATGAAGATTTCTTCTTCACTTACTGAACTAACTACTTAGCTTGATTCAACCATTCCACATATCTCCCCTCAGAGCTAATGTTATGCTTACAGTACAAGTTAACTGCCTAGCTGAATTTAAAGGTTTGATTGTTCCGTTCTTTATAAAAGGTAGGCTTACGTACCATTTACAGTATGTATGTTTTTTGTGTTTTATGCTTCAGGGATACTGTAGGTTTCTGTGAGGGGGTGGCAAAAAATGTAATTCTCTGATGTTGGCCAGTGTAGGTGTCTGAATAAGCAGAACTGAAAGTGCAATGCAATAATAATAATTTAAAAAGTAGGCTCTTTCTCTGCATTGGACAAGACTGAAGCCCTGGGGGACATGGTGATCTCAGCATCTGACAAATCTGCCACTTTGGGGTTCTGAAAAGACAGATGTAACCTACTATGCCCATAGGATGGTTGCTTGTCCTTTGAGACAGGACAAAAAAGTCTACAGATATTCATTGTTTTGTGTTCAAGCCGCTTTTTGCTGCTTCTTTTAAACTGCTCAAATAACTAAATCCTTCATTGAATGTAACTCACTTTCATGATGGTTGGTGCCAGATTACCCATATCTGTAGCTATCTTCACTGCAATGTTTCCATAGCAATGGCCATATTTCCCATACCTGTGGCCATCTTCACTGCAGTGTTTCCATGGCAATGGCCAGTGTAGCAGTTTGGTCTTAAAATGGATGCTGTTGTTATAAACCTTAATGTTGGTTATGTGAAATATTTGTACTTGCATGACCTTTCTTAAGCATTACACACTATGCTTTTTTGTAAGTCTGGAACTGCATGTTATATTTGTCTGTTGATCTCAAAAACCAGACAAAGATAGCTTCTGCAACTAACTGATCAGAGGATCTTTTGGCAGTGAAGATCTTGGTTGTATCAGTCTTCCAAAGAGTGAAAACTGTAATTCATTGTCTTCGTACATGAACAATCTAGTAATCTGGATGTTGTAAAACTAGTATATTAAATGAACAGTGCAATGTTTGGATTTGGAAAGATGCCTATGTTCTCAAACTTATTATACAACTTATTTAGAAAACAACCAAACATCTAACAAGCTTTCTTCTAATTTTTTGCAGAAAAAATAAATAAATGGCCTCATAGGAATAACATCACCTGACATATAGAGACTCTAATAGCAAGTAAATGTCCTTTGACTTACTGGTCAGTTCAAGGTGTGACTAAAGTCTTTCTTTATTAAGAGGCACTAAGGTACACTTCATAGGCAAACATCCCAGGAACCAGTAGCTAAACGACTGACTCATCTTGCCCAGTCTGTCATGCCTTCTCATATACATACAAAAGGATGACTCACATCAATTGAAAGATCAATATTGCAGCAAACCCCGCACTCAATAAGTAACTTTGATACTTTCCATCCGCTTGTGAGTAATAATTGATGACCCAAATTACATCAGTTCCTTCTCTTTGGTCCTGTTTGGCTTTCAGATATATCTCAAAGGCGTCCTAATTTACGTCAAATATCATTGTCAAATACCAAAAATGAATGTGATTACTGTGATCCAGAAGTAAATGAAATTCACCCTCTCTTTAATCTGATGTTTACACTTAAATGTTAAATGTCAGCTGTTAAATGTCAGTTACAACAAAGCACAAAGAACAACTTTTTGACCAAAAGAAGTGTTGAGATATCCAAAATAATAATATTGCCTTGCTCTGTATATTTTATACATAGACGTGCATTTATTACTTACATAGAGTGTTTGATTCTTATAACATCTTTTCATTCAGTTTTTATTTTGCACTCATTTGGCATACCCCAAAAACCAGTAATACCTCTGAAGAATGTCACAAGTGATCTGACCTTTAACCCAGCTGCCCTGTTGACCTTTAAAACATCACCACCTGACCTTTTTGTTTCTAGAAATGACCTTTAAAGCTTTCATCCAATTTATAGCAATTACTAGAAAGGTGCAATTTAATCTTTTTTTTTCCTATGTGGTGTCTGTGTCAACATGGTAGATTCTTGTGTCTGAATTTGCCCTTTTAAATGAAAGTTGCTGTAAAAATGAAACCAAGACAATTTCTGAATATTTTCAGCTCTCAGAACGTTTTCTCTGTTGGCTTATGCATGAGTTAATATGGCTATGCCATGCTTTTTGCCGCCATAAGCATCCGCCAGTTACTACATGCATATAAAATGGCACTGAAAAGGTTTAAGGGGGCGGCATGGTGGTGCAGTGGTTAGCACTGTTGCCTCACACCTCTGGGACCCGGGTTCGAGTCTCCGCCT
>JAODJX010000136.1:21749603-21763582 GCA_026776945.1 Isichthys henryi
GCTCGTGTTCCCCTTTCTAGTTATTATATCTTTATAGTCCTCATACAGTAGGCTTGCAATAATAATTCTTGCTCTGCTTGGGGGAAAACGCAGCTCTTTCCTTTGCTGCCATTCTTACTTATCCAGCATCGATTACCAAGGCTGCCTTTTATATCGCGTGGACGCGCACGAGTCTCGATTATCAAGCTTGGCTTGAATTAGCAGAGATTAAATACACCTGAATTTTGTTCGTGGAACTCAATATGCCTGAAGTGAACTGTTAGGCTAACTCAAGTGAGGCTATTACAAATAATCCTCAATTTTATAAGCTCGCTTCGTGGAACAGCCCCCAGGTGACTTTTCTTTACTATTATTTATGAATAATTTAAACAAATAAATTCACTCAGGAGTAATTTAACCTAACCCAGCAAAATATTTCAAGCCATTGATGATGAGTAACAAAATTACAGACCTTTTAATCTGTATTTTTTAAATTTGTGTAGCATGTATCAGCTTATAATAACTGTATACCCAGACCACCTAAATAAAAATCCACATACAATTTTAACATCAAAATAAATAAATGTCTAAATACATGGTAGATTTAAATTAATAACAACTGCCATTTACAAGAATTAAAAAGAATAATTAAGGAGAAATGTGACAGAAGCTTATCTATACCATACTAGTCAAAATAGCAATAGAACACTCAATGTACTCTAACCAATTCAAAAAGAAGATGAAAATTCAGGTTTTTCCTTTACAGATGATACCTAACAGTGGAGATGAACCTGTCTACCCTGGGGATCCAATTACAAAGGCTCACTATATAATTGAGCTTACTGTTGTTGATATCTTGTGTTCTAAAACACAATTGTACTGGGCAAGCCCTTGATCATCTGCTTAGGATGTTTAATGCACATTTTCCTGTACCAGAAATATGTTATCTATTTCACCAAGAATATGGACACTATAAACCTCATAAATACTGTTCATCATGCTTGAATTACTTGGGAAACTTAAAGACATCTCCTTCACAATGTGATATTTGTCAGTCTGATTTTGATGCTAATAAGAACTTTAAAAATTGTTCATTTTTTCTTTACAGTTAAAGGATCTGCTATAAACACAGCAGTTAACACTACGTAGAAAGACCAGGAGAAGTGATGAACTTTATGATATTGAGAATGGAACTGAGTACCAGAAAATGGTTCAGAAAAATTAATTGTCTGAGGAAGATTTGACTTTGTTTTGGAATTGTGATGGTATTCCTCTTTTTAAAAGTTCAAAATACCAGATTTGGCCAATACAACGTCAGATAGTGGAGTTAAGTCCCGGTGACCGTAAATGTAATATATGTGTGCTGTGTTTATGGTTTGGAACTATAAATCCAAACATGATGACATTACTCACACCTTTTGTGAATGAGGCATTGAATTTGAAAATGATGCCATTAAATGGCAAGACAAGCAGAATGAGGTACATGTGTCTAAAATGCATCTACTTATTTGTAGTTCAGACCCAGTTGCAAGGCCAGTGCTGAGAAATGCAAAACAGTTCAATGGGGCTTAAAGCTATGACTTTTGTTATCATAAAGGTGGCAGTTCTGATGTCTATTTTTTAACTGAGCCTACTGCAAGGAGAGAGGATGACCACTACAAGCATACAATGTTAGCTACTCCTAATAACCCTGTGCTTGGAATTAAAGGTTCATCCCCACTGATGACACTTGACGAATTTCAAATGATTAATGGATTTATGCCTGAGTATCAGCACAGTGTGTGTTTAGGTATAACAAGACAAATAGCAGGATTTTGGTTTGATTCTTGTCACCAGGAATATTATTGGTACATTGGGAGCAAAATTAACGCAGTTGATAAAAATGTGTTAGCAATCCAGCCCCCAGTGGAAATCACTAGAACTACTTGATCAGTGGAGGAATGAAAATATTGGAAAGCCTCTGAATGGAGATCACTTCTCTTGTTTTATGCCTTGCCAATGCTGAATGATATTTTACCAAGAAAATTCTGGAACCACTTGGAGCTGTATGGAAGAGTAAGTGTTGGGTATTTTTCCCCTAAATATACGCTGAAAACCAACCAGTCTCTGAACACAGAACAACACGGACAGTTGCAATGATCTTTTACTTGCTGCAAAGGAAGTCCGGTCTCGACATTGAGGTTTTAGCCTCTCAGCCAAACGCTGCCAACTTCGAAGAAGCACTTCCCTTGTAGCTCCTTTTATTGGGGTACACAAACAGGATATGCAGTTGACAGTTAAGATTACTTATCACCATATACGGGATGGCAATATTCAAGCGACAGTTTCTTCAGAACTGTTATTGCTAATTTAAGATAAAGCAACTACAGAGCGTTGTTTTTAAACATAGCAACTAACAAAATGACAATAATAATAATGTATATTTCTTTAACAGTAAGAATGAGGTTTAATGTACACTTAATTAATTAGTTAATGCATATTCCACAGAGTGTGCGAAACTGTGGGCCACTTTGGACAACAAATACATTTTCAATGTTACACTTAAAAACTACTTCAATGGAACCATTCATGTCCCTTTACAGATTGCGAAGCAATTCATGAGGTGGAAGAGCATCGCAAAAAAGGCCCAAACATGCATGACTGATGCCGATGAGTATGTCCAACAGTTATTCTTTGAAATATAGAGTAACAAGAAAGCTAGACAGGTAGCTAAATCCGAGTATTTAAATGGAGATGTTAGAGTTTTTGGAAACCCTATCGGTGTCTCTGTCTTAGGTAGACTTGCAGTGGAACGACTGGTTGGAGCAATGGTCAATAAATGTAGGTACTACAGTCGATTTATTGTCAAAGACATACTGTTTCATGCAACTGACAAAACGATGATCAGAAGAAATAACTCAGTTGTGATGCTAGATAATGGAACTCTTTGCAAAATTTAGGGTCTTTCGGCTTTCAAAGTGGAATGTATTTGTCATGCCCGGCTCGTACGATCCTCGTGTGTGCCACGCCCCCCTGATTATCCACGTGTGCTTCTCCGATTGTACCCAGCTGTGTCTGATTAAGTTTGCCCAGTCTTGTGTATTTTAGTCCGTGTCTTGCGCTGGTTCCTGGTCTGTCATTGATGTTAGTCAGTGTCTGATGTTTCCTGCCCCGAGTCCTTTGAATAAACCCCTTTTTTCCTGTACTTTGCCTGCTTGCCTGTTCCTGCTCGCTCGCCTGCCTGCACGCTCACCCAGCAATCGCAAGCGAATCATAACAGTTTCCCCAAGCGAGCTTGATGGGCCGAATGGCCTCCTCTCGTTTGTATAGTTCTTATGTTCTTATGTTCTTAGTATGCATCCCATTTCTACAGTTTGCTACTGCAGAGAAAAATGTTGTGTGCTGGTAAAGACACTGAAGAACTAAGCCCGTACTTTGTGCCGAATTTCAGAGCTGCACATCCCCTCTACATTTATTTCTGAAGTTGAGGAGTCTGATAATCTTATTGCTCTGTATCCAGAAACACTAAATTCTAAATGTGTTGAGGTCTTTGTTGGAGAAAAAACAATTGTAATTCTTCTTCCAAATCAATTTAAAAGGAATTAGAAGAGGTCTGGATGAGGCAATACAGTTCAAAATGAAACTGAGACTACTATTGTGAAATTGTGAAAGTGTCATGTAAATATTTGTCTTAGAAAAAATATGTATTTGTAAATTTCTGTTCCTGAAATGTATGATTTACTGTATGCTAATGTATACTTTCTTACTGGTTATTAAATTATGTACTATGTCAAAAAGGTTTTAATTGCATTAAAATGATCTTTTGTGATATGCACAGGCTTTAACTAATGTGAAAATGTGTCTTACCAACTGTTTTTGAGAAGTTTGAGAAGCTTTGTAGTTTAAAAGTATAAAAATCTTCAAGTAGTATAGAGGTAAAACATAAAATTTGTTAGAACTTTTTAATACAAATAAACATGTTAAAATATGACTTCTGAAGCATTGTTTTAAAATCCTTCATGAAAGTATTACTTTATCATACAAAAAAAAGCACTGCTGATAAATTGGTACTCTCAAACACCAAGTTAAATATGTATACTATTTAAAAGTTTACCAACATGTAAATTAAATATACTAAAAATAAAATAGAAAGTGAAAAAGTACACTTGTACATTTCTGCATACAATTGAAATACATTAATATCATACTAATGTATACAATTTTTTCACATGGGCTAACATGAATGTCGGCTGTATTACCCTGCTTCTGCTTTCTCTCTCGTCTCCACCTGTTCCGTCTCTTTGTCCGGGTGGTGATCCAGGAAGGCAGAGATGTACTGAGTAGCTCCTCTGGGATGTTGGGAAGTGGAGGTGGAATATAACCTTTTAAGCCAATATTTTGAATTTCCTCTGGACTGTATGCTGCGTGGTCCTGTTGTAACTGTACACAGTGGTTTACTGGGACTAAAAGTAAATGAACACACAAAATAAGTGAAAAAGTGGTATCTACATGGGGAGCTCCGGGCTGCTGCATCCATGTGCACCGCCATCTTGCAATCTTGAAACCTCGTAAGCCATACTGTGGATTATACCTGATTATACCACGACACCTATGTGCTTTAATGTTTTATTAAACCATTTTAAAATAAAAGACTCTGATTTTTTACTCATAAGAGTCATTCTCATCAGCATAACTTTCCTTGGTTTTCAAAACACAAGTTCCCATCTGTTGACAGCTCTAGGGTAACTTAAATCCAGTGAGAATCATGACCAGACATTCTATCCATATATGTACCATAATTTTAATAGCACTTTGGAACATCATTAAATGCTAACTAAAGTAGTTTTCTAAAAAACGAACAGTGACTAGTTTATCCTATTATTTCGTTAGTTAGTCATGGCAAAAGCGAGATAAACCACTTCGAGGTGCACAGTAGAGCCCTACGCAGGACTGTTTTTTTAATCTTGCTCCCGGCCGCTCCCTCTGAATTTCGGACCATTACTACCCGCTCCCGTTACCTGTCTCTGTCACTCCCACCCACTCCCGCAATATTTCTGTCCAATCTCGCCCACACCCGGCGATCCATTAACAGATATACTGTATGATGTGGTAAGTTTATATGCATTAAATGTTTTATTCCAATAGAACAAGAACTAAATAAATAAAACAAATTCAACGAAAATCTCTCAACTTTGAATCGCAAATGCATGTAAACTGAGCCCAAAAACTAATCAGATGTGCAAATATCTGCATAGTTATAAAAAAAACACTAACCAAATCTATACAACAAATGTTTAAATATCACATTATTATAAACAAAAAAAAAGCAGCTTAAAAACAGAAGAGAACCCTGAACCTTATTTCAAAGAAATACATTTAAACTAGCTGAACATCACAATATAATACAATGGCTCAGAACAAACACGAATATATAACACAAAATAAATGACATCAGTTACATTCTCCATCCTGACAAAAATCTTGGGACCCGCTGTCTATTTTTAGCCGCCCGCTCCTGCCTGCAGAAACCTTAAAACCACCCGCTCCCATGACATTTCTGTTGGGTCCCACAGGACCTGTGGGATCCCAGTCCCAATACAGGGCTCTAGTGCACAGTTATATGACAATAATCAAAAAACTGGTGTAACTAAGTTGGTGTTGATATTTTTCATATTACCGCACATCTTGTCTTGGTGTTATTGGTTTCCCCAGGCTTCAGGTTATATATATGGTCCACCGCTGCTTTAGCAGTACATACTTATGTATACTGTGCATGAGCATTGTGCCGTGACTGACACGGAACGGACCAGGGAAGCAGGCAAGGAGAGCAGATTAGTGGTAAAGAAAAGGTGTTTTAATAGGAAAAGGAGCAAGGCAGACATATAGACATCAATGACTGGACTGGGGAAAGAGTGGGTGAACGCAGAGAATTCACATTGGGTTAACAAGGTGGGTGTGGCACAAAGGAGGATCGGACGAGCGGGTCATGACAGAATCCCCCCTAAGGAAAAGGAGCAAGACAGACATATAGACTTCAATGACCGGACTAGGGAAGGCATACCTAATGTGGACTACAGTAAATACATTGCACTAATGACAGTAACAGGAAACAGCTGGTGAATGCAGGGAATTCACACGGGGTTAAAAAGGTGGTCTTGGCACACAGGAGGATCAGACAAGCGGGTCATGACACATTGTATGGGTGCTGAACTTGAACTGATTATATTTTAAGACTATTCCAAAGCTGAAGCAACACCACTGAGTGACAACAAAAAGCACAAAATGATTAGAGGCTTATCCTTTTGCACATGATCAGTCTATTAGTTATTTACTCTATTTACCCAATTAGATCTTTGATAGAGTTTATTGCAATTTCATAAAAACATATGGATGAAAATCTACAACTAAAACTGTACACTGGATCAGATTCAATATCACTTCAAAATTTTAACTGCAACGATAGAGGGCAGAGAGCAAAACAAGTGGATCTCTATTGACTCTATCCCTGCCGGCCCCTGGAGGATGGGCTCCCCCCTTGAGTCTGGTCCCTCCCAAGGTTTCTTCCTTCTTGGGAGTTTTTCCTTGCCACTGTCGTCTTTGGCTTGCTCACTGGGGGCTTTGGGTGCGGGTATTGTAAAGCGCTTTGAGACAATGTAATGTTGTGATAATGCGCTATACAAAAATAAATTTGTTGTTGTTGTTGTTGATCTTTTTGCAAACTTCCCAAGAACATTGTAGAAGTCAATGATTCTAAAACCCTGGGGTATGAGATGATTTTGAGAAAATTCTACAGTAAAGTTTATATTGATTTTTGGTTGCTAGCCTCACTGTTTGGCAGATTTTATCCACAGCAGTTTCCTAGCCGGTCAGTGAAATGTAACATAGGGAATTTCACAATATTTATGGGAGAATTAATCATCTCACTTTTGGAGACGTGGGGAGAGTGTGTATAGTAGGTGTTGTGTCATGATTCAGAACGGAAGATGCAGAAGCAGGAATTAGGGTAATATGCTGTGTTCCAGCAGCCAAAGCAACAGCACAGGAGGAGTAAATGCAGCCTAACTATACAGTCTTACAATAAAAAACTATACAATAAATAATATATAAAGAATATAAAAATAAACATATGTGATATACATATATGTACAAAAATTGTATGATTAAAAATAAATAGAAGAAGGAATTGATCATTTGTTTACATGTGTGTTTGCGTGTGTGTATGAGCAGGTGGTCGACTGCATCATGTTGTTCATTATGGAGTCTCACAGCAGCTAGCAGGAAAGGCCTGCGGTATCTCTCCTTCACACACTGTGGATGCAGCAGCCTGTCATCGAAGGAGTAATAATATGTTATGCCTTTTTATAGATGCTTATAGCCATGTTTATAATGCTTTATGAATGCATTATAATGTATTATGAATGTGTTCATACATTACTAAAAACATGACATTAAGTAAAGTCTTAGCCATATGGTCTCTGATTCAATCAGGCTATAGAACATGAAACACATCTGAACATGTCTATTCAATTTGAAAACTTTATTTTAAAGAACAGGCTTTAATATAATTTATTAAACTTTTATAGGTTTGCATTAAATTATTTCTAGGCAATTTTTTATGATTGCATATCATTAATGAAGCTCCACAATTCACCCATTGCTCCCCCCGCCCCCAGTTCTGTGGTCCATGAGTCAGACCCTGAACTGGATTGATCACACAAGCTGAGCCTCTGAATCAGATATATTAAAACAGTGTCAGTCCCTGAGCCGAATTCAATTAAACTAGCTTACATTATGTATTTGCAGGCTGTGAATTGAATCATTCAGTTAAAATTCAGTTCCTGAGTGGCACTGACCAAACAAGCTGACATTGAGCTAGATTGTAGCTGCTCTGCAGTCCTTGAAGTGAGATCAATCTGGCTTTACATTTTGTCCATGGATATTATTAAATCAGCCAAAAGCAAATCCTGTGCCTCCCTATTTCAGATGAACAAGTTTTATTAAAATTATGAGAAGTCTAGAAGTCATCAGAAGTAACTTTTTCAAAAGCACATGAAAAGTTCTACAGGCATTCAGTGACTATGGTTGCCAAATTAAATTCCATTGTTGAGGCAATGGGTGGTTACTTACAGAACCCCCCAAAGCTGGAGTTCTGAGACCACTAGTTTATTCCAATTGTTTCATGAATTAATTATTAATTAACTATTTACTAACTAAAATGCACATGAAAAGGATGCTTAACTTTACCTATAAAGCAGGGGTCTCCAACTCAGAAATATGGACAATTTCAGTTTATATTATTGTAAAGTGACAGAATAGTGAATACCAATAGATGTCATCAAGAGGTTACTTGCACCCAGCAGATGCATTTTGCTACGTTTGTGGACAATTTATCAAGACAAGAGCGAAAAAGTACTCGGCGAAAGCCTCTTTTAAGATGTGCGAGGCTTACAAGGCATACTTCTGGATGCCTGTCAGGGATCAAAATAAGCCATGGGCACCTCATTTCACACGAAAACATTGCAAGAAAACTCTTGAAGGCTGGTACAGGGGAGAAAAAAGAGCAATGAAGATTGCTATCCCAAGAATTTGGTGAGAACCAACTGACCACTCCAGCAACTGCTACTTCTGCATGGTGGACCCTTTCAAACGTCAAAGTGGCAAGCAAGCACCTCCTGTCATGTATCCAGACATTCCGTCTTCCATCCTCCTGGTACCATACTGCGCTGAGCTCCCCATTCCCACCCCTCCAGAGAGGGATCAGCCATCTTCAGCAGAGAGCAGCCAGTCAGACAGTGAAGAAGATATTGCAGATCACGATTTCACAGATATGGCTGAGGACAGAAAGCCATACTTGCCCAACAAGAAAGAGCTCAATGATCTGATCAAAGACCTTGGTCTTACAAAATCCAATGCTGAACTTCTGACATTTATGCTCAAGGAGTGGAACCTTCTTGATGAAGATGTGCAAGTCACAAATCAAAGAAAGCGTCACAATCGTTTTTCTAACTACTTCAGTCACCAGGATGGGCTGTGCTTCTGCAGCAATGTAGCCAGTCTATTCAAGGTAATAGGAATCACGTGTAACCCAAGTGAATGGTGCATATTCATAGACAGCTCATCCAGGAGCCTCAAAGCTGTGCTGCTTCATAATGGGAACCAGTACCCATCTCCCCCTGTGACTCACTATGTGCACCTGAAAGAGGACTATACAAGTGTCAAGATGTTGCTGAGTTATTTGAAGTATGATGACTATGGCTGACAGTTCATTGGCATTCCTGAAAGCTAACAGCTTTGGTGGGAACGGCTCGTGGTTGCAAAAAATACCAACAGGTCAAGGTTTTGGAATTGAAGTTAAGCCAGGTCATTTTTTGCATGAGCATTCTTATAGCTTCAGGTACTTTGCTCACCTCTTTCACAAACTTTCCTTGTTTTGTTTGCCTCTGAGATAGCAGGGACACTCAGGCGCATTATCACAGGAGGGATTGGCCACAGCGGACCGAGTTCTCTATGGGGAAGAACAATGTCAAGTGGAATCTGCTGGTAGACCCACGGAAGGTGCTGATGTCACCACTGCACATCAAGTTAGGCCTCATCAAACAATTTGTCATGGCTATAGACAAGGAATCAACAGCTTTCAAGTACCTCCAATATCTCTTTCCAAACCTGTCGGAGGCAAAGGTCAAAGCTGGTGTCTTTGTCGGACCACAGATAAAGAAGATCACAGAATGTGATGATTTCACCAAGAAGCTGAACAGGAAGGAGAAATCAGCTTGGAGAAGTTTCGTTGGAGTGGTTCACAGATTCCTGGGCAATCACAAGGCTGAAAACTATGAGCATCTGCTTCAGACTCTCATAAAAAAACTACGTCAAAATGGGATGCAGAACATCCCTGAAATTTCATATTTTTGATGCTCATCTTGCCAAATTCAAGGAGAACATGGGAGCTTACTCAAAGAAGCAAGGTGAGCGCTTTCACTAGTATATAAAGGACTTTGAACGTCGTTACCAAGGACAATATAACGAAAACATGATGGGGGACTATATTTGGGGGCATGTTCGAGAAAGTGATATGCTGTGTGTCCGCAAATCTAGAAAATATCTGCATGATTTTCTTGAGGGGGTCGTTCCTGTGGAATTGTCTTTGTGTTGGAAAAATCTGATAGCAAAAGGTCTATTTACGTTTGATTCACTAAATGACTACATAAAGTCATTTCCCTACACATGTACAGACAAAGTAAACAAACCACACACAATTTCAAAAGCAAGCTTTGAAAAAGGAAGTTATGGTACAACATTTTAAAATTAATCTGAGGAAGCACTTCTTTATACAGCGTGTAGTTTGAGTATGGAATAGTCTTCCTACTACTGCAGCACAAGATAAAACCCTGGGTTCCTTTAAATCAGAGGTAGATAGGATTTTACCAACTCTGAGCTATTAGTTAAGTTCTCCTCAAACGAGCTTGATGGGCTAAATGGCCTCCTATCGTTTGTAAATTTCTTATGTTCTTTAAGTGGTGGAGTTACGAACATTAAAATTGGACATTGTTACGCTTGCTTCCTTTTACTATCAGCATCAAGAGCCCGCTTGGGAGATTTTAATGGACCTTAAGGAAATTGTTGAGATTTTTGTTTCACACACATTCTCTGAGGAAGCATTTTGCTATTTGTCCTCTAAACTTTGGGATCACCTCAAGTTGCTCATTAGTACCTTCCCAGAGTTCTGACTTAGGCCAAAACATCACTTTATTGACCATTATCCACATCTACAGTAATTCACTGTTATGGCCCATTGGGGGATCTCTGGACGATGAGATTTGAGGCTAAACACAGCTTTCTTAAAAAGGTGGTCTATGACACAAAAAATTTGAAAAATGTGCTGTTCACCCTTTCCTCGAAACACCAGCAGATGTTGGTGTACCATTTGGACAGTTAAAACCTTTTCAAGGCAAAGCTGTATGTGGAAAAAGTGAAAGTGGTCAAAGTTTCAGAATTGGATGCATCACGTAGTTGCCAAATTGAGAAGTACTCACATGTTTACAGTGTGTTTCTGTCTAAAATGATTCACCTACGTGGTACACAGTATGCAGAGAGCATGATTTTATCTTCTGGGCAGTGTAGTGGATTACAAGAATTCCATATGATTGTATTCATTCTTGTACACATAGAGGAAGTGATGTTCATGTGTAAAAGGCTCTCTTTGCGGGACATTGAACATTTCAGAACTTATGAAGTTGTTGAACATCACTCTTTTTAATAGTAGTCCTGATTCCGGATGTGCTGACGGATTACCATCCTCTGCAAGTCAGTGGGAATTTTATGGTGACTGCAAGGACATTCCTCCTCAACTTAATCAATTGAAAATGGTATGTTGCTAGCAGATTTCACTACAAGTGGTCTGTAATTGTCAGTAATATTGTAGTTGATGCTGAATCTAGTTTCTGCTTTTTGCCCTCTCTTTCTAGATTTTATTTTGGGTAGTATTCTCCCCCAAAGAAGACAGATGACTCCAACTGGCAGAAATACCAGAATCTGTGGACCAGCTAATTGAGGTACTTAAAGAGAGACTCCAACTCAAGAGCAATTTCACACTCCAATTCGAAGACCCTGATTTTGGAAATGCTTTATGCCAGTTGACCACAATGTCTGAATTTCCGGAGTCCTACATATTATGTGGAACTCTTCCCTCCCTTCGGCCCCTTGTAACCCATCTGACCATTCCATCAGTGGATCAGTCTCCTCCTTTGACACAGCCAGTGTTCATTCAGAAGATTTTAGGCCTAGCAGCTCTCTCCAGACTCTGGGCAGCTCTAGCGATTCTGTGAAGAACAGATTAAGACAGTACATTAAATGGCCATTAAATGAGATCCACCATTCCCCATCCCAAAGCTCTCAAATGATGTTGAGCTAAAACTGCGTAAAGGAAATGAGATCTATGAAAAGACAAAAAAGGAGCCTGAGGTAGCAAGAAATGTCAAAACTGAAATTTTGGATAAGCTTGAGCAGGCCATTTTTGAACTCTGGGGTGGCTACCCTGAGAAAGATGAAGTAGCCTCAGGTGCATCTGCTCTGGTTCTCAAGTATCCATCCCTGAGGGACAAAGACAGAATAACGGGCTATGATGCATGGCTAACAATTCTCAGGTACAAGATTGGAAACTTCAGGGCAATACTGCGTGATGCGGGCTGCAATGAGGTAGATGTGAACAGGAAAAAGTGAGGAGGAGATGGGGAAGATGGCCCATTCACTCACATAAAACTGGGAGAAGTCAACTATGTCCCAGACTACCCAGACCACCATGACAATAATTCACTTGAAGAGGAGCGACTTGGTCTAGTTGAAGAATTTTAAGAAAGGAATATGGCAGAGATAATGTATAAGATGGAGCTGACTTTTTCCCTACAACATAAGGAAATTGCGGAGATGCAGCCTGTTGTGTCAGAGATCCAGGAGAGATGGCCTGCACTGTTTTCTCTGGAGGAAGTTAGTTTAATTGCATTTAAATGTTCGTTCTAGAGACAGGGTTCCCATGGTTATGGAAAACCTTGAAAACTCAGACATGCAATATAATGGTTTGTGTTTTTGATTTGCCACAGATTTTGATAGTTCTCTCTACCTCCTTTTAAACACTGTTGTTACATATATTGAATGGCAGTAATGTCAGCACAAATTAATTTTTCTATGCATTTAGTTGACAATTTTTTCCAAGGTGACTTTCAGTTGTGAAATACTCCCGTAAAGCAACTTATGGTTAAGTGCCTTCCTTGCTCAAGGGGACAACGGTGGCAGCCAAGAATCAAACCCACATCTATTGTGTCTACTGTTTACTAGCCTGGCTCCTTAGCTACTACGCCGAATGTACGGCATCAAATACACGATTTTGTTTAATGGTAGGTTGCAAGAAGTCATGGAATGACAATGGGGGGTGGGGGGGCTGAATGTAGTGGTCTTACACTGTGCTGTGGGTTCCTGTCCCCTGTAGCCTACTCTGTGTTTGTTGTATTTATTCTGGATTGTTGTCTTTTTTTAATACTTGGCTAGAACATAGTACATTTCACTTGACTTCATGCATTCACTTTCTTAGACTCAAAGGTTGTCAAGTTATGGTGTTCATTGTTTTCAAATATCTGAAGAATTTCATCGTATCACAAGCAAGGACCTCCTGGGGACTTCCGTGCATCCCTTGACAAATATGTGCTTTGCTAATTAAGACTCTACCGGGCAAGGAAGGGAACATTTGGTCCAGTGATGGAAGACCTCCTGGACAAGCTTGATGAAGAGGTGAGCAAAGTACCTGAAGCTATAAGAATGCTCATGCAAAAAATGACCTGGCTTAACTTCAATTCCAAAACCTTGACCTGTTGGTATTTTTTGCAACCACGAGCCGTTCCCACCAAAGCTGTTAGCTTTCAATCTCAAGTGCTCCTTTGCCTGACATTTTTAGGGTAAAGGTTACAGTACCCAAGTATACAGTGCCTCCTATGTGTATAAGTATGTGGAATTGCCTGGTTTTCTGCATTATTTGATTATAAAATGTGACGCGATCTTCATCCATGTCACTAGTGAAGGCAAGCAGTAGCACAAAAGAAATGATTATGTTTCTTGTCTTTAGTGAAAACACCCATGCGTTTCATAATGTTGGTCGCAAAAGTGAACCTTAGGGATTAATCCTGAATCTACCCTCAAGCCAGGGCTTCTCATAACTAAATCAGACTTGCCAAAAGTTAGTTCAGCCATGTTCTTAGAATGTCTTTGGGACTAATGTTCCATAGTAGCTGTATCAGTTAACCCTCTGGAGTCATCCATCCATCCATCCATTTTACAAACCGCTTATCCTACTGGGTTGCGGGGTGTCCAGAGCCTATCCTGGAAGCAATGGGCACAAGGCAGGGAACAACCCAGGATGGGGGGCCAGCCCTTAGCAGGGCACACTCACACACCATTCAGTCATGCATGCACACCTACGGGCAATTTAGTAACTCCAATTAGCCTCAGCATGTTTTTGGACTGTGGGGGGAAACCGG
>JAODJX010000136.1:21805545-21815706 GCA_026776945.1 Isichthys henryi
AGTTTAGTTCTCCCCAAGCGAGCTTGATGGGCCGAATGGCCTCCTCTCGTTTGTATAGTTCTTATGTTCTTATGTATAACAAATTAGTATAAAGTTTTAATTAATAAGATTTAATTAATAAAACAATTTAGTTGTATTTTGTTAGTTTTATTTTAAATAAAATACACCCGGTTTATTATTAATTTAAAAGCTGTAACAACTAGTGAGTGGTATTTAGCAACGTACAAAGCATCTTCAAGATTCCAATATGGAAGGTAACCGACAAAGTTTTCAAGCAGATTTCATAAAACAAGGTGTCTGTTCGATTTGGAGATGGCACCGTAGTCCCGGATACCAAAGTTCTAAAAATGTATTTGATGTATGTTGCTAAATATCGTTCTCTAGATCCTACAGCTTCAGAATAAGGGATACTCCCCCTCCCACTTATGACATCAGAAGCGGAGCCAAATTAAGCTCCGCCCATTGTACCAACTAATATTTTCTCATGTTAGTTTCCCGGAGAGATAGCCAGGAAAGGTCAGCTCTTAGCCTGCTGCCTGTTTTGCGCTATCTTGGTGGCTTGCAGAATAGAGTAGTCACTTTAAAATAATTTGTAGTGAATTAAATGGCTAGTTAGTGAAGTCAAATTCATGTGTTTCAACCAGAATGGGCATTTATATTTTGAGGCCATCTATATGCATCGATTTGAAGAAACATAGACATGTCAGTCATGGAGCTGCCTTTTTCTGAATAATAATGCAAAACTTCAGGTAGAGAAAATATGTTCACAGTACATCATTTGTGCATTTCTGAAGAATGTATTTGTATTTGGGTGCATCACTACTAGCTAAACCAGTGGTTCTCAAATTGTGTGTTTTGGAATTGGTCTTATGATGTAAGATGTAAAGGTATGCTGTGGAAATACTTGTTTTCATTTGTAACCGGGTGGAAATACAGGGAGGAACGTAGTCCCTTTAAGGGGAGTGACGCTGCGGAGTGAGGTCATCACTCTGCGTAAAGGAAAAAAAGGAAGCGTGTTCGGGTGTGGTGGACATGCGGTGGCTGAAGAAGAGGGATCCTCATTTGGTCTAAATTATTAGTGAAATATTTGGGGGAAATCCCTGGTGTTGCAGCCAAGGAGGAATTGGAAGCATTAGATTTATCAGGACGTCAGATGAGAGAGGATTGATCGTGGACGCGGTGTTGGTCTGACCTGGTGAGCTCAGCGGGTGGTAGTTGCTGGGTGAAGAGATGCGTTGAGGGAGCCACGTGTAGAGAAACGACTGATAAAAGGGGACCTTTTTCCTGTTTTTCTCTTTTTTATTTCTTTTCTACTTTTGGAACGAGAATAAGACGTTTATAAGACTTCTGGTTTGCCTGATTTAAGGGTTTTCTTAAATTTGGATTTTTCTTTCGGATGGCAAATTGTAATTTTCTTTTCATTATTTAATAAATGGGAAGGCTAATTGTCCCAGTTTGGTGGATATCCTGCATTGAATAAAAGATCCCACTTAAAAATGTTGCTTGTTTCGTGGATACCTTACCCGGCAACACATATATATGCTGAGTTCTGTTTTAAAACCATCTGCAACCCACTGAGCTACACTACATTTGCCCTCTTCACCAGCTTAAGCCTGCAGATAAATCTACTACAGCAACATAAGACAACTCATCCTCCATGATCTCGAGCCTCATCTGCACTACATCACCTTTTTTCCTTTTTTAAAAAGGTTCTTATATCCATAATTCTTTTTGTAAAGAAAGTACTTTTTGTAAAGTAAAGTCGCTAGCTAGCTACCACAAGATGTCAACAATGACAAGCCTGGTACACAGCGCTCTGGCTCTCTCGTGCTAACACAAAATGCAGGTGTGCCAAGTAGTGTGAAATAGATATGTTGCTTGAGTACTCAAAATGTACCACTTCCATTTATGATCAACAAAATCGTATTAATCCCAAAGGTTTTAAAAAAATTGCAATGACAGTGTAAAAGATCAGGTTTTTTAAATTATTATATTAGTAAAAAATAAAATCCAGGAGATCTGAGGCTATTAATAAATGATCCAGGGCTGTTGTCCCGAATACCCAGTCCTAACAACACCCGTGAGGGGGGTACCATTCCTTCCACATATTTTCTCTATGCATACAAATATGCTACCTGAGTTACACCTGCTTTTCAGAAGCTGAGAAATTTCAGCACAATCCTGATGTGCACTTTCTGCTGCAGTTTTCATGCATGCAGTGGAATATGTAATCAGTCTCTCTGCACATCTGCACCCATGTGTTTGCACACGGTTCTCATTTTCCATGGTTAATCTACAAGAGATGTAGTCCTGTATGATATAATTTATTCTGATCTAAGGGTTTTTAGATAAACATTTTCTTCTAGTGAGTGACATGCAGGCTCTGCATGCACAGCAAACCACCGATCACAGTCACTCTTGATCAGTTTATCAAACAATCAAAGCTACATGATGATGTTGATCAAAAACAGTTACTTTGTCGACAGTGTCATGCAATTGTTGCCACAGCATGAGGCAACATGACTAATTTGTTTGATTATTTAAATTGGCACCACAAGGCTTTGTATGTCAAGTGCAATGGCAGATCTGAATGCCATCCAAAGCAAAAAAATATTTCTGATGCTTTTGCCAGTGTAACAAATATGCTAAGGTTGCAAACAGCAAAGAAATCACTGACACAATAACATTTCACTTTGCTCAGACACTGTACCAATTAGTACAATTAACAAACCTTTGTTTTTCTTTGGCACGGCTGCTGATTTTATTTATGAAACAAAATGGTTTTATGTTTATATAAGTTATTTGTTTTATAACAAATTATATTTTATATTTATAGCTGCTGCATTATTTTATTATTTTCCTTAAAACGTGGAAGAAAATGTTAAATATGCCATTTTTGTTAATTTCCTAATGTGATAATGAAGCTGTCGTATTCCTTTGTTTAATGCTGTGTTTGATCTTGGAGTACTCAGAAACACCCTTCTGTAATCTGTTTCCTTTCTAGACACCACCCTTTATTCAGAGATGAGCCCCTTCTTTTAGGCAAAGGGGCCTTATTAATATCATGGCATATTAGATCATTGACTTTAGCCTGGATTGATAGAAAAGTAGTAAATGAATACAGTGTTTTCACGGTGAGTCGACCAGTGTTTAAATTTCACCATCGAAAAGCACTTCAGAAGAATAGTCACGGCAAACACTTGCTTTTCTAGTTGGTGCATCAAAGTCAAATGTACAGCATTAGAGTTCAAGAAAGGATGGTTTGCACTCAATGACAAGGTCTTCAGAGATTCATTTTTCAGCCTTTTCTATTATAATTGTTTTGATATTTAATTTTTTATTATTATTGTTATGTATATGTGTTATTTTTTCAATGCAGATGCACCCTCCTACATAATCCCCAAATCATCCTAGAATGATTAATCCTTTCCAAAGATATAAAGCTATTCAAGTAATCTGGTGAAAATTACTGTATCATACACACACACTACCATTCAAAAGTTTGGGATCACTTCGAGATTTCTTTGTTTTCCATGAAAACATACATGAAATAAATTTGAATTGGAAATGTAGCTAAACAAATAGGAAGCAGTTATTGACAAACACAATCATTTTTTAAATTAAAGTAATATATGTGTTCTTCAAACTTTGCTTTTCTCAGTGAGTCCTCAATTTGCCAAAATTACAGCCTTGTAGACGTTGGGCATTTTAGATGTCGATTTGCTGAGGTAATCTTATGAGATTTCACCCCGTGCTTCCTGAAGCATCTCCCACAAGCTGGATTGGCTTGATGGGCACTACTTAACATACCATTCTGTTAAGCTTCTCCCATAACAGCTCACTAGAGTTGAGATCCGTGATTTGCTGGCCACTCCATTTTACACAGAATACCAGCTGACTGCTTCTTACTTGAATAGTTCCTACATAGTTGGTCATTGTCCTGTTGTTGGACAAAATTGGCTCCAATTTAGTGCTGTCCACAGGGTATGGCATGGCTTTGCAAAAAGCCTTCCTTTTTCAAGATCCCTTTTACCCTGTACAAATCTCCCACTTTACCATAACCAAAGTGGCCCCAGATCATCACATGCTTGACAGAAGTCGTCAAGCACTCCTCCAGTTTCTTTTCAAATGATCTGCATCTCACAAATGTCCTTCTTTGTGATCTGCACACCTCAAACTTAGATCCGTCTATCCATAGCATTTTTTCAAATCTTCCTCTGTCCACCGTCTTTTCGTTTTATTGGCCATTCTGAGATATGGCTTTTTCTTTGCAATTCTGCCTAGAAGGCCAGCATCCTGGAGTTGCTTCTTCAATGTTGACGGTGAGACTGGTCTTTTGCGGGTACTATTTAATGAAGCTGCCAATTGAAGAGCTATGAGGCGTTTGTCTCTCAAACTACACACTCTAATATATTTATCCTTTCACTCAGTTGTGCACAGGGGCCTCTGTTGTGGTTATAGCCAGTTTGTGCTGCTCTGTGAAGGGTGTAGTACACAGCATTGTATGACATCTTCAGTTTCCTGGCAATTTCTCACATGGAATAGTCTTCATTTCTCAGAACAAGAATAGACTGACGAGGTTCAGAAGAAAGTTCTTTGTTTCTGACCATTTTGAGCTTGTAATTGAATCCACAATTGCTGATGCTCCAGATACTCAATTAGACCAAAGAAGGCCAGTTTTATTACTTCTTGAATCAGCACAACAATTTTCATCTGTGCTAACAGAATTGTAAAAAGGCTTTTCTAATGATCAATTAACCTTTTAAAATGATAAACTTGCATTAGCAAATGCAACATTCCACTTGAACACAGGACTAATTGTAGCTGATAATGGTCCTCTGTACACCTAAGTAGATATTCCATTAAAAACAGCTGTTTCCAGCTATGATTTCCAGCTATGATTTCATCTGCACAGTATTTCTGATCAATCTGATATTATTTCAATGCACAAAAAACGTGCTTTTTTTTCAAAAGCAGGGAAATTTTTAAGTGACCCCAAACTTTTGAATGGTAGCGTATATATTATGGTGAGAGGAGAAAAGACAGGAGACAGATTCTTCATTCGTGAAGGAGCAGAAAGTCTTTATTATTTTCGAAAAAGGAAAAAAACAATATCCGGTTGCCAATAAACAAAAAAAAAAACAAAGCCTGCACAAAACTCTGGAAGGAAGAAAAACAAATTTTCAAAATAAAAGCACATCTGCCCTGAGAATACTGCTCGACTAAAAACCTGCTATAGATGTATCACAGAAAAAAAATACAAAGGAGGTTATTTGTTTATTCAGCTCATCTTCTATAGACATTTATTCTGTACCATGACATGGTGAGCATGGAGCCGATACCAGGAAGCACAGGGCACTATGCTGGGGACCCCTGAGAAGGGATGTTAATTGATCTTTGCAATTAGCAGCTAATCTTCAACAAATAGATTAAAAGTCATCCCCTTAAATTTAACCTCAGTTTTGTTTAATTAGTATCTTTTAAGGGAACCAGATTGATTTAATTTTTGATTAAATCTACAGAATGATTGGGTCAGAAAGCTTCCCATTTGTTTTAAAGGGCAGGGATTTCTATCCTTCCCCATGCCAGTCTGGCAGCACAGCTTCTGTGATCATTACACAACCCATTGGTCCCCAGCCCTGCTGTGTTTGAACATGCTATTTTGTCATCGGCATGACAAAAAGATATGACTTGAAATCATGCCTGTTTCTGGCTTCAAGAAGAACACTGCTTCTTGAAATGTTCCCAGAATTTTAGCTTACTATGAGAATGATAGAATATATGCCCACTTTTAATGATGGCTTTTCTTTACAAACCTGTGGTCATACCCAGTGTGTTCTTGTAGGCACTGGCAGCAAGGCAGGATCACACTGCAGGGTACACACCTACAGACACCTCCCAGACTCACCCAGAAGCAGCTTAGCAATGTCAGTCTAGGCACCATGAAGTGTGTGGGAAGACACCAGCTCCATGTGATGCTTATTTCCATATATATATATATATATATATATATGGAATAAGTAATTCAGGTGCAGTATTTTTCTCAAATTATTTCAGTGTCCTATTCGTAATCCAGTAGCCATTATTCTATCTTCTGCTACAGTGTACATGTATAATCATTTGAGATCATAATTCAGAAACACCAGATATGGAGTATACCTATATTTAATTCACTATAGAATTATAATTCATTTTGAATATCAAGAATTCCTTATACTGGCAAATGCAAAGCAGTTCAAAGCTAAACTATTTCCTTACCAGATATTTTTATTCATCCATCCATCCATCCATCCATCCATCCATTTTCTTCACCCGCATGTCCTATTCAAGGGGTCCAGGGCCTACCCAGAAGCAATGGGTGCAATGCAGGAAACCTACTACTGGGCAACATATTTATCCAATACATATATTTTGCTGGTTGAACCACACAAGCACACACATACATACAAACTTTTTATTGCATTAACACCCAGGGGCACAGATGGGGGGGGGACACACACACACGCCCCCCCACACTTTTTCAGGGACCCTGATCCTCCCACACACATGCACACACTTTTGAGGGGAAAAAACTAAGAACCATCCCTAAATAGTGCTGGATATCTAAATGTTCAAACTGAGTCGACCATCACAAACTACTCACAGCATATGGTTGCTGCAGGTAAGAGTTCACATGAATGCATTCCCACTGTCTCCCTTTACCTTAGTTTGTAGGTAGACAAGTGCACAAATTTTTATTAGTCTACATATGGCTTTAAAATTTTCCGATTCCATGATGGCCCCCCAATTTAACAAAGGAAAAATAACTCAAACACAGATGTCACTTTCTAAAACATTTTATTCAAAACCACATATACCTGTACTTGCTGCATTTGTACATTCTGTTAGTATTCCACCAGTGTGGGTTTTAGGTCCTGAACAAGTTGAAAACTGGGCTGATTAAGTTATGCCTGATGCAGTTTTGGTTATATAGACCAAAGTGGTATGCAATACAGAAAAAAAGCTATCTGGAACTAGACAAATATTTATCACAACATTTTTTTTCAAATAGGAAGTAATGTAAGTAGACATAAATTCTATATAATCTATACCAAGCCTATATTGGGTGCAGTTGTTAAATTTTCCATATCTCAGACTAATTTATGCTATTGGAACAAAGCTAACAATTTAATTTAATATTGACCTAATTTGAAATTGTCTTTTAAAATAAAGCAATAAATCTATGAATGAGTCCTCACAGAACATGTAACATTGCAACATTATATATTGGGGCTCAATAAATTTAAACTTGGAAACCAATGTAGGGAAAACTATCTGTTCTTATGTTCTTATGATGTTTAGGTCATTTTCCAATAGGTAATTTGTGGGTGAGTTGCAACTCCATGCTAGTGTATGTTGGTTGGTGTCAATTGAAATGTTTACTGTATTAAACCATTAATACATTTATGCCTAATGCCTCATCAAGCATGACTTTGTAAGATTAAAGGTTGAGACCTTTTCCTCATGGTTTGGTCCCCCCACTTCAAAAATCTTTGCTGTGCCCCTGTCAACACTAGCCGGTCAACAGTGTATAAAAATCGAATGCATATATAATCTAATATGAGAATTTATTTTTAAAAGTGTGTGTGTGTGTGTATGTATGTATATATGCTAAAAAAAATTGAATAACGATACATGATAGTTTTATCATATCTTATACAAATCTCTCTCAATTTATTTTTGAATACAGCCACAAAATATGAACTTCATATTCAAATAATTTACCTCTTTGCACACTAGTATATCTGTCAATTTAACTTCAGAACATTATCAATCATTGTCACTGGGTAACTGTCGCTGTTCTCATCCACACAACAATGATCTCCCCCTTAAACACTTGAAATTCTTAATCATGCATATCCTACTTCTTTTGAATAATTGAATTTAATGGCTTTATCATTAACTAATTAATATAGTACATTTAATATATACCTGTCTTCAACAATAATCAAATACCCCTTGTTTATAGAAAAGAAAAAAATGGGATGAAAAAAGTATCTTTATTGGGCCCCTTCCTTTGCATCTAAGGGGAAGCGGTGGTGGTGGTGTTGAAAAGAGCTTAATTGATCTTCAGGTTTGTTTATGAGGTATTCTAAATAGTCCGGATTTTGCTGATTGGATTTGTGTCCAATAAATTGAATTTAGCTGGCAATAATGTGTCTGCTTCTCTTTAAAAGGGATGCACATTGTATTGATTAAATAAAATGCTTTTCTCAGTTCTCATCCACAGTTTGGTTCCATCACTGGCCTGTCAATACAACTCGGAGTTTATTTAACCCCTTCCATCACCTGCTCCCAATCCTATCAGCTGGAAGTTAGATCATGTATATAAAACAATCACCAGTGAATAATAAAGCACAAAACAAAATCAAACTGACGTGCAACACAAAAGTGGGCACAAAACACAGACACAAATGCTGTTTTATTATTTTGCAAGCTTTTTAAATAACTCTGCACAACACTGAAATGCACACTTTGAGCCGACAAGAAACTAAGATTAACACTGATATTAGAACTAAATAGCAAGATTGAGAGACGTATTGAATTTATCATGGTACATAATATGTAACATCTGTCACCTGACTGCCAGGACAGATGGTGGCCACATCCTCCATGTCCATAACATGGAACAGGCTCCTAATGGCAACATGAGAATGAGGCTTGATGAGAATGCTAGACACCCACTTGGTTTCCAATCACCTCAAGTTCGTGCTACCACTATTACTATAATGTGTTTCGACAGATGGAGACACATTTCTGTCTGCACACAGTGTAGGTGGAGATGCAGTATGTTCATGTGTATGAATCAGGCCATTTATATTTATTCCTCAGCCTAATACTTTAGACCTACTTGAAAACAACTTTATTTTTCCCTATTTTCATCCCAACACAGGTCATAAGATCAAGTGTCAGCACTTACCCAGCATCAGAAGCGTGAAGTTTGCTGATGACCAAATACTGCCAAGCTGCATACTGACATATATGTGTTATGTATCCTACAGTCCTGTGTGGAGACTTGAGTTTGCATGATTTTGGTAATCTGTCAAGTAATGTCATGTTCAGAATGTGCATTAAACTGGACCATTTGGGACCACAAAAAGGATGGGTGAAAGGCAGAGAGAGAGAGAAATGGTTTATTGTTAGTTTGTCTGCTCATTTATTTGCTTATACATATATATATATATACACACACACACACACATATATATATATACACACATATATATATATACATATATATATGTGTGTGCGTGTGTGTGTGTTTGTTTGCTTTCCTCATCGTGTGCTCAGTACTGTTCAGTAGTGTGTTCTATGTTTCACATGTGGTCCTCATGTTATTTCCATTTCCTGTGTTAGGGTGTTTGTGTTATATATAACAGTTGTGTCACCACAGTAGTAAGGGCGTAAGCACCATTTTCTTTTCTAGTTCTATATTTTCTTTTGGTTTGGGGCATATCTAGGGAATTAAGGCAGTCAATTGTTTCTCCTTTTTTTCTTTTTCTGCAAGTTCCTCTAACCCTACTGTGTTCTGTAGATGGATCGAGACCTGCATTCCCCATCTGACTATGTAGTACTGGTGGATACCTAGAAACTTATGTCTCACTTGATATGGGAGGATAGTTACTGTAGACAGAAGATTTAATTTGCAGAGTACCTACAACACAACAGAAGGCAAAACAGCTTGAGGTACAGTAACTTGTGCCTGTCTGGTGTAACAGTTAAAATGTTTAGCTTAAAAGCTATAAGGATTTGTGAACACATCATAACACATTATAATGCTTTCATAATGCATTATAAACAAGGCCAGTAATACAAGAAGGTATATATTACAGCCATGTTTATTATGCATTATGAATTCTTTATGAAGCTGCCCCCTATAATATACTGTAGATAACTTCATGTTTATAATGCTTTATGAATGCATTATAATGTGTTATGGAAGTGTTCATCATGGCAATCATAGAAAGTGTTACTAGTTAATGATCTTCACAATCAGCTTAGTTAAAGTTGAGGGTGTGGTTGATGTAACTTTGCTGTACAGTCCTCCATCCATCATCTCCCGCTTAATCCGAGGTCGGGTCGCGGGGGCATCAGTCTCAGCAGGGAGGCCCAGACTTCCCT
>JAODJX010000136.1:21840669-21876882 GCA_026776945.1 Isichthys henryi
TAGTTTAGTTCTCCCCAAGCGAGCTTGATGGGCCGAATGGCCTCCTCTCGTTTGTATAGTTCTTATGTTCTTATGATACTTCCATAAAGTGCCAGAAGTATAGTACTTCTTTTGTGTTGGTTTTCCACTGGCGTACAAACTGGTACCGGCACCAAATGGCATCATCAGTGGCCGCCCCTGACTGACATCACAACGCAGTATTTCTTTCGCTGAATTTAAACATGTTATTATGATCCTTCACTTTCCTGTAGTCTGGTTAAAGCTTTTTTTTATCTTAAAACGGCATTGTTCGGTGTTTCGCGTGTGCCCCATTTCTTCCAAGCGGCTTGCTATTACAGCAAATACTTTTTTATTTCGAAGCGTGCCATCTAAATCCCGCTGGATCTGTTCATCTGACCACATGGTCATTAAAGTCTGTGTTTGTCCATCTTTCCATTTTACTTTTTAAATATTTTTGTTTCTACTGCTTTTTATTTTGTTTCTCACTGTTCACTGTCTGTTTCAAAAGATGCTGGTTGTATTATGTGTTTCAGCAGCAGGCTATTTGCATAACCATTCAACAGCAAGTACGTTTGCCAGTCCCACCCCAAAGTACCAAAGAAGTATCCCAGCTGGTTTGGAACTTTTGGTATTGGTACTCGACTGGAAGTCAATGGAAAAGCGAAAGTACCGTACTTTGTGCAGTGGAAAAGCGCCTTAAGTGACTTGGGGAACAAAGCATTGACATTTTGGGTTCATGGCCAGTGAACTCCCCAGATCTTAATCCCATTAACAACTTGTGGTCAATCCTCAGGAGGCGGGTAGACAAACAAAACCCTTTCAGTATTTATAGCAAACGCTTATTGAGAGGGATATGCGGGATGCATTTGCTATGTATGTAAACATTAGCACCTTTCAAGAAATTTATAGCCCTGCGATGGGCTGGCCCCTCATCCTGGGTTGTTCCCTGCCTCGTGCCCATTGCTTCCGGGATGGGCTCCGGACCCCCCGCGACCCAGTAAGGATAAGCGGTTTGGAAAATGGATGGATGGAAGAAATTTATCATTTTTGTGCATTGAATTTATGTTAACGTGTACTTACTATTACAAAATAGTAAATTAACTATTTTCTAATATTTATGTAACCATTACTGTTCCAAAGGGAATAAACTTTACGAATGGGATTTGCATCTTGTAAAGGTACAGTGCAATGTGTACATTAACTGGAACATTTCCATAAGAAAGCTATGTTTTTTAAGGGATTAACTCATTTTTATTGAATGTCTTGATCTTTCCCCAAAAACACAGTAGAATCTTCATTAACTAATTGTTTTCTTACCAATTTTACACTTAAAAGCATGAAAACATAAATTACAACAAAATTAAACACAAACACTTCTGATGCATGAGAAAATCGCGGATGCAAATAAGTTCATTTCCAATGAAATTTTCACGGATCTGTGAATTTGCGAATCACGAACCACGAATGCACAAGAGCCGACTGTACAAACACTGAAGCAGCAAACTTTGTGAAAACTAATTTGTGTCTTTCTCAAAACATTTAGCCATGATTGTATAGCTGCCATTAGTGCAAGGGTTAAAGTGGAAATGGCTCAAGCTAGTGCAAACTTTGCTATGAGAGAAATTGAAATGAAGGTTGAAGGTGCTCCTCTGCAGGAAAAAGAAATGAAAGCAGCAATTGCCGAGGCTGAGATTTTGGAAGCAGGTTTGTTACAGTAGATATAAAACAAAAATCTTGCAGTCACCAAGCCCTGCACCTTCACAAAGGAAAGTCAACCAAATCTTTGATTATGCTGAGCAAGCTGTAATATCAGTAAGCCAGCATTCTATCGATCATGATATTTGTGACAATAAACTATCCTTTCGTCAGACACAGTTCAGATGTGTGGTTCACATTGTGGTGGTACCAATTTAATAAGGTTTTAAAGGATGTTGACATTAAGATAAAGGATAAACAACGAATATCATTTCCTTTGAACAGAATAGAATTAGCTTAGCTATACTATATCACAGTACCAAAAGACCTTTTTAACACATACATTTATACCATGTTGACGTGGTATAGAACGAAAGAATATAAGAAATTTACAAACAAGAGGAGGCCAAATGGCCCATCAAGCTTACTATAAAGTTTAGAACTAAAATCTTATCTAGCTTGATTTAAAAGAACCTGGGGTTTTAGCTTATGCTACACTAACAGGAAGACTATTCCATACTCTAACTACAAGCTGTGTAGAAAGAAGTGCTTTCTCAAATTTATTTTAAAATGTTTTCCCGCTAATTTCCACTTATGGCCACGAGTTCTAGTATTTAAACTAATATTGAAGTATCCATTTGGCTGAACAGCATCCAGACCTGTTAGAATCTTATATACCTGGATCATGTCCTCCCTTAGTCTCCTTTGTTCGAGGCTAACCTCTTCTCATAAGACATTCCTCTAAGACCAGGAATCATTCTTGTAGCCCTACGTTGCACCCTTGATACCCTGGTGGTTCTTGTGAACTGTTTGGTTGGAACCAAAGTTTACACGCATTTGCTCTTTGAAACTCTTTAGTGGAGCATCTCTGCACTCCATTGGTTGCCGCTGAACTGCATAATACCTCATTAACATAATGTTAACCGGGCTTCAACTTCATTTTGGCGCTTTCACTGCCCAAAATTGCAACGTGCCCTCACATACAGAACAAACGACTTCCAGTCGCTTTGATGCTCTCGCCGCTCACTGTGTGAATGCACAGTAATAGTAGTTTGAAATGAAATGAACTGTAAAACAGGGAGCTTATTGTATATATTTGTTTTATATTTGTATACTTCCTGCGGCAACTAAGGAGATACGGTCTGCCATGGGAGTTGCTGAGCCAGTTCTACACTGCAGTCATTGAGTCTGTCCTTTGCTCATCAGTCACAGTGTGGTTTGGAGCAACCACTAAACTGGACCAAGGGAGACTGCAGCGAATAGTGTGGGCAGCAGAAAAAATCATCGGTGTCCCCCTGCCCTCCATCCAGAACTTGTACAACGCAAGAACTAGGAAATGGGCAGATCCGTCACACCCTGGACACAATCTTTTCCAGCTCCTCCCCTCTGGCAGCAGCTTCTTCCCTCAGGCCATCACCCTCATAAACAGCTAAGCTGTGTCACCTGCCTTCTGTAAATTTTCCCATAAGCTCTGTTTGCACTCAACCTCACATCTTATATTAGTACAGTGTTACCCATGTGTGTATATTTCAAATTTTATTTCTTGTATAGTGTAATTTATTTTTTGTACAGTGTCATTTATTGTCTGTGTACTAAGGAGTCTCTAAAATTCCTTGTGTGCCCCAATACACTTGGTGAATAAAGCTGATTCTGATTTCTATTTTTCAGTTTAACGCCCTGGTTCAGTAAATTGCCTAACAACAATTTTTTTTTGTTGTTTCTTGGATCAAGTGTTTAGCTTGTTGGATAACAATAGGTTAGGGGACCTAGTAAGGCCAGCTCACAGGTTTTAAGGGAGACAATTAATATTAGTTTAGGTTTGGTTGGAATCTGATTTTTCATACAATTACACCATCCAGATATTAAACTGTGTTACATTGTATTTTGACTGTAGTTTCAAAAACAATCTTGGTGATTAAATTTGGTAGGAGGTCCCCCACGATAAATTTCACCAATAAATTTCCAAAAATAAATATCCAATATACTGTATTACCTTACCGCCCAAGCCTATATCAGTTTGTGAACATTTATCACATGCCAGTCAAAAAAGCACCTTTACATGTGACTGGGAGCTTACGCATATGTACAGAATTTATATATTTGATCAGATTGATATGCAACAAACAAACAAGCATAGTGGTATTAACAAAATATTTAAATTAAATGTAAAATTTTGATGCATTTGTTTAATTCAATTCAATTTGATTTGTATAGTGCATTTTCACAACATCACAAAGCGCTTTATATTATCCCCCAATTTATGTTTAGGCTCCAGTTTATGGTTTTTGTGTTCAAATTGATAGCTAGAATGGAATTTGTGTTTTTCTGCAGCTGGACTTAGACTCGGCCACCCAGCTCCAGTAATGAATTAAGTCTCGTCTCAGAACTCCCCCCCAAAACCCCTTGGACTCGATTTGTAAAACATGGATTAGTCTTGACTCAATTTATTGAGTAGGACTCAGCTAAAGTGGACTCAAACACAGCACTGATGATAATAGTAAAACTGAAAGCAATTGGAAGTATAGATGTGCTTTCCTGTCAAGACGATATTATTATTATTTTTTTTGATGTTCTGCTTTGCAATGTACACCTGAGTGACCTACTCAATAGAATTAAAGGCAAAGTCATAAAAAATTATATCCAAACATGTAAATGGATACGTTATTATAAAGTTAAGGGCTCAGAGATGTATACATACAGTATATGACTTATTACCATGTGCAGTATTAACAATTTGATTACCATGAAGTCTAATTTCCATCATAGAATTGATTGAAACCTTTTTCAGAGAAGTGCCAGGTCTAACAGAATAAGACCAAATAGGATTGTGAGACATATTATGCATTATAGAAGAGTTAGTTCCGACCGAGAAATCTGATTGGACAAAAGTTATTCTATGAGTGTGGTTATCAGAGTTTAACTGCAGCCAGACATTTCACATCAGCTGTATCACTTTGCTTTACAGGTGTATCTAAAACAGAAACGTATGTCTCATCTCCACTGACATGGAGCTGGTGCTGCGGTAATTCTCATTTGGTTCCTTTTAAGAACCTGGCTGAGTTTCCACCTGTTTCAAAAATGAATGTAGGTGGAAGTCAGAGTAAAGTTAAGGTGCATATCTATTCTGTTTTGTTGAATTTATTTAGATCTGTTTCGGATTTTAAGTTTTTATAAGCTGCCGAACCAAAAAAAGAATGTTTTCAAAGTATGACTCATTGCTTGTTTCTATTTTTGTTTTTCTGTTTCTATTGCCTGTATCCACTTTTGTCTCTGTAAAGGCTCCCCCATCTATGCCTATTGTAAGTGAGTTTATTCTTGCCCGCACAATAAAAGAGTCTAATAACTTAACAGTCTGCCACATGATATCTTCACCACTGCAGTGCTACAATATTTTATTTATTAGACCTGCGGCATGGGTTTAATTTACAGTGTAAAGTTATTCTCCTATTAACCTGGCTAGCTGTTTTACGGCTGACACCATCGATATCAGACAAAACTTTATCCGTAATGGACCTAATATTAAGGATATGCCGAAGGTTTGGACAGGAACTTGTATAAATAAGTAAACAGGATATGCTATATCTTATTACTGTTACCTTATATATGCTATTCGATGAACTGTTGTATGAAAGCAAAAACATACTCGAAGCTGTGTGGTTGTACTCTAATATGTCATACTGTAGCTGTGATTAAAAGATAATCATCTTCTAATGAAAAAAAATGAAATTATTTAAATGACACTTTAAGACATGGAGATTAAGACATGGACAGTTAAATACAGTTAACCACCTATTTGGTGGAGAAGTCTTATGAAAATTCTGGAATAGGTGTAGTTTCAGAATTAAATGTTACAATTTGGATTCAGAGGATTCAGGTAGAAACACATATACTGACTATTATATTTCCAGGTGATCTCTCCAGTACTTTTAGAAATTGTACAGATTGGTGAGTTTGAGAGGAGTATGGGTAAGATGAGCAGAGCAGGTGACAAGGCTGTCCGGGGAATGTAATGCCATTGTTCAGTCTGTCTTAGCCATTGTATTGGTTTAGAGAGTTAAATATCCATGTAAAACTCACATGGGTACAGTATACCTTTAAGCGGAACTAATGTTTGAAAAACAGTGGGAAGGTGAGAGGTAGGGCATAGCCAGACTGTTATTCTGTTAATGGCGTGGGCTGTTTCTCTGCACCTCTCTCTCTCTCCCACATACAAATTGAACAGAAATTTCTTTTTGATTGATTATTAACTTAAATAGTTGTCAAAATGCACTCAAGTCTTACATCCTGGTTCTTTGTGTCATGGTTAATTGGATAAAACATTTTCTTCGTTTTGAAGTATTAATACCTCACTACTTTGAATTATTATTACTATTATTACTACTACCATTACTGCTCTAGTTACAGACACTGCTTCCACTACTGTTGTTTCCACTACTTTCTGCTGCTGCTGTTGCTAATGTCACTGCAGCTGTAACTTTTTATTGTTTTTCCTATTGTTCACAATGTGGCTGTCATATTTTCTCTTTAGCAGCATGTGGTTTTGGGTAGGACATGAGGTGTGTCAGCCCTGCTGACAGCTTGGCCATTTTATCTATGAAGATGGTGGGTGGATCCCCAGAGGATACCTGAGTCATTAGCTCTCTGTCTAGGCAGTAAGGTTAGACAGTGGAGGGCTACTGGTGAGAAGTTGCTCAACTTCCTGTAAATTCTTTTCCTCAAAGTCCTATCAGCTGAGAAACAAACATACTTTGATGACAGGAAATGCACCAACAAAAGCACAGGAGGCATACATTTAATATTTGTGGCTGTGTGTCTTGATGAGGTCAATCAAAAAAACACATTTGTTTCATATACTATTATACAAATATAAATATGTAAATGAGTTTCAGGAACTAAAGAAGTTTCAAGAACATTCCAATACAGAGTAGAGGGCAGGATAAACATTCTGGAACGGAACCCAGTGTATTATGTATATGTATTTTGTGTGCATGTATCCTACACCTCCCATGAATTTGTGCTGATTTTGAATCAGCAAAACAATGACAGACATGAGGAAGGCTAAATGATGCCAAAGTTTTATAAACTGTATGAAAGCAAGACAGAACTATTTTCCAACAACTAATTTAAAGATCCCCGAATCCTTTACTAAGTCCTGGATAGCTGTCATCTAACAATTACAAAGAAAACAGACTAGTCTTGGACTTGTGGTAACATTATAGTAATGAAACTAGCCAGGCTGAATCAAAGGGGCCTCCACTCCCTTAAAAAGGGGCCTCAACTAACTTGTGGCACCTGATTTGTGGCACATTGCCTGTTTCATATACAATTTTAATTTCTATATCCTAGAGGTATTTGGTTGAATTTTTTCTTTTATTGCAACCCTGCAATGCTTCTCACCCTGTTTTCTTTATTCAGTAGTTTAATTAGTCACTGGGTTGAGACCTGGCAGATGAAATTTAATGAAGGCAAATGTAAGCTGTATGAAAGGAGTAGAAATATAAAGTACAGGTATTTTATGGGCTTCACTGAAATAAAGGTATCTGATTATGAGAAAGACCTTGGTGTGTATGTTGATGCTTCCATCCCTCCACATCTCCAGTGTGGGGAAGCAATTAAAAAGGCCAATAGGATGTTGGGTTACATCTCTAGATGTGTGGAGTTTAAGTCAAGCGAGGTGATGCTAAGATTATAAAGGACATTGCTGCCTTAAAAAGGGTTCATCATAGGGCTACAGGAATGATTCCTGGTCTTAGAGGACTATCTTAGCTCAGCTGAATCTGTTCAGCCTCGAGCAAAACAGTGTGTAGTTAGAGTATAGAATAGTCTTCCTGTTATAGTGTAGTGCAAAAAAACTTTGATTTCCTTTAAGTAAGAGCTAGATAAGGTTTTAACAACTCTGAGCTATTAGTTGAGTTCTCCCTAATGAGCTTGATGGACCAAATGGCCTCCTCTGATTTGTAAATTTCTTATGTTCTTATGTAGTAGAGCTTTTAGTTTAAAGAATGTCTTCGGTCAATTTCCAGTCTGTATTACAGTGAATTTGCGGACGACTACGTTGTCTAGAATTAATCATTGTCCTCCTGTTACAGACATACATATGAGGTGATTGAGGTATGGATTGATTCTGATCGTGTATGGACTGATCATCCTGAGATTCAGATACGTCGTCACCTATAATATTACTGTTTTAAGGTTAAACTGCATAAGCATGTTTTTTTCCCTCTCTGATCACTTATATAACTTGTTTTTCACAAATGACTGGTTTCAGAGTATCTTTATCTTATTTGAAAGAATCCTTGTTCTTGTGTGAAAGAATCCTGGTTCTGGGATGCTTACCCTATTCAAGGACGCTTACCATGTTTCCCCGTACGTTTTGTACACCACTGGTCAGTGTATGAGACACCTCCCTTATCTTCATGGGAAGGGAAAGCATTGCTCAAGGATAATTGTTTAATTATTTTGGGAACTGCACCTAGATAGTCAGTGTGTGTAGAATGCTTACGTACTCCCATCCTTAGGAGGAGGGGATACATTGATTATAGAAACTTTCCAATTGAAACTACAGGCAGCATTGCTCGAAAAAAATTGGAAATTTGAGAACGTATTGCCTGGGGGGGGGGTAGGGTGAGCATGGCCAGCTCGTCCCCTGCCCACATGTAATGCCCAAAGTTTATTATAAAGGAAAGGGGAGATCTCAGTGTTGGCTGAGCTCAGCCATGGGACAGAGCGTGCATCACCCGGCACTTTCTTTGGGACTTACGTGTTGGTCTCCTGCCAGTACTGAAAAGGGCTCCCCAGTCTAAGAGTGAAGGTAGGTGATGATGGCACGTCCAAGTGTGAATAACTTGGAAATATAGTCTTCATGAAGTCTCTTCTTACTACTGAAACAACATTGGAGCCATTGTGAAAATGTGCAGGTACATCAGGTCTTCTGATTAAAGTTGCCCAATCTTCTCCAAGGGTTTTGTTCCCTACGATTTAACACCAGTTTAATCTTGTAGTTTATTCCCTCAGGCAGCAACAATGTGGGGTTAAAGTAATCTAGCAGCTTTGATGCTTGATTGATACCTTATTGTGTCAGTAAAGCACAGGTAACTCCATGAACACGATCACATATCATTCAAGTGTCACATCTGTCTGGACCATACAGCACTACAATCAACAGTGATTTAAGCATCTGAGAGTGTGTTCTGTGCCTCTCTAGGGTCAGGACAGAGAAAGCTAAAGCTTTTGCCATATGCCATTAGTTATGGCTGAACAACTTTGCTGACATTTTGTATTGTGTACTGCTATAAATCTCAGTTATATGTACACTGTGGGCTGTGGCTGCAGATTTTGCAAAAACGGATGGTATAGTATAGAGTCATGTGATATGTCTGAGAAGCAGATTTCTGATGCAGTCTAAGTAACCACGATAATTCACACACACAGACACACAGGTTTGTAATTATATCTTTGTGGGGACTCTCTTCATTTCTCTGGGAAAACTCATCACAACATGACAACCTTAACCCCTACCCAGCCCTAACCTTAACTATAAATAACCAAACAAAATACAAGACTTTTGGCCTTTTTTGATTTCATTCACAGATGTTTGTGGGGACCTGAAAAATGGTCCCCACAATATCAAAACAGGTTTTATTACATTGTGAGGGACATTTGGCCTAATCCACACACAAACACACATGCACACACACACACATTAAGAGACCACTCTATATTTTTAAACAAACGTGCATTTTAAAATCCTGGTTTAATCGCGATTCTGGTGGCAGAAGGTTATGCTGAACAGCTTGTTGCGTCCATGTTCAAAATTTCTAAGACAGCAGTACCCAAAAATAAGGTGATGCAGGAAACACTGGGAATGATTAGAAACCAGCCAGGTAAAGGGTGGAAGTGACATTCAAATGCCAGAAATGACTGTTAACTTATCCAACAGCTACTCATGAATCATAGGATGATATCAAGTGACCTTTAAAAGGAATGGGAAACATTAAGTTCAGGTATGAAGTGCACAGCTAGGACAGTTCATATCAGGCTCCTAGAAGCAGGACTGAAGTCCCATAAAGCAAAGAAGAGACCTTTCATTAATGAGAAAGGGGACTGAACCAGGTTGCAGTTTAATAACCCATTGGATAAGGTTGTTTATTTACAAAATTAAGTGCTAGTCCAGGTGTGTGGCTGTGCTGCACAAATAACAGGCTCTCGGCACTGATGTACCCAGTATTAGTAGCTCCCATGGGCATGGACTTGTACAGAGGTGCAGATAATGCTGTTTTATATTATAAAACTGTCTTTCTATTAGCTCATTCCTAAGGGGCAAACAACTTCAAAAGTAGATATTACCTAAGCATTTATTACTTTAAGGGAAACTCAAACACACATTGTCCTGGGTGGCAGCCCACTCCCAGCTAAACCTTATCTCATTTTTTCTGTTAATTATGCTGCTGTCCTTTGAGCATTCATGCTTTTAAAATTCTGCATGATTGATAGGAAATGATGGGAATGATGAGAAGAAATTAAGTCAAAAATGAATGAACAGGGCTCACCAGTTTTCTGCTTTGCATTGCCATTATTCACACTTCTGTCATAGATGTAATAGAGCCCTTTGTTCCAGTGGAGGTAGAGAACCCAAAGTAAATATTTAGCAGTATCCCTAGGAAACCATGTTGTCATTTTAATAATTTTTTTGGCAGATGTCTAAATCAATTGTATTGTCATATATCATATGTACAACATAAAACAAGCTTAGTATTTTGTTTTTTTTCCATCTATACACAGAAAGCATAATACAAGAAAGCATCATTATTTCAAACAACACAGATAACATTAACATTAAGTTACAATTTCTTTCCTTAAAGTATACCCATTTGCATTTGTCTTTATTTATACATTAATGATATTTTCTTACACTTCAGGCATGGGCAGTTATTTTCTTTTAGGTAGCTGGTATGGGAAAACATATTTAACCACATTTTGATTTTGCTGCTAACCAGACAACATATTGTCAGGCTTCACAGATTTTTATTTGAAATTGTACAAGTGAGATTGCACAAGAACATTGATATATAGTAGCTACCTTTGTAATCACATAAAGAACATATATTGTTATGTACATATTGTGATGCCATTCTGAACATACTTAAGTACTTAAATAAAATAAAAGAAGATGTGTGTGGGTGATTCCATTCTCATAAAAATCTATGAATGCAGTAAAAGAAACTGAAGATGCCAAAAATCTTGTATTTTCTTTGGGTACTTATGCTTGAAGTTAATTCTTGGTAGGGGTTAAGGTTGTCAGATTAGGGTTATGCCCATAGCAATGAAAGGAAATTCCCCACAAAAATATGAATTAAGGTCTGTGTGTGTGCGTGTCTATCTGTGTCTCAACAGTCTACACTTCATTCTTTAGAATAAGTTTTTGTTTGTGTCCTTTCAAAGTAATTTTCTGAACACCAGCTAAACGTTTAGAATACATTTTCATTTGTAATTTTCCCTTTTGTCCATTATCCATCCTTGCAAGCCAATTATTACATAGTAATCAATTTTGTACACTTAGCAACAACATCTAATCAATTTTATAATATCAGTCTACATACAAGGCTCTATTTGCACCTGCACTGGACAAGCAGAAAAGGGCCTCTCAACTGTCAAAAATGTCAAAAATCACATGCAGAAAGTAGGGTTGAGATTAGATACTACAGTAATTTCAGTTAATTGTAGTTTCTTTATAAATAAATTTCTTAGCTGTTCTGCATGCTATGGTTTTAGGATTACTGAAATGTACTCTAACATGGAATATTCTTTTAATGTGTTATAGTACCAACTTTTTTGTGTATTTTTCCTGCCCTTGGGATGCCCTAAATATTTTCATATGAAGCAACCATTTTGTAAGACCAACATTTCAGTTTTTCCTGATCTGCACTGAATAATAAAGAACAGATGATACAGCATCATTTCCATTACCACTGGCTTTAGCACAGCCAGGACTGGAAGGAAATTAAAAGATAAGCTTGCTGGCTATTACCGAGCTGCCTCAGATTCAGTAGGTCCTGCTGTTAGCCATTGGTCAATTTATCTCTGCTGGAAAATAACTTGGGTGATGAATTGGGTCCTCATATGGGCTTTTATTTATTTGGTTGTGTGTCTGTGTCTGTGTGTGTATACTTAAATGCTTTATATATGTACATGTCTGTTTGTGCTTTTGCATATATATTTGCATAAGTGCATATCTATGTCTGTGGGTATGTGCACATACATGAGAGTGTGTTTGCATGTCTGTATTTATCAAAAGAGGCATTCTTCATCAAATTAAACCAATATATGTATATTTCAATACTCCCGGTAACCCTAGAAATCGTGCTGCAGCATCTCTGGGCATTAGCTTGTCTGTCTGGAAATGGGATCATATTAAAAGTGTTGGGCTGTTTTGAAAACATTTAGCAGATGGGACTTAGATGAAGGCACTGGGTCTTACGAGTTACGGAGTAAGTCAAAAACAGATGTTTTCATGAATGAATGGATCAACTATGAAAAATTAATACAGAGCGCACATAAAAAGATAAAGCCAGAGGGCAGTGTTAATATGATTATGTCTTTGATATTGTCGATTCCTCTTTCCAGTTGCATGTGCTCTACTGCACCCATCCCCTTACCCACTACTAACCAGTGAATACAACACAGAGGTGCTGTTTTAAGAGGATGAGATTATATTGTCTCTTGAATGCCACTGATGACCATTTAAATAATGATACCTCAACCTCAAACTGAATATTTCTAACTGCACCTTATAATGTATGTTTTGTTGCATAAGCACAGACCACATGTGCATACATAAGAGTATGCTTGTAACCACAGTAACCAAACAGTTTTGGTGCCAGGGATGAGCTTGAGGATGCTCCAGCCCTTCCTGTAATGGCTATAGCACCCAACAGCACCCCCAAAGAACATGTTTCTTTTTTATTTTTTGAAATGTCTGTAAAAGCTGTAAGATAAAGAATATCATATTTTTATACCGTTTTCTTATGATAATGGAATAATTTTCACGTAATCTTGAGAGTATGTGTTTAAAAAGGACCGTACTCTCTATTGAGTTAAATTTGCATTTAAGAAATAAAGTTAACCTTTAGTCCTTTAACATCATAACCATTATTTCATTTCAGAATGAAGTGGTCAGTGTATTTTTATGCTGCTACTATTGATTTATTTACATTATAAAGGTTTCAGGAAAGCCATTTGGTAGTTTTCCATCTTGTTTTCTTACTCTCACACATAAGTGCACATGTTACGAGCTTTATGAAATTCTTCCTTACATTGAATTTTTTAATTTTAATTTACAATTTTTTTTTTATTTGAGAAAGATGTATACTTAGCAAATATATTCTTTTAACTGTCTTTCTGAGAGAGAGAAAAAATGAAATTATATATTAGTCTTTGGGGTTAAGGTTTGCTGTTTTTATGTGTACTATGCTGCAAATAGTGTAGCTCCCTATAGCACCTGCAACATTAAATTATTGATGCCACCACTGAACCGAAGCAGCAGGATTTATATTAGTGGGGCCAATTAGGATTTATTAGGCATAAGAACCAAATTTGTGGGGGAAACCACATCCTAGGAAATTAGGAGGCAGAAGGGAATGAGGGACACCACAACATTTACTACTACTAGACGCTTGGAGAATGTACAAGATTCTTCTGGTTGCACATCAAATGCGACTTATAAATTACAGGAAAACAGTTTTCTCTGGCCTATTGGGTTTTGGCAGGTTCTAAAATGTAACAGTTATGGTGAGTAGTTTATTCACAAGAGCTGTTTTAATTGCAGGTTATGTACTCCTATATAACTAGAAGAGATGCTGACAGAATAATAACATTGTATTCCCCAGACTGCCCTGTCACCTTCTTCACCCATGTAATCTATACTTCTAGAAATGCTGGATGGATCTCAACTAGAAATATGAAATCCAATAAATGTGTTTTTACTTGAATATTCTGAGACCTAGTTTCCAATTTGATTGCAGTTGTCTTTCCCCACCAATGAGATGGTTACTGTATTTCTTTGTGACTGTCTTAATGTGTATATTTTAAAATGTCATATATATTATTATTTTTTACATATCTCAATATTTATATTCTATTTGTTTCTCATTTGCGAGATCAACATTTTCCGTGATATAGAAAAATAACCTTAACAGATTCACTAATGGTAACTTACACCAATCAGCCATCTCCATGTAGGCCCCCCTCGTGCTCCCAACACAGCTCTGACCTGTGAAGGCATGGATTCCACAAGCCCTCTGAAGGTATACTGTGGTATCTGGCACCAAGATATTAGCAGAAGATCCTTGCGAAATGGGGCCTCCTTGGATTGAATTTGTTCGTCCACTACATCTATCTGATTGGATTGAGATTTGGTGAATTTGGAGGCCAGGTAAACACCTTTTTCTTGTTCCTCAAACCATTCCCGAGTATTTTGAGTATGACAGTATGCATCCTCCTGCTGAAAGATGCTATTGCCATTGGGGAATACCGTTGCCATGATGGGGTGAACTTGGTCTACAACAATGTTTAGGTAGGTGGTATGTGTCAAAGTTACATCCACATGCATGCCAGGACCTAAGGATTTCCAGCACAACATTGCCCAGAGCATCATACTGCCTCCTTCGGCTTGTCTTCTTCCCTTCGTGCATCCCAGTGTCATCTCTTCCCCAGATAAACGATGCAGAAAAGGCCACCTTCTGCCATTGCCCCATGTTCCAGTTCTGATTCTCATGTGCTTATTGTACAGTACACACTTTTGTTGGTTGACTGGGGTCAGCATTGGCACTCTGACTGTTCTGTGGCTACGCAACCACATATGCAGCAAGATACAGTGCACTGTGATTTCTGACACCTTTTTATCAGCTGGCACAGGTGAATGGCTTTACTTGAACCCCAAGCTTCACACACAACTAAGTACTGAGTACGAGTATATATACAGTGCCTTGAAAAAGTATTCATACCCCTTGATCCTTTTCACATTTTGTCACCTTACAACCACAAACTTAAATGTTTTTTATTGAGATTTTAAGTTTGTGGTTGTAAGGTGACACCATGCTCTGCCCACCAACATAGATGTCTGCCATGTTCATCTCTCCAACAGAGGTGTCCTCCATACTCTGCCCGCTGACAGAGGTGCCCGCCTACAGAGGTCCCTGTCTCACGGTTGCCTCCTGAGAGAGTACCAGTTCCCAAGTTCTTGTCTTGCAGTCACCCAGAACAGCTATTCCACTCTTGTCCAAGCTCCTGTCAGGCAGTCACCAGCAGTCACGCTTGCTCCTGCCTGCCTGCCCACAGCCATCGCCCAGACAGCTCCTGCATCTTGCCCTCAGCCATTGCCCAAACAACTCCTGCCTGCCAGTCTGCAGCTGCGGCCCAGATGGCTCCTGCCCAGCTTTCCCTGCCTACAGTGGTTACCTTGTCAGCCCCTGGATTGCCTGTCTGCTTGCTTGAGGCTGTCGTACAGTCGGCTCCCGGCTGCTCACCCGCCTGCTCGCCTGTGACTGTCGCCTCATCGGCACTGGCCTGCTCACCTGTGGCTGTTTCCTCGTCAGCCCCTGCCTGTTTGCCTCTGGCCAACTCACCAACCTCAGCCTACTTGCTAGCACTGCCTCATTTGTGGTCGGCGTTTCATTGGTCTTGTGCCTGCCTACAGCCGGTACCTCTGTCGGCCATCTGCCCGACCCCTGTTGTGGACCCCGGCGTTGTCTTCCTGCGGCCCTTGTTGCCATTTCCAGCACCTTCCAGGAGGAGGTCGTCAGGGGACGGACACGGCGAAGTCCTGCAAGAAAAGGCCTGCTTCGTCGCCTGGCCCCTTGCCAGTGTACACCTCGCCTCCCCGAACTCTGTATCTGTGCTCACCATGAGGCTACTGGTGGCCAGCCAGACCCCCACCTAGCCATCGCCACCTGGTGGCTACTGGCAGCTGTAAAATATTTTGGTTGCTTTTGTGTGTTTTTTTAATTGATTTTCTAATTAGTTTTTATATATTTTTACATGGGGCAGCATGGTGGTGCAGTGGTTAGCACTGTTGCTTCACACCTCTGGGATCCAGGTTCGAGTCTCCACCTGGGTCACATGTGTGTGGAGTTTGCATGTTCTCCCCATTTCATCGTGGGGTTTCCTCCAGGAACTCCAGTTTCCCCCCACAGTCCAAAAACATGCTAAGGCTGATTGGACTTGCCAAATTGTCCGTAGGAGTGCATGTGTGTGTGAATGGTGTGTGAGTGTGCCCTGCGATGGGCTGGCCCCCCATCCTGGGTTGTTCCCTGCCTCATGCCCATTGCTTCCGGGATAGGCTCCGGACCCTCTGCGACCCAGTAGGATAAGCAGTTTGGAAAATGGATGGATGAATATTTTTACATTTGCATATGTCTGGTGTGACAATAATATATTTCACCATTGAAATATGTTGACGTGCAATAGATTTTCCTGTTACTGACAGTCTGTGTTTTTCTCATGCAGAAGCTGGGGAGGAATGAACACAGTACTGCTTAAAGTTTGTTCGTTAATTCTGGAATAACAAAGGGTTTCTGTAAATGCTCAGAGACCTCACTTATTCTTTACTTACGCTGTTTGTTATCTTGTTCATTATTTGCTAAGATCGATTGCTTTCTAGAAACACACCTCTGTACAATACTATTAGAATTTCTGTGTTCACAATATCGGGTCCCTTCTGTAGCTACTGTTTCCTCTTTTTGTGGCCACATAAGGCTGCTGCTTTTTCAGTTATTGTCTTTATGGGCTTAAGTGTCAAAATTATCCTTTTTTTAGCTATAAATATGTGGCACTGCTTCAGTTTTGAGGTGATCTGTCTCAAAATTTATCCAGTTTTAGTTCCTCACTCATTAAATAATTGTGTGGTGCTGGACTGGTACTAAAACTGAAGTCCAGTTAATACAATAATCATGTTTTCACTATGTATAGATGGATGGATGAATACACACACTACACCTTGACAATGGCTCCATCTTCAAAGGGTTAAGATTTTTTCACATTATACCTATAGGTTTGATCAACCAATTTGCACCATTCAATGACAATAATTTGATGTACATTTTCTTGTTGTTATGCCCTGATCGTGCCATGCCCCCTCATTTACCTCATGTGGAATCCTCCTGGTTACCAGCTGTACCTAGTCTTGCTAGTTAAGAACATGAGAATATATGAAATTTACAAACGAAAGGCCCATCAAGGTTGTTTGGGGAGATCTTAACTAATAGCTCAGAGTTGTTAAAATCCCTACGTTGAATCCTGTCCAAGGCAGCAATGTCCTTTTTAAGGTATGGTGACCCTCACCTATGGTCCTGAGGATTGTGTAGTGACCAAAAGAGTGAGATCATGATTCTGTGTATTTAAGTGCTTTCTTGTGAGTCTTTGCCTAGTCTGGTCATTAGCGTCTAAACATAGTAAGCTTTTCTGTGTTCCTGAGTGTGTTGACTCTAATATATCCTGTGTTTTACCTATACTTCTGGAATCCAGCGCCTGTTTCCCTGCCCTGCACTGTTGTCACATGACACTTGTTACTTTGTCCGAATGGTAATTGTACATGAGAATGTTACCAACTGAGACATTTTTCAGAATTTATAGACAAAAAGTTACTTTCTAACTAAATTTCTAATTATGTCTGTTGGGTACTGTTGATGCCGGGAAATAATATTCCCATTCTAGACAATTTTTGAATTTTGACAATTTTTAACATTGAAATATTTATACTAGTTTTAGTAGTGCTTAAAGGGAAAAACATTTATGTAATTTTTCTTTCATTCTCTTGTTGTGCAGGATAATGAAATCATACTTGGTGATAATGTAATTAACCTCAAGCCAAATCAACATAATTAAAGGCATAATTCTGATGTAAAGTAAGTTTGAATTCTTTGGTAAACAATCAGGTCTGATTTTGATTATATAATAAAGCTCCTTTTTGCCACTTATAAATGGTAGTAACTCATTAATAATAATTTTTAAAAACTGTTATAACTTGTGTACAGTGTATAGTCTATTAATGATTTATAAAATGTTACAACCTATTTGATAACCTGATTATAAATTATTCATACACCCCCATAAAAGATTCACAACCCCGAAATACCAATTTTGCTAACTAAAATCCCTACCATCAAGTTGACAAATCAGAGGTCATTCCATACTCGACAGAAATTTATGAAGACCTCTGCTGAAAAGCTGAAGTGTACCAGTCTGGAAAGCATTACACAGGCACTTCTAAGGTGCTCACAAATATGGATCTGTAGATAATATTATGTAAATTCTGTTTTGATGCCTCAGAGCCTGGTTGACTGGTCATCATTGAAGGACCCATGATTTATGCACAGAAACAAACATTTTTGAATGTCAAGCAATCATTTCAGTATATTTATAATTATTCTCCAGTCTCAAATTTGACTCACTGTTGGTTGCTCTGCCCCCATGAGTGCAACAGACTGTTTGTCAGTTGTTTTCTCCAATTTCAAGTAGAGTTGCTAATTATCTGAGACTTTAAAGATTCCTTATGAAGTGGGTTTCTGAGTGGAGTAAATAATTAAACAGACAAATGAGTGGGCTCTGGGAGGATTCTTACAATTATCCATCACACCAGCAGTGACAAATTCAACTTGAGAAGGTTCCACCTAGACTAAGGGAGAAGAGGGAAGATCATTTTGTGCATCTGGATTAACTGTCCTCTATTTGTTCTTCAAATTAAATTATGTTCTTTGAATTATGAACCTGGTGGAGGACACCAGTGGTAAAGGGAGCTGTTAAGCTGAAGAAGCAGGTCATCTGAGCTTGGTTTTCACGTAGGACTCCGGAAGCAGTGGATAGGTAATTGCAGGCTAAGCGGGAAGTGGCTGTGACGGTTGCTGAAGCAAAAACTCAGATGTGGGGCAAGTTTGGTGAGGTATTTTACTTATTTTCAGTTGCCTTCGAAAAGGTTCTGGTAAAGGTGACTCGGGGGGGGAAACAAGGCTTCACCAATGCTATTTATGGCAGGGGTGAAGAGTTGTTGACCTTGACTGGGGATACAGTTGGGCGGTGAAAGGAATATTTTGAGGATCCCCTAAATCCGACTGATATGCCTGCCTCAGAGGAAGCAGACCTGGAAGACTCAGAGGCGGACCTACTCATCTCTGGGGCTGAGGTCAATGAAGTAGTCAAAAAACACTTACATGGTAAGGCACTGGGTGTGGATGAGTTCTTGAAAGCTCTTGATGTTGTTGGGCTGCCTTGGCTGACACACCTCTTCAACACTACATGTACATCTGGGGCAGAGCCTTTGGACTGGAAGACTGTGGTGGTGGAGACCAGAGGATGTGTTCCAACTTCAGGGGATAACACTCCTCAGCCTCCCTGGGAAGGTCTATACTGGGGTACTGGAGTGGAGAGTCCATCTATTGGTCAAACCTCGGATCAAATGCGGATTCCATCCTGGTTGCAGAACATTGAACCATCTCTTCACCCTCACAAGAATACTGGCGGGTTCTTGGTAGTCTTCATGTGTTTCGTGGACCTAGAAAAGGCATACAACCATGTCCTTTGGGGCATCCTGTGAGGGGTTCTGCAGGAGTATGGGGTACAGGGTCCATTGTTGTGGGCCCTGTACAAATGGAGTGAGAGTTTAATTTGCATTGCCAGCAGTAAGCCAGACTCGTTCCTGGTGGGTGTTAGACTCTGCCAGGGCTGCCCTTTGTCAGCAATTTTGGAGTTTTATGGACAGAATTTGTAGGCGTAGCTAAGAAGCAGAGGTTGTCCAGTTTGGGGGCCTCAGGATTGCATCTTTGCTTTTTACGGATGATGTGATCCAGTTGGTGAAATCACGCTGTGACTTGCAGCTGGGCGGTTTGCAGCTGAGGACCAGGATGAGGATCAGCACCTCCAAGTCTGAGGCCATGGTTCTCGACAGGAAGAGGGTGGATTGCCCTCTCCTGGTGGCCAATGAGTTGCTGCCTCAAGCAGAGGAGTTTAAGTACCTCAAGGTCTTGTTCATGAATGAAGGGAAAAGGGAGTGGGAGATTGACAGAAAGATCGGTGTAGTATCGGCAGTAATGAGGACACTGTACCATCCTACTTTAGTGAAAAGGGAGCTGAGCCAGAAGGCAAAACTATCAATTTACCAGTTGATCTACGGTCTGACCCTCACCTATGGTCCTGAGGATTGTGTGGTAACCAAAAGAGTGAGATCATGAATACAAGTGCAATGATGCTACCCAGATGACTCACTCTCATCATGAAATATTTATTGGTTCATTAAAAAAGAAAACATCTGAAAGAATATATGTTAAACAAATTTAAGTCAAGCTGAAACCATTTTTATTTCTAATAAGCCGATTTCAGTAGCCATTGACATAAATAGTCTAAACATCCATCTAAAAACCACATTGCAACTTCACAGGGCAGTCTGGACTGGACGCTAATACTGAAAGGCTTCAAATATTCTGATTGGAATATTATAAAGATTACAATTTAAAAGCTGTCCTTTGTTTAACTACAGTTCCTGAAAGTCTGAGTAAAATAATTCCAAAGCTTCACTTCCCAGAGAATGTAAACCATTAATGGTTGTTGAGTTACTGTTGAATTTGATTTTCATACAATAAATTCTCATGGGTGCATGTCATGGTCTCAGATGCTAAGCTACTGTGCTCAGACCTCCCTGGGGATTGTTATTTCACCATGGAGAGAAGTGGAAAGATAGGCACAGTGATTCTGTTTTGATTTTTTTTTTTGCATTTTTTTTCTACACATGGTAATTCCTTTACAGGAGTTTTAATAAATAATATGTGATCTATGCTGGAAGTCCTTTAGCGTATTTTTCCATTTCCCTTATTTGATTTTTGTTGGAAAAGTTTGCATCTACCCAAACCTTTACGAATAGCCATCTACTGAGAAATATGATAAACAATGTGTCATGCCCGGCTTGTCCGATCCTCGTGTGTGCCACACCCCCTGATTATCCACGTGTGCTTCCCTGATATTGTCCAGCAGTGTCCAATTATTTTCACCCAGTCTCGTCTATTTCAGTTCATGTCTTGCCTTAGTTTTGGTCCGTCATTGATATTAGTCGATGTTTGTACTAGCGTCCTGCCCGTCCCGATCCTCCTATTAAATCCTCGTTTACCCCTACTTTGGCCTCCTTGCCTGCTTCCTGCCCGCTTGCCTGCCCATCTGCTTACCCGCTCATTCTGCAATCCTGACAGAATGACGGACTAACAAAAAAGTGCAGCTTCCGTGACTGAGTCTCGTCATGTCTCGTCGATCAGGTGCCATTTTGGATTGCCCAGCCCGGCATCTGGGAAGATCCCCCGGCATGGGATCTCGTTAGCCGGAGCTGGGATATCCTGAACCGGCTGTTCCTAGAGGAAGACGCACACCTCGCGGAGGAGATGCGCGAGAACTTCAGACAGCTGGCCATGTTCAGGACGGAGCGCTGGGTCGCGCCACACGACGCAGGAACTATCCTCCCGCCGTCCACCCTGTCGGATTTGGCACAGCCTCCCTCAGCCACCGAGACCTGAAGGAGGAAGAGGAGGAAGAAGCGGGCGGTCGTCCTAATGATTGTCCTGGGGGCATGCGCACTCGTCCCCACTTCCCTCCCAGCCAGGGAACAGGAGGACTCCCCGGTCGAGCCTGACGTCACCACCGCTGCTAAGCTGCCTTCACAGGCAGCTTCCCCTGTCCTGGGAACACGCGAGCCGCCGCGGAGTTACCGCCGCCCCTTGAGCGGTACTTTTACCGGGCAGCGTGACTGGCTAACAAGGGAGCCTGCGCGGGACCTTCCAGTCCCGCCGCCTGCTGCAGCCACTCGGCCCGAGGCGCTCCCTTCGCCTGAGCAGCCGCCTTTGCCTGTGGCTCCTGTGCCCAAGCAGCCGCCTCCGCCTGCATCTCCCCAGCCTGAGCAGCTGCCTCCGCCTCCAGCGGCTACACCCGCTGCAGCATTGCCCGAGGCGCTTCCTCCACCTCCGCCCGTGACTATAACCCCTGTGACTCCTGTTTCTGACCCCTCTCCAGTCTCCCCAGCTCCTGTCCCCAAGGAGGTCCCGGACAATCGGACTATTGCTCCTTCCTCCTTGGAGGAGGAGGAGCTCGAATGGGACCCCGTGGGGACCTCCCTACTGTCTCCTCCGCCTTCGCCCAGGCCAGATCGACCCCAGCCTAGATCCTGCATGTCAGTGTCCCAGAAGGGGAGAGGACACAGACGCAGGGCTGCAGGCCTGCAGGTCCCCCTCCAAAGCCTCGTCGCCCTACCTCGGTCCCTCCTCCGACTCCACGTTGGTCGCCTGCGGGTTCCCCCGTTGCGGCTCCTCCGTCGCCTGCGGGTCCCCCTACTCTAGCGCGTCGGTGGACATCGCCTGGGCCAGCTATGGCTTTGCCGTCACCTGCTGCAGCTCCCCCTCCCTCCTTGCCTTCCCCGGTTTCCCCTTCAGCTCCCTCGGCACCTCCCCTGGTGCCCCGTCCGACTGCCTCCTCATCCCCTCCATCTGTCCCTCGCCCTGCCTCCTCAGCCCCTTCTGCTCCGGCCTCCCGGTCGTCTGCGGCCTCTCCGGCTGCTTCCCATCGCCTGCTGGGGCTCCCTCGGCCTCCCCTTTATTCCCCCTCCTTCTCTCCCTGGTCTCCAGTCTCCATCCTTCCTCTCTTTGTTCCTCGTCCCTTTGTTCCTCCCGTCTCTGCTCCTCGTCCCCCAGTGTTCCCTCCATTCACTCCTGGCCCTTTCGTCCCGCCTGTTCCCTCCGTGTCCCCGTTCCTCATCTGCCTGTCTGCCTTCCCTGAACTATGTCAGGTCTTGTCGTGGCTTTGGCCCCTGTGCCAGTTGTCTTTCAGTTCTGTTCCCTGTGCCCCGTTGATGGTTTTCTTCTTGTTTTCCAGGTCTCATATCCCTCATCCCGTCCGTCGTCTCATCTGAGGCGCGCCCGGAGAGCGCGCCTTTGGGGGGGGGGTTCTGTCATGCCCGGCTCGTCTAATCCTCGTGTGTGCCACACCTCCTGATTATCCACGTGTGCTTCCCTGATCTTGCCCAGCTGTGTTCGATTATTTTCGCCCAGTCTCGTCTATTTCAGTCCATGTCTTGCCTTAGTTTTGGTCCATCATTGATGTTAGTCGATGTTTGTACTAGCGTTCTGTCCTGCCCGTCCCGATCCTCCTATTAAATCCTTGTTTACCCTGACATTGGCCTACTTGCCTGCTTCCTGCCCGCTTGCCTGCCCATCCGCTTACCCGCTCATCCTGCAATCCTGACACAATGAGTCTACATATGTAATTATCATTTCATAACCATTATCAGTGGTGTTGTCTTCATTGTCAGAGAATCATATTGGGACACTGGTTCCCCTGGTTCTCTGAAATGCCAGTAGGAGGCATGTGATTGTAATTGTTGAAGACAGTACTTCCCCTATGAGTGTAGAATTGATGCTTGTTTCATATTCCCAGTGGGACCATATGAACAGTGATGACAGGCAGCAGAGATCTTCTATCAGAAAGGCAAATTACAGCTCTCTGCCTCACATCAACGGAGTGTCAAATTATAACACCTTTCAGCTCTGTAGGATAGCCCATGCTTGATCAAACCTATAATGTAAATTAAGCTATAAAATTCATATCTAAATGATATAAAAAACATTTACCAAAGTCCATAATAGGTTTTTATTTTTTTTCTGTGTTTGGAGACCTTGAAACTTTCTGTAATGGCACAGAAAATTGTGAATCTTTTTTCTAAGCTCCTCTGCACAAATGAGTATAGCTCATGAACAACTAAGGAAATTCATAATGTACTTTATGCTACAATGAAAAGGTTAGGTGTTGACTATGTTCTTTGTATCATTATATCATGACCTTTTAAAAACTGAGCTCACTTCTCCAGATAAATGTTACATTGTTAACCTCCATCAATACAAAATGAGCAAAGAAGCAGAATTCATAGTTGAAATGCATGAAAAAACTATATACAGTACTATATATAATGTTTCCTTCATCCATCTTCTAGCCTCTTGTAGGGAATAGCCTCAAGTGTGATTAGCATACTCACCATGTGTACTGTTTACTTTTGGATAACCAAAGGCTCGGAACATGAATGCGTGTAGGTCCTTCCAAGTACACCTGGAAAATCACTTACGCTTTAAAGTAAATCTAAGCAAATCTGACTCCAATTTAATTAAAGACTTATTTTAGTCGTTTCTTACTAATGTTTCACTTTCATTTGTCCCAGGTCCAGTCGGGCCCAGCAATTCAAATAACGCGTCAGCAGCTCAGTTGGTATTTACCATAACTCAGCTTGAGCAGTCAGAGTTGACAAACCCCTAGTAAGAAACCTTGACAGCTCTGCTCATTGCTTATTGTTGTTGGTTTGCTTTTTTGGATTGGTATTACTGTGTATGATTTGGTTAAGATCATTCTGTAAGAACATAAGAAATTTACAAACGAGAGGAGGCCATTCGGCCCATCAAGCTCGTTTGGGGAGAACTTAAAAAACAGCTCACAGTTTTTAAAATCTTATCTAGCTCTGATTTAAAGGAACCCAGGGTTTCAGCTTGCACTACACTAACAGGTAGACAGTTCCATACTCCAGCTACACGCTGTGTAAAGAAGTGCTTCCTCAAATTCATTTTAAAATGTTCTCCTGCTAATTTACGCTTATGACCACGAATGTTAGTATTTAAACTAATATTGAAACAACCATTGGGCTGAACAGCATCCCGACCTATTAGAATTTTATACACCTGGATCATATCCCCCTTAGTTTCCTTTGCTCGAGGCTAAACAAATTCAGCTGAGCTAATCTCTCCTCATAAGATTTTCCTCTAAGATCAGGAATCATTCTCATCGCCTTGGAAGAAACTTTTATTGTCATCCTTCTGCAATCTTTCTTTCTATATTACTCTTGGAGTATCTAATGTTATTTTTTAACTCGACCTGTAGGCTTAGATACTCCTGCTTTATTTTGAAATCATTAGTTACAAGGCATTTATGCCCACAGAACTGCCGCTCACTGGATGTTTTCCTTTTTTCGGACCATTCTCTGTAAACCCTAGAAATGGTTGTGTGTGACAATCCCAGAAGATCAGCAGTTTCTGCAATACTCAGACCAGCGCGTCTGGCACCAACAACCATGCCACGTTTAAAGTCACTTAAATCACCTTTCTTCCCCATTCTGAAGCTCAGTTTGAACTGCAGCGGTTCGGCTTGACCATGTCTACATGTCTAAATGCATTGAGTTGCCAGCATGTGATTGACTGATCAGTAATTTGCGTCAACGAGCAGTTGGACAGGTGTGCCTAATAAAGTGGCTAGTGAGTGTACTTTACACATATGCCTCCCCAATACACTGGTTCCCCTCTGGTTCAGATCAACTCGTCCGGCTTGAACAGGTCCCACCTGTTCCAGAAGGTCTTTCAGTACCGCATAAACCTAAACCCCTCTTTCCTATACCAATATTATAGTCACGTATTTAATCTCTTTATCTCAGCTAACTTAGGCTGGCTTGCACGTGGCATGGGAAGTATTCCAGAAAATACCACCATGGATGTTTTGCTTCTAAGTTTATCCGTGACTTCTATAAATTTATCCAGCAGAACAGTCCTCCTACAATTTCCTATGTCATTGGTGCCAACATGCACCATGACCACTGGATCCACCCAGCCCGGCTGGGCCCAAAAGCCTACCCACATGATTCGGAAGGTCCCCTACCTGGGTACCAGGCAGGCAAGACACCGTACGTAACCCTCTATCACGGGTGCACACATAACTATCTACACCTCTAATAACTGAATTCCCTACTACCACAACCTCCCTCCTCCTGGGGGTAGTCGGCTCACCCAAGGGCACACCTGCCTCCCTGGTCTTTTCGGGCTCTAAAGCTGGAAGCACCTGAAAGCGGTATAGACACCGTCACATCAGGTGATGCCGCTTCTGTGAACTGTGTACGCCATTTTCTACGTCTACCACCTATATTCACCCAGGTCTCTCGACCTACCTGTAATTCATTCTCCTCGCTCCCCGCTTGTGGCATACACACCATATCCCTAAAAGGCATAGTTTATTGGTTGGTTTATTGGTTTTCTGATTTTCACTTTGCCCTTTACTGTAACTTCGCTTTGGCTGATTTTGTTATTTGGTTTCATACTCTCACTTGGATTTTGGTTTATGTCTTCTCATCCCTCGGACTTTGACACTTTGATCTGTGTGTATGTTTTGTGTGTATTTCAGGTGTGTAGGGAGTGGAGATAAGTATAGAATTATTTGGATAGGGAGATAAGTATAGAATTTGTTGTTTGGTGTTGTTTTATTTGCACTTAGGTAAGTTTACGTGTGGGTTGCATTCGGACTTTAGGTTTTGCTCATCGTTTTGGCCTTAGTCATTTTTGAGTCCTTTTGCACTGTGTGTATTTGTTCAGCATCCATGGCGTGTCAATGATAAACAGAAAAATACAAAAAAAATACCCCTTTGACCACTTGTGTTCCCTTGTTCAACACACCCTGTCTTTCCTTTACTCCACTTCCCCTTTCCCTTTCATTCTGTTATGCCCCAACCCTAGACTAGGACTCATAACATCAGAGACTCAGATTCTGCATGAACAACTTATCCAAGCCAAACTGCAGTCCAAACACCTAGATTCATTTCTAGCAGTGCTCATCGCATACCCCGCAGTCTAGCTCTTAACCCATGGGGAGTGTGCCCCATTTACCGAGAGCATACTGGAGTAGGCAAAATATGACAACCAAGATGTCATCAAAATAACATTTTATTTATATATATATATATATATACAGTCAGGTCCATAAATATTGGGACATCAACACATCTTTTAATTTGATGGTATTTATATACAAATCAGGTGAACGGTATAGGAATTACAACAGTTTGTAATGTATTAAAGAGTGAAAGTTTGATTTATGATTGTTAATTTGTCCCATTACTTTTGGTCCCTAACTGTATGTATTTCTAGAGAAATTTAACTTCTTATACCTCTTTTACACCTTTTCAAACTCCTGTCTTGGGTTTCACCTCATCCCACTCTCATTGGCTGTTGCTCTAACACTTTTCACACCTACAAGATTTGGAGTCAAATGTTTTGGACATCTCAGCCACACCCCCTTGGGGATTCCGACTGTTAGGGCTTTCCCGGGGCTTTGCACCTTCTTTTCCAGTTTGTCTAATTTTACGGGTTGCTCCAGTCTCGGACACTCCTCTCCCAGCTGTTCCTAGTTTCCCCTTGTGTTGGTGTGCTATATCTGGCAACTTGGTTTTCTGTTCTGTGTGAGATCTTCATGGTATGCCCAAAGTTTGAGCGTTTCTCCTGTTATCAACTTTCCTGTGTACCGACCTCTGCTTCATGTTCCAGACCACACGCCTTGCCTGCCCCATTTTCACTACCGACGCTGATTGCCCGACTCATGGCCGGTTTTTTGACTACGATCTTCCCCTTCTCCTTCTGGACACCGCCAACGATCGCCCGACCTACGCCCAGCTCACCAACTCTGATTTCTGCCTCCGCCCTCTGAGCTCCGTGGCTGATTGCCTGTCTCCCTGTGCTGTGCCTTCATGCGCCTTTTCCGTCTCCGGGTAAGCTGAGTTTATTAGGAAGCCTAATTCTATGCTGGTTATTTCCTTAAGGCTTATTCTACAATAAAACTGCTTTTCTGAACTCAGTCTGTGTCAGCGGCTATCCTGTGTATCCGTCATAGGAAAGAGTAACAGTGCTCGTCGGACATCCAATTAACAGGTTGAGTGGTGATGGCATAGTCAAATTCTAGGCTGTCCTTTAACTTTAAATGCACTAGCTGACCGTTTCTTCTCATGAAACAGAGCAATATTTAATCTCCTTTGTAGAATGAATGCCTTGAATTTTCTCTGCTGTTATAACTACTAGAGGAGGTTACTTTGATTAATTAAAGATATGACATTTGAACATGCTATAAATGTATTTGTTAACAAAGGATATTAAGTGTATTTTTAGTAAATGTTAAGTTAGTATCATACAAATGTAGAAAATATTGATTTGTGCAAAACTTTTGACTGGTAGTGTAGCCTGCTAGATATCTGACGGGCATCTGTGATGCATTGGCGACTCCGTTGGGTCACGTCTTTGAACAGTTCACTCATGGTGATTGAGCGTCAATTTGCCAACACTGACCAAAGACCAGTTTGCCTCCAATCTAGGTTTTTTTGGGAGATCTCCAAAAACTGTCAGTGAGTAATAAATCACAGCTAAAATTGTGTAGTGTGAACTTACCTTAAGTAAAGGCTACACATGGCGAGTATGCTACAGTAATTCCCTTGTGGAGAGTTCTGGCTACAGAATATCCCACAACTGTCTCATTTGCCCTTCCTTAAATATCAAACTATGCAATAGGGTGTCTTTGAAGATGGTGATACACCACTCTCTGACCAGATGTTATAGTTATTGTTTACTTAGATATATTCGTTTTAGATTGTGGTATCTTTGCGATCTCCTCCAGGGTATACTGGTAAGTCATTGGACATATAAGTCCTCAAATCAATGGTCAGTCGAATTTTAATGGTGGGGTCATTAAGGTCTTTTGTTCACTGATAGGCAGAGCCTTCCAACAAGGCAAGATCTCTCTAATTCACTAGATCTTCATAATATTATGATGCATTGGTTTAATACTGAGACAATTATATCAGTTACACCGAGCCCATTCAGAAGAGACCAAGTATGAGTATGTACATTTATTACATTAACATCAGACAATGCTTTTCCCATTTTGGCTTTTTTCGTAAACGTTTGGGACCTGAAACAGGATCACTGGAGGAAGGAGGTAGGGGAAGAGGGCAGGATGTCTTTATGATCAGTGAGTCTGCCTGTGGGTTCTTTCTCATTCATTAAGGGTTGACATAACGTTGCTGATAATTTGGTTTGAAGACCTTTCCCTGACCTTATTGGATCCAAGTTGGCAGTATCAATCAGTACCTGAGTGAAACTCAACAGAGGCCCAAAGAAGTCCAGGGTCACAGAGACCTATGTGACCAGCAGTCTTAGATTCTTATCCCGCTCATTGTCACAGCAGCCTGGAGCCTATCCCAGGCAGCTTAGGGCAAAACCTAGATGAGATGCCAGGCCTTTACAGTTCACAGACATACAAATGTATTCATTATGGCAATTTAAAAATGTCAGTTAGCCTAACTCTATGTGTTTGGGCTGTGAGAAGAAAGCCAGAGACCAAATGAAAACATGCAAACACCGTACACAGAGCAGAAGTGAAATTCATCCTTTAACCCTGGAGGTATGAGGCAACAGCAATTAAAATACCTCTGCCATGAATCTGTTTTAATTGAATACTGCCAGTGGAACAACTTTGAATTATAGGTACTGTACATGCCTGCACAGTTGCTTGTGAACAAACACAGATGCACACACAATAACCTAAAACAATTGCATCTGAAATTTTTAATTCAGACATGGGAGGCCAAAGTGCTCTTTGACCTTGAGAAATATCCAATATTTCTCATTCTTTCCCTTTTTTCTCTTGTCATTTACTTTAACATTTAGCCTGGAGGTATCTGGGTTGCTTGAAAACATTATGTGCTGTGCAAAATAAAATATCCAATTGAGTGTTCTGTGTAATTTCCAGGGCATTCAAAGCTGAAAAAAAAACACTTGTAACTTAACCAACAAAAAGTAAGACTTGCATGTCATGTATGTCTCCCACGTTTCTTTCTTTCTCTGATAGCTGCATCTTGAATCTTTTGAGAATAATTCTATGGTCACAAAAACATCTCCCCTGATCCACAGGAAACTGCACCACTTTGCCTGAACTAAGGCTGTATTTTATCAGCAAACAGAAGGGGCATGTTGACGTCTCATAATAACATTCCTGACATTTATTTTCCTACAAAATCTATGATCAGTTAAACCTTTTTAACTGATTAGGTGGTCTTTTAAATTGAATTTCTGCTCATGAGGTGCAAGTAAATCCTTTTTCCATTAAAACTGCTCATTTATCACTGCACTCTGGCACTCTGAGAAATTTAGTTCTCACTATCTCCATGGAAATCATCTAAGTGCTAGGCACTATAATATAAAGGCAACATTATCAGAATCCAGATGCCTGGCCTATACAACCTTTGCAATAATAATTTTAATTATATTAATAGTTTACTAATAGTTTACTAATGACTAATTTTTCGTATGTCTTTCAAAAAGGTTTAAAATTGAGTATTTCAGGTGTGATGATTTGTTTCTTATATTTGTACCAAAAATTTAGAGTGTTTTTTTTGACAAATTAACCTCTAAACCTTAAATCTCTTTGAAAAGATGCATTCAGATGCAGGATATGAAGTGCCTATCCATTATATTAGGCACAGAACAATATTAACATTATATGGAGGTTCTTGCTTAGACCATAACTCAAGTATGGATTCTGAATATAATCAAACTGCAAGCATGTCCGGTGGCTGCAGGCCACAAATTCCTATGCCTTTCTCTCGTGATAGTATGTCATCATCTACCAACATCAAATCCCCATTCCCAACATGAAGCCATTTTTAGTTCATAATATAGATATATCTTTTATTAGAAATGAGACACATTCATGTTGTGCTCTGAAACTGTACATTAACAAAGAGTTGAAACCAACAAAATAAAGGAGACAAAACAAAAGTCTATTTCAGAGAAGGCCGGGGCCTGAGGCTGGGTTGGGGGGAAAGTGACTAAGGTACAGACAATGATATTAAAACACACACCATTACATTAGTTACAGAACACTATTATAGTCCAGTAACCCAACAAAGTGGGGGGTGGGCAAAAAAAGAACAAAAGAAACATGAAAATCCTAAAGCACAGTAGAAAGATATGTATAGGCTAAAATTCATTCTTTGTTATTCTGTTTAAATAATTACAGTACTGTACAGCAGGACTCTCTCTATAAAGAGCTTTGTGCTTTCTCTGAGTGCAACCAAAAAAATTGAGTTACTGTCACAGTTTCTGCAGTTTCAAATGTATATATTTATAAATGTTCATTTTAACAAATAAGTATTTATATATACTTTTTCAAACATTTAGTCCTTTAAATCTTTTTCCTGTGATCCAAACCTTTCACAGGGCACTCCACATCTGTGTGCATGTGAGGCAGCCGCAAATGCCTGCCAGCACTACGCCGCTGTCAGGGCCACCACCACTGCACCCACTGTAGGGGGCCTTGCAGAGGGTGGCCGGTGCAGCAACTGCTGCTGCGTAGCAGTCTTGCTGAGGCAGTGGTCCATTTTTCCTCTCGTTCCACAGGGCAGTGCATCAGGTTCTTTGCATGGACAGCTAACATGCTCGCTGGGGTGAGTCGCCAGGAGCGGCACATTTTCCCAATCCACCTGCTCTTGTCCACTGTCTGGCCTGAATGATGGTTTTGAGCTTAAATTGCTTGATTGTTAGAATTTTAGTATTACTAGTTCACATATTTCTAAGAAACCAAAAGGTGGAACTGGTATATCAGTAAAGATGAGGGTGCAAATTTGTCTTGTTATAATAATTTTAAAGATAATATGATACAAAACGGTGAAACAGTAACAATTAGGGGCATTGATTTTTTTCATTGTAATAATGACTGATGAAATCCACTGTAATAGACTGCAGACTGCTTATTATACCCTATAGGCCTTATAGTCTTCAGCTGACTCATTACATTAAGCAGAAAAAATAACAGTATGTAAATCAACAAGAATAAAAAAGAAGAATAATGGAAGCAGACCAGAGTTTAGTTTTGGGGGATGGTGGTGGGGGGTTCCTCTGTGTCTCACCTGCCTGACCACAACCAACCAATGAAAGAGATGTTGCAAGGGAACCCTACCCTTGTTTAGCACTGACAGAATGCTGAAGTCTTTCTCTGCAGAAACACATGGAACCTGTATGTTTCTTTCTTGGCATCGGTTCATACTCCTTTCCATAGCTTTTTCATAGAAAAAAAAGTCACTTTTCGATGTTCTGTCCTTTTGTCAGTATAAGGAAAAGGCGATTCTGGTATCAAAGTAAAAAAAAAAAAATTATAAATAAATAAAGAAAGGATAAGTAATTTCCCCTCTTTCTAAAAATGGAGTTGAGGGTCCTCTACATCCTGTAATTCTTTCTTTCTTTTGGTCCTCTCTCCCCTGTAAGTCTGTTAGTTTCAACCTCAAATGAAATGAAGAGAAGATGGGACTCTACTGGATGTTTTCAAGCTCTGGTCAGACTTCTGTCTGCAGGTCGATGATCTCCTGGCCCACCAGGGGTATGGTGGCACTGGCCTTTTCCCACTCCACACTCTTAAGCTCTAATGGTGAGGCCTGCACAGGCTCCAGGTCCTTGCGCACCCAAGAGGGGGGAGAGTGTGTCTTGCGAATTCCCTCCCAGGCCCGTTTGCTGGGGGTCTGCTGTTTGTCCTGTGTATAGGAGTGGTCGCAGTGTCAGGTTAAGCATTTGTACAAATATATGTAAAAATATATACAAAAAAGCAGCTGAAGACAATGTGATTTTCACTGCCACATTTTCAGGAGACATTTCATGGGGCATTAATTACATCCTGTAATTGCATACACACATTTCCAAAATTTTAAAATAAACAGCTAGAGATAATGACAAGTAGCACACAATGCAGAAACACATTAAAGAGCATTACATAATAAAGAATGGAGGAGGAACACTATTTAGACACTCACACTGAGATTGGTTTTGTCACTGCCGCCAGAGGAAACACTCCATCGCTTACCAGGCTGCAGGGAAAACAGCAAGTCAGTGTCACTGATTGCATAATCGTTACATTTTTATTTCATTTTATGTGACTGAGAATATTTAGTCTCACTGATGGATTGCTCTTTTAGTGTGAGAGTAGAAATGAAATCCTGACTGACAAGCATAAAATGTATATTATTCGTTTTACAAATTAATTAGATCCTTAACCTGTTCGCAGAGAATTCAAAACTGATTTTAAATTCTAATCAGATAAGAAATCTGCAATAAATATGTTACACTACACTAAAATAAAATGTTTTACGCTACAGAAAAAATATGTCTCTGTTTCCATAAGTTAGCAGTTTTTAAAAAGTGTGCTTCCATGGCTGTCGTCAGTGTGTGTGTAGCTGTCTAGATGAGCAGAGTGTCTCACCTTTCCATCAATGGGTGGGGATTCTCGGTCCTTCTCAGCATGTTGCAGCTTCCGATTTAGGTCCTGAAACATGTCTTGATGTCGTTTCCGTGTGTGCATGATCTTCTACATGTGAAAGAAAAAAATTATAACACACAACGATATTCTTAAGTCACATGTAACAGTATACATACAACCAGTATGTCTTTACTTTTCTGAGTGTTATTCATCCATCTGTTCTCCACCTGCTGATCTAATACAGAACTGCAGTAGACCGAGAGCCAAACCCCAGGAATGATGTGGGGCGAACACTTTGAACTGGATGCCAGTCCATTGAAGAACACTCAGAGACACAATCACACGCTATGGGCAATTTAGATTCTTCACTTGCCTTAACTGGCCTTGATCCACTAAGCCACTGTGCCATCTGTTAGTGTCACATGACTAGGAAATTGACTAAATTCATAAGCATGGATTTTGGAGGGCATACAGACATGTGCACAAAGGACAAAATATATTACCTCAAAGTCTAGTTCAGCGTAGCGTGATTTCCGTCTCTGCAAAGGAACAGATAAGGCCTTTAGAGTGTGCTATTGTGGGCGAGTTCAAGCCCACATGACACAAGGTCTTGGCCAAGAGTGAGAGACACCACTGAGTGAAAAAAGACTCATCTGCTAAACTTTAATATGCTTGCAACTATTTAAAATACTTCATCTTGTTTAAAATAAATGGTTTAATACCCAGTTCTCGTTCTCACAAAATACTACAAATACCATTAATTTTCAATGGGCCGTGCTCCTAACATATAAGTAGCATAAAGACAAAAGTTAAACAAATGATATATTTTCCCGATTCAGAATTAAATAAATGTACAGAAAAAATATCTAGAATTTACTTCAGATGAGTTAGAACACTTTTTAGTAATTTTAAAATGAAAACTCCATTGTGATTGTGAATACTGTAACTCTTCTTGCATACTTCATAGCATTTAGCAAAGAGTTTTCGAGAATAAATCTCCCTGCTTTTTAGATGTCAGCACAGCTGTTTGGATGATGCCGCCCCCACTTCCCATCTCCCTCAAAGAGAAACATCAAGCGCTGGGGTGGCGCCTGCTGTGACCTTGAGAGATAGTGGGGGAGGAGATGGAGGAGCATAAAGCATGGTGGTGGGTGGACAGCAAATCAATTTTCACCAAACACAGGCCAGTTCTTCGTGCCATGGAGGACGCCATGTAGCATACGCAGCATGCTTTCTCTTTGTGTTTTATGCACATGATTAGAGAGATGCCACCCATTTCTTGCAATCCCAACTCTCCTGCCGAAGCTGTCGTTAAGTCTAATACCCTATCGCCACTGCAATAAAAAGATAATTTGCACTGTCAGGCTGCAGGTCCCTCACTCTTACACAAATTACCCTGGCAGTGGTCCACTGCGCCAATCATATGCAGTTGGAGGTAATTAAATGTACTTCATATAGTCAGTGTTACTTCTGTTAGCAAAGCTTAAACAAAAACCCAGGTCACACACAGTATGTGGTACTCATCCTTGAGGTGAAAGACACACGCATGGTAGCTGGTAAACCTTTAAAATAAAATCAATCCAGCACCTGGATACAACATATTAATGATTAATGCAAAGCATTTAATAATATATATCATTCTTCTAAGGCAAAAAAAATCTAAAAAGAACACTGATTGGTTAGATAAAATAATGAGCTGCAAAAGTTTATATTTGGAAAACTCACACAGTACTCCCATACATACTTGCATGATCTTTTTGGAGTATCAGTTTTATGGAGGACAAAGGCAAAGATGACAAGCTGGCATATAAAGACAGTATGAGACGACAATAACTATCAAAAAACATCAGGTTTCATTATCCTGCATTTTAAAATGAATGTGGGGCCCTGACACATTTTCCTGAGTAAAAATTTGCTTGTTATTTCTCTCTTTGTTGTTGATTTACATCATTAATCAATAAAATTGAAATATACAAACCCCAAAGAGAAGAATAAGATATGAATGAATGACACAGAAAACCCTCTCGTGCTAACTCAGATACCTCATGGAGCCTCTCACCTCCAAGGAGCTCATGGAGAGTGTTGACACTGTCTCACTCTTGGACATCATACCGGAGTTCCCTGAGTCACCAGCCTCACCAAGGCTGTTAGTCATCTGTGACTCACTGGAGATGTTCTGTGCATTTTGTGCAGGTGCCTCCTTCTCAGAGCAGGATACACTGACATGGTCAGCAGGCAGGGCCTTGAGGCTGAAGCCCGGTGCCGGCTCTGCAGCAGGGTTGCTCAGGTGGATGAGTCGGGTCTGGGGCAGTTGCTCGATATTGATGTTATATTTTCCAGGGTCCTCTTTGGGCTTGACCCGCAATGTGGATGTGTTATTGGGCAGCAGCACATAGCTGCTGTTTTCGGGGGCTGCGGGAGCTTCGGCAGGCCCACGAGTCAGGTCTGCATCCATCTGCTTGAAGAGCTCCCCATCACAGATGTAGATGGACTTAGCGCCGGGCAGCTCCCGGGCACCAGTACCTTTGTCTCTCTTCAGAGTGAGTGTGTGACTAGCGTAGTCAGCCACATTCTGTAGATGCACCTTAGCCATGCTGGCGGGCAGAGTATTGAAGTTCGAACCCTTCTGAAGTGTGAGCTGTTGGGGTACTGTTTTCTCATCACCCTGTAGAGAAGGCCGCTTCAGAGTACCTGGTGAAATGAAGATTAGATCCAGAGATCAGCTTGGAGATGAAACAATGCAACAATGTTGGTAATGCTCATCTAATCCATACTCCTCCCACACTCACCAACCTCACCAACAATTTCTAGTATTGGATAGATCAACTGGAAATGTGAAAGTTTTTACCTGAATTCAATTCAATTTATTTTTATATAGCACCTTTCACAACAGAGTCGCCCCAAGGCACTTTACATGGGTGTGTTGTGATACATTACAGCACTGTAAGGACATAAAACTTATAGGCCCCGTAGGCCCCAACTCCGATAAGCCTGCATTACAGAGTTCCAAGAAAAGGATCCGTGACCCTGACGTTACTGGACCCCACTCATCAGACCTCAGAAGAAGTCGGGGAGTCACTCTGTAGTCAGAGCTGCCACAAAGAACTGAGTGAAAGCTTATCTGTAGTCAGATACTTTCCGCAGAACTTTGTGCACTCTCAGCAGAGGTATGTGATTTTTCAATATTGTATTTGTCTTGATGAAAATGTATTTAAGAGTATGTGGCCACATGTCAATGATTGTATATTGCAGTATGTTTAATAAATGTTGTTTTGATTACTTTATAACTGTCTGATTTGCTAACTTCTTTATAAACTTTCCAGATTGGACTTCAATCCTGATTAGGACTAAAGTGGTAAAATACTATCTTGCAGCTTCTGGGTTAAATCCCCTTTATCCGGGTCCCAAACT
>JAODJX010000136.1:21876982-21889181 GCA_026776945.1 Isichthys henryi
ACTACAATATACTGAAATAAGGTCTTTAATAAAATGGAGTCAGATATGTGTCTAAAAGAATACTTTATATATTAAAAGGGGTAAGTAATTTCCAGGAGCGCTCGAAAGGACCAACATGCATTCATAGCCTTCGGCTATGCCATTGGATTCCGCTATTGGGCCAGTGGGCAGCTCCCTACAGCATCATTAAGACAGAATGCACTAGTCCTAGTTGTGACATGTAATTCTGAAACTACACCTAGTTATTTATTGCACTTTCCACTTACATTCCAATTTGCAGAATCTTTCTGCACCAACCAGGTGGTTACTTGTATTCTGTTGTATATGCCCTAATGTCCATGGGCCCTATTTTCCATTGGCACAAAGCGCGACACAAAGTGGTTTTGCTAGTTTTGTACCAGGGCATTGTTCTTTTTCATGGCATGTGCATATCATCAAAACAGCGAATGATTTTGTGGCCACTTTCCACTCATAGGAGTAGTGTTTTTTATATGAGGTGTGGCTGGGCGCATTGTCATCATGTTGCTATTTTAAGGCAGCAAAAAGACATGGTAGGAAATTTATTTGCTAAACTCATTTTAATAACACGTCTCCTAATCCAACTTAGTCTTATTCTGTTAGACCTGACAATTGTCCAATAAAAGCTTCAACTAATTCTAGGGTAGAAATTAGCTGTTGTAGTAATCTATTTCTTAATATTGAGCAGGGTGAAAACCAATATATGTACAAGCAATCCTGCTACAATGTGTGATATCACACCGCTAATCTGTTCTAACGCTACTGATATGTTAGTATCCAAGCTCAGCATCACATTTATATTTGCGTGGTTTTCAGTCAGAAAGAAAAAAACTACGTTGACTACAATGCCATATAGTCCAAGGGAGAAACACTATTGAAAGTAAAAACACCTATTCAAGTAAATGATACTGGACATCTGGAATCATTCTTTTCAACCAGTTGTTTTCAGTGAATTTTAGAATTTAGTGATTAGTTATACCACAGCACACGACAATGAAATGTGTTCTCTGCTTGTGACCCATATGTGACAAGGTGACATAGCAGGGGGAAGCTAATTCAGTGCCTGGGGAGCAGTACTTTGCTCAGGGTACCTCAGTGGTGCATTGAGGGTTGGGGATTCAAACCTACAATCTTTCAATTACGAGTTTGCTTCCCAACCATTAACCCTCTGGGGTCTAAGGGCAGGGAACACACTTTCACTGACTGGGGCATGGTTACATGTTTTATTCAATATCATAAACTTAATTCATGGCAAATATAATATTTCTTATACTGTATATTTGTTTTGGCATTAAACTCATATTAATCTTACTGTACATTGTAAATATGTCAGATTTATGTGAAGTTCGTAATTTAACAGGGTGGCATGGTGGTGCAGTGGTTAGCACTGTTGCCTCACACCTCTGGGACCTGGGTTTGAGTCTCTGCCTGGGTTACATCTGTGTGGAGTTTGCATGTTCTCCCCATGTCGTTGTGGGGTTTCCTCCAGGTACTCTGGTTTCCCCCCACAGTCCAAAGACATGCTGAGGCTAATTGGAGTTACTAAATTGCCCGTAGGTGTGCATGTGTGAGTGACTGGTGTGGGAGTGTGCCCTATGATGGGCTGGCCAGACCCCCTAGGTAGTTCCCTGCCTCGTGCCCATTGCTTCCAGGATAGGCTCTGGACCCCCTGTGACCCAGTAAGGATAAGCGGTTTGGAAAATGGATGGATGGATGGATGGATTGTAATTTGACAATTTGACAAGTATAAAAGTTACAAAATGCAGTTTGGAACACTAGCAGAAACATTATAAAAGTACATAGTAAGCAATGGTTTGTCTTGATCACAGACATCTGATCACCAAAGTCTTGGCTACATGAAGATGACTAAATGGTGTAGCTGCAACATTCAGTTTGATAAATAAACAATAAAAACTTAACTCATGTCACTATTTCTGGCTCCTTTCATTGAATACGTAGCAACTTTCATGTTTATGCATCAGCCATTCACACCTGGCCACATCCCCCCCCTTTTATGTCGCTGATGGGGATGTATCTGGATCACATTTCACCGTTGCGTTGTTCACCAAATTACCATGCAAATGCGATTTGAATATGCGGAAATGCGGCTATTTAGAATGCGAATAACGATCTTCAAGTGAGGGCAGCACTACCCCCCCCAATGCAGGTAAAACAAAGAAAGGTGACATGGTTCACTTTTTTGTCGATTTAACCTAATTATAAAAGATTTAATATTTCTGACAATGGACGTTTTGAAAAGAAAACAGATTATGGATTTAATCAGCATTTTGTTTTATGTTTCTACAATAAGATTTCAGCAAGTTATGAACAGAAATACACGAGAAAGATACGCAGCACCGTCGACGATGCTGTCGACTTCAGAGGGTTAAGCTACTATTGCCCACAAAGCACCAGCTTTTCATTAAGCCGGGAGTTGAACCCAGGCCTCCCGCGTGACAGGTGAGAATTCTACCACTGAACCGCCAAACCAGCAAAGCTAAAATAATCAAAAAATTTTTTCATCCACATATTGAACTTAAAAATCTAAAAACATTTGACATATATTTCAGTTTTGTTTTTTTTAATTCACTTACATTTGCTTTTTCATAGACATGTAATTCTTGGTGGCTGTGGCTGACTACTTCCAACTGATGATGGCCAAAACAATGCTTCATGAACCATTTGCTGTATTTTCTGAGCCCACTAGATGGCGCTATCTGTTCAAAAAAGAACTGAAAGTATGCCCCAAAGTAAACCAAAAGCACCATTCAATGAGAAAATACAGCAAATGGTTCCTGAAGCATCGTTTTGGCCATCACTACTCCCAACTCTCAACAACTCTCATGAGATTCATAAGATCCTTTGGGGATGTTTATGGAGTAATTTATTAATGTATTATTATTATTTCTTATTTAAAATGCATATAATTACATTATTGGCCACTGGTATCACTGTTTTTATTATGTTATTCATTTCATTTGGCCTAAGTGACTAAGTTTTGGGGTGGCATTCCCCTAGCTTTTTTTTCCCCATACATATATGGATTTTAGTATGCAGTTTTAGTGAATGTGAAATTTTTCAGGATAACCATGCATTGTAGCAGGACTGGCTGTACACATCTGTGAGCCTATATCTTTATAATAATAATGCAGAATATGTCTCCCATTCCTAATGTATTCTGTTTTTAATGGAGAAAAACTATGCTTTATAGCCATTTAGTTACATGTACATATTTACATAACAGATCATTTCTTTAATGAATTTTTTTTATTATAATGAGTAGGTTACACGGTTTTGCATATACAGTACAATGTATTTCACCAAATGAAAAACCACATTTTAATGAAAATATATTATTACAAGCCTACCTTACACACTTCCTCACCTCTTCAAAAAAAAAAAAAAAACACGACACGATTCACCAACCAGCTGCCAATAAAATTTATTATGGAATATTTAAAAAATAATCTCAAGCCCCACCGTTTGAGAATCAATGAATTGTTCACTGTTCGAGGTAAGTTCAGAAAAATGATCCATGGAACATGTTTTGAGGGTAAATGGCTATGTTTTAAAGATGGAGGCTGCTCTCTGCTGCCCTCTGTCTTGCAGTTCTAATTTTGGGTATATTGGGGGTCTTTCATGGGGAAGATACGAACGCAGATCCATATATTTTTGTAAAGTGTGGAAAAAGATCCATTAAAGATCAAATGTACTTATAGTAATAATCACAAATAGAATTATCCTGTTCGCAAGGTTAAATCTAAGTTAATGCAATCAATTATGAGTTAAACTTTTTTCTGTTGTCACTATGTTTTTTACGCCCACAATTTTTGCACGACTGGTCTCAAAATTTGACCACTTCCATTTTCTCACCCCTACAATGTGCCCGCAAGGTAGACCTGTCACGATTACTAAGTAAACTTTAGACTGATTTTCATATACTAGATAATGTTGAAAGGGAACCATTATTAAAATTGTAAAGCTGAGCTAAGTTTTGCTTGGTATGATGGAAAACTGTTTTAGCGCAAATTATTGCAAACTTGCGAAGTGTTGATTTGAAGACTTTTTCAATTATCATTTCTACAGGATAAATTGTCAAAACTGTCTTTTTTGCTTTCACACTGTGATGTTGCTTAAGTTTTGGGGAAATCTGTTTCAAAATCTATTCAGTTCCAGTTCCTCAGTCATGCAATGCTTGTGAAAAGTTTGAGGGAAGATCTTCAAATAGTTATTGTTGAGTTATCATTTTCACAACAAAAGCATCTGTGGAAGTGGAGTGCGAAGTCTCAATTAATTGTACGGTTTAGATCTTGAACATCATACATTCCTTGATCTGCTACATAGAAGTGAGGTAAGGGAGATTTGATGAAAGAAGAAATGCAAAAATGGTCCAACATTTATCTGTCAGTTATTTTTAAAATTAAAATACAATGTATTACAGTTATTCTGATATAATATTGGCATGACAAGGACTGCCAGGACTTCTGCTATTTTCAGACAGAAAAGTGAGCAGAATTATTTTACAATAAAAGGCATCAAGCAACTGATTAAACACTGACTGATGCTATATTATATACCTTCAAACAAAATCATGTTGAAAAGCTGATACATCCTCTTCCAGCAGCTGATAAGATATGTCTGTGTTTTGGCATTGTGATATCATGCCTGAGATGATAATCAAAATCTTTTCCTAATGGATATCAAAGATCGTGTCTGCTCGCAGAAAAAAAATGACTTAATTAAATTCACTGTGCAGTTTGAGTCTCAAATACTGTGAATGGAGCTGCGTTTATTTACATTAGAGTATTACAGCATATGATCACATTTTTGGTCTTGTAAAAATAAATTGTGTTATACTCTAATTCACGACACTTACTCCTCCATGTCTAAACAATGCATTTAGGTGAACCATTCTGGCATTATTTTGTAAACAATGCCAGAATAGATAGATAGATAACTCCATAACTGAATAAATAACAAAAATGTTTTTAAAAACTGTTAGGAGGGAGCATTGCCCGTAGCTGGCATAGAACCCGAAGTCAAAGTTCATTTACTGAACTCTGTAACCACATCCCGCTACGGTATATGAATAAGATCCTCCTACTCTGATTTAGAATCACTATGTACATTCACAAACAAGCACACCCACACACATATAGGCAAAGCACCTGGCTGCAAGGCCTACCTGATCTGCAGGCCATGTCAACATCTTTCTCAAAGTCAGTCTGAGAATGAGAACAGCAACAGCAAAATGTGTAAATCACACTGGGATCATTACATAGTTATTTGACTACGTAATACTCAGAGTCAAAGGGTGGCATTACCATGAGCTGTGCATGGCCATTCTGAAAGGAGCCGCCAGAATCACCATTTCCATCCTCCTGACGGTCAACTACTCTGCATTTAACTGCCTCCTGAACCTGTAACATAAAAGTCATCAGTATTCTTTAAAAGCTCTACTGCCTCATGCCAAATGGGCTGATTACCATTTAATGTGAGGATCATGTACTTCGCTTACTAGTATGCAGACTAATAAACACGTTCTGTTTAGGTACATCTCCTTATGCTGTACCTCTCTACGAAGGATACAGTGGACCATGACAATGACGAAACCCTCCAGGGAGTCGAAGACTGCAAAGAGAATCTGAAAAAGGGCAGAGCGGCGGTCGGTGATGGCCAGCACAGCTGACATCCAGGTGAGGGCAAGCAAGGGCAAGACCACACACGAACTCCACAGCGATGCCCTACAGGACAAAAGGGGAGGAAGCACATGAGTCACAGCTGGTGTTAGATGAAGACATTCCAAACAAAGAGGGCAAGATTACACTGCCACCACAGCCTACATTAAATGTGACTGTCACTGTTCATTGCAATGCCTACAAAAATTTATCGGTAATTCTGTACGTGAACTACATTTTCATAATGCCTTTATAATACATTCATAGAAGATTCAGTGCCCCTTCATAATGCTTTCATAGAGCCTTCATTAGGGGCATATAAGTAAACCATAACACCCAAACATACCTTAACAACTTTAATATAAATTGATAACAAACATTATACAATATCTTATTATGTTATTATCATATAATATTTGTTATTAAGGTATATTAAAGCTCTTAAGGGATGGTAGGATGTTATGTATACTTACATGCAATTTATGAATGATCTATGAATGCATTATGAAGGTGCACTGCATATTATGAAAGTTAATGTTAAGTGTTAACCACTAATCATTATTTTTATTTATTTATTTTCATTTTAACATTGAATTTATCATTATAAGAATTTGCATCTAAGAGGTAAAAAGGAGCTTACATTTTAAGCTTGATTAGTAGTAGACATCTAATTAACATTCCAACACTAATTGAGTCTCCAGCAGAGTATACTTGCCCTTTCTGCTGACAGCAATTATACACAGGATTATAAATATGCACATTTATAATTCACATTTACAAGTATGCATGTATATAAGCATGTCACATATCAATCAAATAATGCAAAAAACAAAATGAGAACAGAAGCAACAGGGGGAAGAGGAGTGAGGGTGATAGATTAGAGGTGAGTGAGGAAGGTCTGAGGAGGCAAAGATAGTGACTGAGGCCTCCTACCCTGATCTGGAAGTTCCTACAGGGAAACAATTGGTAACCAGGCCTTCTCTCTGATTTTCACTCATCGAGGTGAAAGCAGAGAAAGTTTGGGCTTTCCAAGCTTTATTCTTTGTAAACGCTCACACTCATAATTATACTGTAACTGCCGAAAAAGACACTTTTAAATGATTCTCCTTACACATAACAGACAGTAACACAAAACAAACTCAATTTCTATATTATACATATTGGTGTAATGTACTAAGGAAACAGTACTCCCTTATACTAAATCCCTCCAAAAAGCCGCAGTAATGACCTAGAAAAAATTCAGGCACCTTTCTGTCTACCAACTTTGAGGATACATCAAAGTACATATAAATCACTATTAATCCTTTGCGTCTTACTCAAGAAGTAACTATTGCGGCATGAAATATGGATAAATAATGCCTATCATTAATAAAAACAAATCCTCCTTCCATAGCCCCAATGAAAGTAAAATGGAGAAACATTGTATTTTTTAGTAACCAAATGAACAATTTTAAAATTTGAAAATTTAGCCTTGTGGGGAATGCGTTGAATCTCCGAAGGTGCCCTTTTTATTGTTTGCAGAGCTCACTTAGTTTGCTTGCTCTTTATCATTTCCTCTGTCACACATTAGTCTACATTCAAGCAGCATGTGGCTTGAAATTCACAACAGCACTTCAGCACTCCTATCCGTGCTTGTGCTCTGTTAAACACCATCCTTCTACCTGCATGAATTTAGTCTTTATGTGCTATTAGCTACAAATTTTCCAGTTTATAAAATACCAAAATGTGTTAAACAATCCAACAATTTCTGCATCTCCTATAAAAAATTGCAATAAAACAATTTACTGCCTCTAAATTTATTTTTTCAATAACAAACGGTATGTAGGAGGATAATTATTCTGTTTGTGTGTTGAGGTAATAGTCTTTCACAATGGAGACCAAATAGTACTAGATGAAACCCATTCCATTTACAGGAGTAATAAATTAGCAGTAACTGCTGGCCATCCAACGCTAATCCTAAAAGAACAAGGTTTTATGGTGCTGAGCTAAGAGGTATTACATTAGCAAGCATTTAATGGCTCTATGCCATGCTGCTTTGTCACATGGAGGCTGTGTGTAAGGTCGAGAAGCTATGAAGGTTAAACTAATGACAGGAAAATTCAAACTTGATGAATTTTTTTTTGTTTTGAGCCAATGTAATTAGCCATTACCAACAGCAGACAGGTACTACTGTACACTACAAATATGAAAGCACAATATTAGTACATTATGTCTATGTAGCCACAGTTTTACAGACCAGGCCACCCAGGGTTCTATGGAGTAGTGGGGTAAAACATGCAACACTCTTTGGAATGGTACTCCTTTCTAACAAAGGGTCTTCATGCACAAGGGGTACCTCATGCTAACAAAGGGTGCTGATGATTTTAGAGATATAAGGATGTGGTGGAGAGTAAATATAATTGGTACTTTCTCTGTCAGGAACCTTGTGTCTTTCCATGTACATTATGTCAGTGTGTCCTTGGTCTACTCTGAGGTCTCCACCCAGTTGGACTTTCCCAAAACACTTCCCCAAGAAGCCATCCAGGACGCATCCTACATAGATGCCCAAACCAACTCAACTGACTCCTTTTCATGCAGAGGAGCAGCAGCTCTATTTTGAGTCCCTCCCAAATGTCTGAATCTCTAAGGCACCCTGCAGAGGATAACTCATTTCTACTGCTTATATCTACAATGTCATTCTTTTGGTCACTACCCAATGCTCATGAGGTGAAGAATGTAGACTGAAACCTTTTCCGTCAAAATCAGCACTCTCTTTACCACGACAGGATGGTATAGCGTCCGTATTACTGCCAATGCTGCACCAATCCGCCTGTTGATCTCACGTGGCTTTCCTCCCTCAGTAGGGTTGATCCTGATCCCGGCCACCTCACACTGATCTGCAAATCGCCCCAGTGCATGCTGCAAGTCACAGAGTGATGGTGCCACCTGGACTACATCATCCGCAAAAAGCAAAGATGCGATCCTGAGGCCCCCGAACCGGACCCCCTCTGCCCACTGGCTACGCCTAGTAATTCTGTTAAAAAAAGTTGTGAACAGAATTCGTGACAAAGGGCAGCCTTGGCGGAGTCCAACACCTACCAGGAACGAGTCTGATTTACTACTGGAAATGCAAACCAAAGTCTCGCTCCATTTATACTGGGACCTGATGGCCCGCAACAGCAGACCCTTCACCCCATATTCCTGAAGCAGCCTCCACAGGATCCCTTGAAAAACATGATCACATGCCTTTTCCAAGTTCACAAAACACATGTAGACTGGTTGTGAAAACTCCAACAAACCCTCCAAACATATCCTTCTGAGGGTGAAAAGCTGGTCCAGCGTTCCATGGCCAGGATGGAATCAACCTCTGTTCGCTCTGGATCCGAGGTTCTATCAACGGATGGACCCTCCTTTGTAGTACCCTGACATAGACCTTCCTGGGGAGGCTGAGGAGTGTGAGGATCACATCTTCTGGTCCCCTTCCTTAAAGATTGGCACCATTACCCCAGTCTGCCAATCCGAAGGTCCCCAACCTCCACTCAATGTTGAGAGGCATGTCACTTAAGACAGCCCAACAACATCAAGAGCTTTGAAGAACTCAGGGCAAATTTCATCAAAACCCACAGCCTTACCACGCAAGAGCTTTTTTGAGTGCTTCAGTGACCTCAGCTCCTATATGGGTAAGTCTTTCTTTGAGTCTTCCAGATCTACTTCCTCTAAGGAAGGCATATCAGTATGATTCAGGAGATCTTCAAAATACTCTTTCCACCACCGGACTATAACCTTATTTGAGGTCAACAGGTCTCCATGGGTAAAGCCTTGCTTCTCCCTCCTAAGTCACTTGACAGTTTGCTAGAATCTTTTTGAAGCCAGCCAAATGTCTTTCTATATGACCTCACCTAAGTTTTTACTTCAGCAACTGCCAAGGCCTGCTGGTACCAGTCAGATGTTTCCAGAGGTCCACAAGCTAACCAAGCTTGGAAGGCCTCATTCTCTAGTGTGACAGCTCCCTATACCACTAGTGTCCACCACCGTGTTTGGGGATTTCCACTGCGACAGGCACCAGCAACCTTATGGCCACAGTTCCACACAACTGCTTTTGCAATGGAGTCCTGGCACATTGCCCATTCAGGCTAAATCCCCTCACTCCTTCGGGATACAGGAGAAATTCTGCCGGAGGTGCGAGCTGAAGATTTATTGGACAGAGAACTCTGCCAGGTGCTCCCAGCACAACCCCACTATAGGTTTCGGTCTGTCACTTCTGTCTGGCCTTGCCTCCACCATCTGATCCAACTCACCACCTGGTGATGATCAGTTGAGAGCTCAGCTCCTCTCTTCGTTCGAGTGTCCAAAACATGGATGCAGATCCAATGATACGATTACAAAATTGATCATCAAACTGCAGCCTAGAGTGCTCTGGTGCCAGGTGCACTTATGAACACCCTTATGGTTAAACATGGTGTTCATTGTGGTTTAGCACAGAAATCCAATAATAGAGCATCGTCTGGATTCAGATTGGGCAGGCCATTTCTCCCAATCATACCCTTCCAGGTTTCACTGGAACGCTACCCATGAGAGCGTTAAAGCAACAGAACTAGGGAGTGCCCAGAGGGGACAACTTCCAGCGCCCTGTCCAAGGTCAGAACCTGTTCCCCAAGATTAAGTTAAAGGGATGTATTCCTCCGCCTCCTGCACCAGCTCAGGCTCCTTTCCCACTAGAGAGGTCACATTCCATGTAACTATTGTCAGATTTGGTTACTGAAGATCAGTCAGCCGAGGCTTCTGCCTTCGAATGGCACCAAATTTACACTGCACCTGACCCCCACATTACCTTCTGCAGGTGTTGGGCCCATAGGAGGGTGGATCCATGTAACACTTTCGGGCTATGCCAGGCCGGGCCCATAGGTAGTAACCTGGCCACCAGGTGCTTGCCCATTAGCTCCTTCCCCAGGCCTGGCTCCAGGGCAGGGCCCCAGTCTTATCAGTCTGGGCGGTGTCACATCTCCCTCTAATGTACTAGTCATGGGGGTCTATGTGAATCACTTAGTTTGACTGCTCATCTAGGACCAATTTCCCTTGGGAAACCCTTCCAGGGGCAATTGCCCCCTAACAACACACAGTAGCTCCTCTCAGACCTAGATCATAGAGCCACACAACAGACCCCTCCACCACAATAAGGTGGCGATTAACTGGGTGTTTGTGTGTGTGTGTGTGTGTGTGTGTGTGAGTATGCATGTGCATACGTGTGTGTATATATATTTATATTTGTACTTAGTAAAATTTGTAAGTAGGGGACAGGTGACCACTTAAAACAGCCATCTATTTTCTATAATCCTTTTTCCAATGCAGGACTGCAGTTTAAGTCCAGAACACACTCTGAACAGCATGTCAATCCATAAGTGCACTAAGGGTAGCTTAGAGACACCTGCCAAAATGTTGGTAGGAAATCCATTCAAACACAGTGAGAATATGCAAACTCCACCCACACAAAACTACAGAGGGAATCATACCCAGAGCCCAGGCGGTAAGAGACAACACTACTACCCACAGAGTAAACACTACACCCCATGCAAACACATCATCAGAAACAGAGATGTCTTCATTCTGTTCTTCATTATATGCTTTCTCAGTCCCCCTTCTGCTGTTTCTCTGTCTAATCATCAAGGGGTGACTATAATCCATCCATCCATTTTCCAAACCGCTTATCCTGCTAGGTCGCGGGTGTCTATCCCGGAAGCAATGGGCACGAGGCAGGGAACAGCCTGGGTCCCAGAGGTGTGAGGCAACAGTGCAAACCACTGCACCACCATGCCGCCCCGTGACTATAATTAAGTGCTTAATTTAAATGTCAAGCACAACAGATAGAAGTATAGAAACAGTACAATTAACTAATTTTTAGGTCATGCATTTCTTGAAAAATTTTGGTACTATAGTGGTCAACACTCAATAAAAAATAGCAGTCTGAGAGCTCTGCGAGACATTGAATTACTAAATATAGCCCAGAACCAGTAGGAATATAGGATATTCAAAATACTGCATAAGTATCAAATCTTTATGCTACAGTGTAAGCTCATAGGGCACCTTAGCAGCCATTTGAATGCTGAACCTCATATTAATGCCAACCTATCCTAGGAAGTACAGTCAACCCCTTGAATGAACCTATCCCAGGAAGTACATGCGACCCCATGAATGAACCTATCCCAGGAAAGACAGGTGACTCCCTGAATGACTCTATCCCTGGATGGCCAGGCAATCCCCTAAATGAACCTATCCCAGGAAGTACAGGCAACCCCTTGAATGAAACTCTCCCAGGAAGCACAGGCAGCCCCCTGAATGACCCTATCCCAGGAAGCACAAGCGACCCCCTGAATGAAGCTATCCTGGGAAGCACAGGTAGCCCCCTGAATGACCCTATCCCAGGAAGAACAAGCGACCCCCTGAATGAACCTATCCTGGGAAGCACAGGTAGCCCCCTGAATGACCCTATCCCAGGAAGAACAAGCGACCCCCTGAATGAACCTATC